>CM035593.1:19822489-20019508 GCA_020423425.1 Chrysopa pallens | reverse complement strand
AATTGTTTTGAACATAAAATGGTAAGTTCTGTTTTTTTTTTTTTTTTTTTTTTGTTAAAAATAGACATAAGAAACCAATAACTTGGTTATAATAACTCACCTTGTTCCACTTCCTGACCTCAGATCGCTGTAAATTATTTTTTCTTTCATTTTTCCTATATTTTCTTCCGTTTCCAAAAAGATGAAACAATATATATATAATTTTTTTTTTTGGTTTAAAAAATTATCGACAAAAATTGGTGTATAATTTGAGTTACTGTCTGTAAGCGAGAAAAATATAATAAAAAACAAATTTTTTTGAGTCTTGAAAACCCAAACGTTAATGAAACTAGTTTCCCGGAAAATGTTCAAATTGTTTTTCCTCTAGGATATTAGAATGAGTTTTAGATCAGTATATATATATATATATATATATATATATATATCTATATATATATATATATATATATATATATATATATATATATATATATATATATATATATATATATATATATATATATATATATATATATATATATATATACGTGTGTTATTATGAATGGTTTTTATAACCGTTGACGACAATGGATAAGAGCGTCTGTTTTATGTACTAAAAATGTCACTATTTTTTATTTCAGGGTACGCTATATGGAATGTTCGAATGTATTTCATTTTTACCATTTGTTTGTATGTATGTGAATAAATATTTTTATTCTGATACATATTTACAATTTTTCTACATTTAATACTTACTTATATAATGAATTATGATTATTTTTTGTATTAAAATTGATAAAATGAAATACAAATATCTAGAATATGGTTGATGTCAAAGAAGAATAACGAAAATGCAAGAATGTTATTTAAAATGATTTATAAGTTTAAAAAAAATGAAGATTATTTTTATTTTATGCTTAATAATCAGTCACATATTAGCATCAATTGTGTTTTTTTATACAAGCTTTTCATATCTTTTTTTTCGATGCTTTGTTCGTAGAACTACTATCTTAAGTAATGCGCCATCTGGATTTACTGTCCAGCCGTTATTTTTAATCCTGTATTTTCATTTCTATTAGTGCTTATTCAAGCTTAGCATTAGTATTCTGACACATTTAAACACTAAAAATGATAAAAAAACAAATTATTACCAAAACACTATCGTTATATTCATCAGAACAAACTTCAAAAGAATATATTTTTAGCCATCAAGCTTCTAGGATGTTTTAAATAATCCAACAAAATTATAAAAAATTAGAATTTGTGGACCTCTAGGGATAAAATTGAACTTTATAGAGTCTGGTGACCCTAATTCAAAGACGACATATTTTTGTTTATTTTTTAAGGAGACATTTCATAAAATATATTATGAAGTTGTTTAAATTCAGAAATGGTTTTTGTTTTTATATTTCGACTCTCTTGAAGGTAGCTATCGTATTCAATTCGAAAATAAAAATTTATTTATGTTTAAGTAAAATTTCTTATGAATATTAAATTTAGTCTAAAGTTTTTAATGTGAGAAAATATTGATCGCTTAAACAAAATGTTTGTATAGAATCACTTAATTAGCCTGCCTATCCAACATCAATATAGCTCTTTTCGAAAAGCTATTATTTTGTATTCTGGACATTTGTTTTGAATATTTGTTCATAAATTGTTTAGATTCACCATTCTTCCAGGTGAATTCTAAACACATTAATTAAATCATTATATGAGCTACGTATTTAGTGTATTTAGTTAATGTTAACAAATAATTTAGAAATTCGATTTTCTATCTTAAATGGACGGTTAAATACTACTTTTTGATTGTATTCGAAAGTACATAATTCGTTTAAACTTAAAATCAAATTTTAGACATGGGTCGATAATTTTTGAATCCAAAACAAATTACAGAAACCTGAAATCCATTGAAAACGGAAGAGAATATAACAAAAAAGGAAAGAAAAATAATTTACGGGTGATCTGATTTCGGGAAGTGGAAAGGGGTGAATTTTTTATAGTAAAACACGGTTTATCTAGATTTCTAACAAAACTACCTATGGAAGTCCTATACAAGTGCTAAGGAAAAAAGTTAAATGGTTGTAATTCATTTGGTTCATTTGGTTGCATCAAATGATCAACGACTTTTGTATTTACACTTTTTTCACTTAACCTCAAAATTTATGTGAAAAATTGAAAAGTTTTTAGTTTTTTATTTGTATCTTTTACAAAATAAATTATTTTTCTCGAAATTTGGTGAAAACTTACCTTTTTATCCAAATACACTGTAATGTTTTTCACCTTTTTATTACCTATAGACCTCAAAACGCCCCTACTTTATTTTTCCTTTCATTTTTGTTATATTCTCTTCCATTTTTTGAATGGATTTCATCATACTATAATTTTTTTTCGCATTTTACCCTTTTTTAAGACTTTTACCCTAGTCTATATCATATCCCATACTATATGAATTGTATGAAAGTTATTGGTGTTGTTTTTTAAGATCATATACAATATGAGTATGTTTATTTTTTGCTTTTTTGTATGTGTGACAAGATGAACAGATGGAGAGATAAAATATTTTGTAATGTGATGTTTAGTAAAATATACTAAACAGCACTTAGTTCGTAGTATATAAAGTTCGCTAGTAGCAGAAATGAGAATGTTTTGTATACATTTATATTCTGTGCAATAAAACTGTCTCGGCGTAAATGTCACTTAAAAATAAATAATAATGTTTTTTATAATTGAGTTGACTTTTAAACTAACGTTAAAAAAAAAATTAATATATACAAACAAAAAAAATATTTAATCCGAGCTTAAGAAATGAAATATTATGATAATGGCTCAATTCATATAGAAATGGATTCGAGCCTTAACATACCAAGGGCGTATCAAGCGCTTGGTAGAAGCCTGGCGTTGCTATTGTACTCAGCAAAGAACGAAAATCTCTTTTGTTTTGTATAAAATATACCTTCAAGTGATGATGCTATGAATTTGATTTATCAAATATACAGAAGAAAAAGTGATGCTTGAAACATCCTTTGTGGTTTGGCTGTATTTTTTCCACTTCCTCCTAAAAATTAAATTTAGAAAACGGTATACAATTTATTGATTTGATTGAAAATTTCATAAAGTCAATTTCAGCAGTGGTAAATATCAAAATGACGGACTTTTCAAGTTCCATTTTGGGAAGTTTATAAATATTGTTTTTGAGACTTCGCAAATCTATTATCTTTTATATATTGCTATTGACAGCGAACCTGTGTGAACTTTAAAGTAATCTCTGATCAGTTTAAAGCTCATATATTGTATATTTTAAAACTTAAAGATAAATTATATTTTCGATATTTCAAATAGTAGGTTTCATTTCGAATAAACTTAACTATACTTTAAATAACTTTACTTTTTGAACGAATCTAGAATACAAAATGAAGTTCTAATTATGATTTTATTCTTTTTTTTTTTTTGGATTTTATTAAAAAAATTCTCATAAATATTTAAATTTGATATATTAAGTATGTTTTTGTTGATATACAAATCGTTTTCTGCATCTTTTGATATAGGGAAACAAACTTTAAAATATTCCTATATACAAGAATACGATTTGTAAACACACATAGGAGTATATTTCTCAATAACATACAAACACAAGCGATCCTCATCACGAAAATTTTGAAACTTAAAATGAATAGCACATAAATGTGTTAACTTGCATACATAACACATGTATTAGAGTAATATATTTCTATATATGTATACAAATTGTAATATGCTATATAATAATAATTTTTTTTTATTTTTCCTATTCCAAAAGATGTAAAAAACAATCTGTATAAGGTTCAGTTATTTATATTTTTATTTATATATTAACCAATAAAAAAACATAAACAATAAACTATGGCTATTATTTGATAATAATAGCATTTAGTCATATAAAAACTAAATAAAATCAACTTCCAAGGAAAAGGTTTTGTATATTTTAAACCATCCCACAGTTTGGATTTTAAGAGTATAAAACATTCCAGATGTTATATCTCTAAACAAAATACTTCAGTTTCAAAGATCTTTCAAATCTGTATAAACAAAATTCAGTTAATCTCTGTCTACAAGCTCTTCACTTCGTGTTATTTAGCCAATCATAGTGCTGTTCGTTATTTTGAGGATTGATTTGTGCAAGAACAATAGTTTATTGAAAATCTACTGGAAAAGCCTCAATCTGAATGATATTTGTTAATGAAAATCTAAATAAATAAAATGGGACGTTCAGTATGAGGTTTCAGCTATACGAAATATGGGTGAAATGTTTTTTAATCTCCTATTTAAATCCTTATAACTGAGTACAAAAGTGTTAAACTTTGTTAGGTTCTAATCTCTGAAACGGCTTATCAAACTTCAACGACTTTTGCAGGCGTTCACTCTTTGCCATCTCTCAACATGCAAAATTGGATTTATGCTTCGCATAAAAGGGAAGAAGGCTATTGAGAGTTTCTATGTGCTTTTCTTCCCACTTTTCGAATGAATTGCAGGCAGTAGAAGAGACTCTAAATCAGTTCGTTTATATATAAAATAGATAATTTAAAAAAATACTTATAGTAAATTCTTCATATCTGTGTTATCATTTTGTGTATAGAATCGTGTATGATGTTCGCAAGATAACAAAAACAAAATTAACTCGAAGAACATAAAAATTTTATTCAACTCGCTTAATTTTTTTCTATTTTAAGTAATTTTTATCTATGATTTAATTGACCCTCCCTTCTTGAATTTTTTTTGTTCGCTATTATTACTATACAATAGATGATTGTCAATAGAGTAATAATTCTACGGTTATCTTTCAGTCACGTTTTCTTTGTTACCTTTTTTTTTTGCTTGCAATTTTATCAGCCATTAAAATAAAAAAACAAAATCTATATGTATAATAAAAATATAAAATTACTTTTTATCTGTTGAGAAATATACCAAATATTCAATACAATTTTATTACGATTTTTTTTAATACCGGATGAGCTACATTCGACAATAAAATTTTTAGTTTCATAATCACTAGGCTTTTGATAAATCGAGCGTTCTGAAAATTTTAAATTCCACTTGACAGCAACCAGTTTTTAGCAACATCGTAATAGAAAATTAGTAAAATAACGCTTGTTTTGCGATTAGGTAGGTAGTTTCCGAAACACAGCTTAAAATCTGTATGGGGTTGGTATTTTTGATCTACATTTTTTTGGGCACAAAAAACTTAAAAAATACTTGTCCCAATGTATGAAAATTAGGTATGCACAGTCTGGATGCGAACACGGGGAGCATATCGAAGAGTTATACTCGAACAAAAATTTTTAGGTTAAAACCAAAAATTAATTTTTTGCTCTGAAATGTTTTTTCGCAAAAAACTATTCGGTATGCACCCCATTTTTACGTCAATATTGTGCAACCTAAATTTAATTCCATTTGGATATTTTTTTAGTTATTTTTTCGCAAAATTAGCGAAAATATTCCCCTTTCCCTTCATATGCCTTTCATCCTATTATTAATTTGACTTTCTCTGAACAATATGTGTATTGTTTCAAAATGAATAAATAATGATTGAATTTATTTGAATTCATTCAGATTGAAAAAAATTCCCTTAAAAAACTTTCACTTTGAGAAAAATTACAAATTAAAAAAATTTATCATTTAAGGTGAAATTTACTTACAAAGCCTATTCAAAATGTATTCAATCTCATAAGTGTGTGATGGAAAAAAGTTGTGGTACTACCAGGAACGATTTCTACCAATCGAGGTGTCACCATATCAATTCTCTTTAATTTAGAAGATAGAATATTATTTTGTTTAATTACTAAGGTATTCAAAATTATAATTGTATATAAATAATCCAACGATAACTGAATTTCGCTTCGAAAATAATAATAATAATAATAATTACAAATAATACTATAAACTGTTATATCTGTTTATTTTATCTGTCCCTTATGGTCCAAACAAATAATTTTCCTTTAAAAAAACCGTAACTAGGATTGTCCAATAAAAACAAAATAAAAAAAAAAAGATCTAGCTTTATGCCGTTAACAAACCATATATCTGTAGTAATACACACGTTCACGCTACAATATCCATGCTTACTGTCTCTCAAAGTTAGTCATCTCGCAATAAAGATTGTAAATATGTACACATTTGTTAAAAAAATGTGAACCTACATTTACGAAGCATTTATTGTAGTTTGAAATTAGTAAATCATCTTGTCACTGGGTTGTAGTGACAGTGTAGGTCTAAGTTTCCTCTCCATTTCCTCTCCAAGCAATAATGCTTTTGGCGCATTGGCCTCATACCCAGCATTTAGTTCATCCATCAGAGCCGTGATTTTTCCTGGTAGTGTAGATATTGGGACTTAGCAAATTTCTTTGGTATCCTGACTTCGTCTACTGTAAACATGTCGATGCCAACGAAATCTTTGGAGTTTAATAAATTAGTATGTGACATAATAATGTTCAGATTGTTTAGCTAATTATTGTAAAACGTTAATTATGGATTAATAGTTGAAGACATAAATTACAGAAAACTTTGTGTAGAGGAATTCAAAGTTTGAATAAAAAATTTTAAGTAAGTGATACTTAGGGTCATTAGTCTGCCGAATTGGATAAGGGGTATAATGTAGGAATAACTTGATATTATCTAGAAGTAAGCTGAAATAGTTGAAGATGGTTTTCCGAAAACAACTTAGTGGCAGGCGAATGTGCAGCTTTATATTACCATTTGATATAAAACATTCTAAGATCATAAGATACAGAAAGGCAGATTAAATAGTTATGTAGAAAATCCTGGCTGATAAGTCTTAAATCTGTATACGTAAAAATTCAAACAATGGAAGTGCAAGACTATACAGCATTCAAAGTTTTGAGATTTGTATCCAGATTTGAGAATCTACAAAATATTAGGTGAAAAGATAAAAATTATGAATTATTGTAGGGCAAGTCCATGGGAAATGCTCGTACGGGAGAGAAGACAAGTATAATTGTTTTCCGCCCGATAAATAGATAGCAATATTCTTACGTTAGTTCATTTCTGTTCGACATAGGTACTAGCAGTACGTGATACGTCAGCAGTAGTAAACTAAGTTTAGAGAACTGGCATCTTGCTTTGGGTTCCGAACATAATTAGTCTAATAATCTCTACCGTACAGCCATGTTCCCCGGGCGTACACTAAATTAAATGGACGGATGTTTTTAAGTTCAATTCAACGCTTGTGAGATTAATGCTTTGATAATTTACAATCTTGCTCAATATTTTAAAACTCGAATTGTACAGTACGAGGTAACTACAATTGTACATATGGTGACTCTACAACAGCTATCTGGTCAAACTGAGTAGATTCTCTCTTTGTATTTAAAAAAAAAAAAAAGTGTACGTAATGTGTATATATGGTAAAAAGGGTTTTTATACAAGACCACAACTAAAGTAGATTGTTGGCGTTCGTATAAAGAATGACGTTTATCAGTATCTCTCTAGAGAATTATCTCTCTGCTGTAGCGGTAGCGGCGAATGGCGATGAGACAGTACAGGATTATTGTACTTTATTGTTTTTACTTGCTTTTACGTACTTTTTTTATATTTTTATTGTTTTTAGTATATTCTGTTTTGTATCTATCTTTCTCATTCAACTAAAATGGTTCATGAAATTTTCAGAAAATGAAGAATACTTTTTATTAAGAGAAAACACCAAATGAAAATAATTTTGACTAGTTGGAATATTACAGTCTACTTATAAAAATGACTTCCAAAAATTTAAACACGACAGTCTCTGTGTACTGTTTAAGGTGCGTTACACGCCATTCAAATTTTTCTGTAGATCTTAAATGGTTGAAAATATACCGTTTGGTACTATGATTATTTTTTCCACCACCAACTAATGAGATTTTATGCACCCTATTTTGACTTTTCATCAAAACACTTATTTATAAAAGTAAGACATCGTTAGAATTGGTAATATCCGAGTTATCAGTCGTAAAATACGATTTTAAGCGATACGTCAAAAACGACACATCCTATCGTTAAATGGGTATTGTTTTTGAATTTTAGACATTGAAATTCAATCAAAGAAACAAAGTTTGATAACATTAGATACACTTTTTCAAAAATTTTCTTTTCATATTTTTCTTAGGGGTGAACTAACTAACTCTTGGAAAAAATTGATGTCAAATTTGTGTTTTATAATTCGTAAAAACTGCGGCTATAGAGTAATTTTCACCTATAAAAACTAACTCTATTTGACGAATAGTGGCGTCAATATTGAGATACCACCAGAAATTCTATCCGTAGGTAAATTTTCTGAAAGATTTCAAGCAATATTTCGGAAACTATTGAATTAATCGTAAAAAAACTGAAAGTTTTGCATTTTTCAGAACTTAAACAACGAAAAAAATGCTATAGTGATTCATTGTCTTAAATTCATAGTAGCTTGCTTTTCGCATATATTTTCTTAATTTAACGTCTAATAATTCTAACATCCGATATCAATTCTTTTAAGCCCGACAAGTTCACAGTTTGCTGCAATATCCTTATGGCCTACCACTTTACGAGTGTATAATAGTTTACAAATCAAAAGTAGCGGTCATTTTATTCTTTAATCAAATAGCTAGATAAATTTCAACTTCGAAAAGAAAAATAGCCCTATCTCACACAATTTTTTTGTTTAGACGACGAATGAAATATCTTCCACTTATTTTGAAATCGGTTAAAAAATACTAAAAATATTTTGATTGTATATGAAAATTGTTCACTTTAAATTGAAATAAAACAAAATCACTGGTCTTAGTATTTAGTACATATTTATAAAAATAATGGAAAATAATTTAAAACTGGAAATATTTTGCGTTTTATTAAATGAAAAACTTGATATAATAAACAGATATTTTCTTTTTTTTTTTTGTAGTTAACATGTAGATTATAACATGAAATCAAAATTTCGTGAATTTTTTTCTACAAAATTATAATTGGTCTTGCTTGTTCAAAAGAAAAACAAAAATTTATGTTTTGGAATGGTTTTTTCTTAATGGTAAAAGAAAATTGAGCACTTTAGATTAGAATACTGAATCGATGCTACGACCCATCGAAAACTGGGAATCCTATTAAAAATTGACTTCCAATTTTCCTGCCCGTCAACTTCGAATACCGAATATATTCAGGTCCTTTTTCTAGCCAGAGTAGACGTGGTCATATCGGCGATTTTTTTTATCCCAACGTTTAATATTATTACAGTTTCCCATCAATTTTTAAGTCATTGAATTATGTTTTTGTTTAATATATAATACGTTCCTGTTTGATTTTGTTTAAAAATGAAATTCATTGAAGCTTGAGAACCAAACCAATTTATTCACTGTCATGTTTACATATGTCTACATATGTACTCCCGTCACACATTGTCATAGATATCTGAACACCTTTACAAAAAAAATTTAAATATTCGATTGAATTGAATCTGAATGTTTATTTTTTACGCCATTGAATAATAATCATTACCATAATTATAAACGTTTCTGTTTTTGCCTTTAATTATAATAATAACGGGGTGTTCACATATTTATAAAATATTTGTCAAGAACTGTGTCAACATTGGCCTGCAGTTTTGAGAAGAAAACTATTGGAAATTTCAACAAATTAGTTTGTTTTTTTATCCATATATTGATATTCGAATCAGTGAACTGGCATTTATTTACAAAAAAACTAACTGCCGTTATCGGACTTTAAACCTATAATAACTTACTTGAGAAGAAGCTTGGTACCTTTTATGCGACTTGGCGTGATTGATTTCTTGACTAGCTGGCCCATTCAAATGATAGAATTGAATATCAAAAACAATAAATATAATTTCTAGGTATTTGAAATAAAATTCACAATACTCCCAAATTTACTTATAAAATAATATTCCAGATATTTATCTTCGGACTACCAATACCTTGAGGAAGTGTTGGCTACTCAAATGTGTCGCAAGAAAGATGTTTTTGTACTTTCAATGTTGACCTTTGTTCTTAGAACGCCAGCGAGATCAAGAACGCAGAATACTAAATATCCCTTCTAAGGAATACTAGTCTGAATATAAGACAAAAAAACTAAGAAAGTATTTAACATCGTTACATAAAATTAAATAATAAAAACCTTTCCTTACCATTAAAATGTAGGAATCATTGCTTTGACTATATGAATAGAGAAGTTTTACTGTATCTTCACACATAGTGTGTTTATTTGGTGAAAGGTTAATGAAGGATTCATTGGTTTATCCATGAATAAGAACTAACCAAACATGATGAAAACCACCTTGGTTTATTAAAGAGGAAATCGAACTTTGTTAAATCAACATAATAGATAATATTATGTATACACATACATGTATATAATGTGTTAACAAGTTTTTACTTAAAGCTTTACCGATTTGAAGCTGCATTTGTACAAGGAACTTTGACTTAATGTAGGAAAGTTGGGTCTCAATATGAATGTAACAATTCCCAATCCATATACTGAACAAAACAGAATAGCAGTATATATGTATTACAACATCTAAACTGATTTTCAGCCCTATTGATTTTTATCTTCTCAAGGATTTTCTTTCTCAATATGTAAGGGTCTTTTCATTTTAATTTTTCCTTAGGTCTTTCATTTAAAGATACCTGGCTGACGACAATTGAAATAACCAAATATTACAGCAAAGTTTTTGAAAAAAACAAATGCAATGATTAAAATAAATCACATTGATTTTTTATGACGTAAAATATAAGCATTATGCCTAAACTATCATTGACATAGTGTGAACATATTTTTTAACAATTTTCATTTTATATTCAAAATTTTGCAAAAACTATTGCCAAGGACAGAACATAAATACAAAGTAAATTTTCACTTTTTCTTCTTAGACCATAGAGCATCCAAAAATAATGAATGCAAAAATTAGGTGTTCAACGAATATATAAATTTGTTTGCCTGATCTTATTTTGTCTATTTTTAATTATTGAAGTATTGAAGCATTTAAAAACCATTAACCATAGACTGTTTCGGACTAAAGACAATGAAATACCTAGCATGTCTGGAATATGTGTGCAAGAACGATTTGTATTACAATCCTTGTAAGTAAAAAAGTTTTCAAATTTCAAGAGAAAACATCCATTTTCAACATTTTATATGTATGCAATAAAGTATTCTTATATTTTTACCAGATTTTAATAGCCGTTTGTATCGTTAACTTTTCGATTGGTTATGGTTAGTTAAAAAAATAATTTTAAACGACATTTAATCTGTATATATATATATATACATATATATATATATATATATATATATATATATATATATATATATATATATATATATATATATCTATATATATATATATATATATATATGTATATATATATATATATAGATATATCTATATATCTATATATATAGATTTTTGTTATATATATATATATATATATATATATATATATATATATATATATATATATATATATATATATATAACAAAAGATGAACAAAAAAAGAAAGTAAATATATATAATGCCTCTTAGATATAATAATGAAGGATTGTGGACTATCACCAATTTCTTAAGTTTAATTTATAGATTTTTTTTGTATTACTTATATCTGTGTCACGGATCAGCAGTTTTTGTTCGGGTGATACAATGTGTTCCATTTAAAAATGACTATAATTTATAAAATTATCATTTTTGTTCGCATGCTACATTGCGAATATGATTTTCGATTCTTCTCTTGAAATTTAATTAAATATTTAAAATCGTATTCTATCCTCGATTTTCAGGCTATTTTTATAAAATATCTATGATGAAAGTTTATTCCGACCTCAAAACGCTTGCCATGAGCTTGATTCCAGTATTATTAATTTTTATCTGTCTCGATTTATTTATTCGAGAAAAATAATTTTTCCTTTTTATTGTAATTAAAATTTTGATTTGATGCCATTCAAAACAAACTCTAACCGATGATTTTCAAAATATCAACCCGGATTTTTTGAAACGTTACAGTTTATTCATTTTGAAAAAAATTCCATTTAGACTAGGAAAATGGTGATAAATTTAAAAATTGTTTCTGATAAACGAATCTCGAAATATCAAATCAGAAGCCCATAAATAACAAAACTGGGCAAGCTAATAGCTATCTTAAAGTAAAAGTTGTTTTTCTTCATAAGAAAATTATTAGCCTTTAGAAGTATAAAAGTAAACGCCTAGACAAAAAATTAAAAACTTATATTCCTTATGACCACTTTAACATTTCGAAGTCGGCTCAAACGAACAAATTTAAAACATCGGTTATGATATGGCGCTGACTTGAAAAGTAAATTGGTCAAAAGAAAATTATTTATAGAAATTTTTAATTTAAAAATGTCTTTGACTTTTTATTTCATTGTTTTGAAGAAGGTTCTTTTATTGAAAAATTTAGAAATTCCCTTTTGATGATTATATACAATCTTGAAAAAATTTCTATTTGTAAGAAATTAAATCATCAAAAATTGTTTATGTCCCCTCTCACTCCTTTAGGCTTTTTTATTCGATTTAAAATGGGACCACTTGAAGCCATACTGAATAAAAGTCTGCATAGCTGTAAATTCGTTAAAAGAAACCTCTTCCTTTTTTTGAAGTCGGTTTTTTTGAAGTGTTCCAAAACTTAAATTTTAGAATTTAGACTTTAATCTTAAAATAGATCATGAAAGGGCATATATTCGTCGCTATGAATTTCAGATCAAAAACCACAAGAATCGTAAACGAAATTGTTTTGCATTGATAAAATGGATTGCTGTTTTTTGTATGTTTTACCTCACCTTTGTTTAAACAACCTGTATATTTGTATCTCAACGAATGTAAGAGTGAGAAGCACATTAAAGATAAGAGAAGAATGAGCCAACTACTATTACTACTAAAACCAGTTAAAAGAAGAATTCAAGCGATTACTCGAAAATAAGAAGACCGTATTTCTTTACAATGATTAAGTGTCTATTTTATATAATATGTAGAGAGCTTTTTCTATTGAGCTTTTTATAATAATACACTTAACAATAGAAAACTTTTAAAGTGATCAACCAAAACAATAATAATAATGATTTAAATATATTGTTAAAAGTAAAATTGTATTTATAAATAATGTTTATAATTTATAATTATTATTATAAATAATAGATTTTATTTTATTATTCTCTTATCAGTTTTAATAAATTATTATTATACGTTTTTCATTTTTTTATTTATTACGAATTCTCTTGTAATTAACACAAATGTAGTGGTAGATTTCTTTTTATTTATATTATAATAAAATAACTCATGAGTGAAAAACCTTTTGTGGTAATACTAATTCAAGTTTTATTTACTTCTAGCTGATGCCCACACCAATTCAAGCCCAAAAGGATAATTATTGAATGAAGAATGTTAGTTGCATACTTAACGTTATCCCCGACAAATTTATTTGTTACTTTAAAGCAGCGTACACACGTGCAAAATTCGTTCGTAACGTAACACCATATCGTAAATCCGTGTTACATGTTATGTGTTGCGAAACTAATGGTTTGTAGGTGTTCTGAAGTATTTGTTTATGTTGATAAATTTCAATAAATTGTATTGTATAATGTTCTTTCCACTCCATATCGAAATATTTAAATAAAATTAAAATAAAATGAATAATGTTTAGGTGTTGTCTTTGAAAATATTGCGTTATTGCGTTCACACTTTTCGAAACTCCACCAAACAACATCTTTTGATGCGATTCAAATTTACCGACAGCTTGAGGAACACAATGTAACATCGTCGCGAATTAACTTTTGCGTTAACAAAAGTTGCGTTGCGGTGTTACAATACAAAAGAATGTTGCACGTGTGTATGCGGCTTAACATTATGAAAAGAAAAATAATATACTTACTGACTTTTATCATTCAGTTAATTATTACTTCCAAGTCAAATCTTAGATCTAAGGGAGCACAATACAAATTTAAAAAATTTGGATATTTTAACTTTTATTTAATATTCGCCTGTCTATCGGTCTATCAGTTTGTCGGCCTATGACTCTAAGTCAGACGAACGCTAATAGCCCAAAAACTATTGGTCGGATATTTATAAATTTCTAATAAATGATGGTAGAGGTTATCTGCATTGTCTCATTTTAGAAACATCTCACCTATCAATTAGCAGAGATACACCACTCGAAATTTACTGCTTTTTATTCATCGACACTTCTATATCGATATCTTTTTCGAAGTTCAATCCATGCTTATAAAATTTTATGTACTGAAAAAATAATAAAACTGAAACTTGGAATTTTATAAAAATATCAAACTAGTTTGGTCGAAGAAGGATCTTAATTAAACTTCTATTGATTGCATTAGTAGCATAAAATGAGAGCCTAGTCCGAATCGACTTACCTACCCAAAAAAAAGCACATACAATTGTAAATAGCATAAAATTAAAATAGGATAAAATTAAACCAGAAAAGTTTAATCAATAAAAAATCATCAATTGAAAATTCACGCATGATTTTATGCATTTAAGTGTACGCATGATTCGTTTATCGTCGTCATTTGGATATTGAATTTACATTTTCCTTGACGTTAGAATTAAAATTAAATGGTAGGAATAAAAAAAAGAACATAAAATGCAATTAACTTTGAAAAATATACCATAAAATTAACATAATTATTTTGCATTAACCAACTGTGAATTAAGTATATTTTAATTGTATACCTTGATGACATACATACATACAGAGTGTTTTAAGAGGAGTGTGAATGTCAAAAATTTTTATAAGACTCATAAAATTAAGATTCATAAAATAGGTCGGAAAGTGTTTATTTTGACGAAATCAAACCCCCACCCCTTCTGAGAATTATCTTCCAAAACTACTTTTTTCTACTCATGCTAGAATCATAATTGAAGGAAATAGGAAACGTTTATTTCATTGATTGCCTTTCTTTGAGGAATATATAGCAAAGAAAAAAAGCTTATAAGACTTATTTTATACTATATGTTAAGAAAAATAAAAAAGTGTCAATTTTATTGAATCTTTCACTCTGTTTAGCAAAAAAATCCACCCCTTCCTTGGCAAAAATATCTACGCTTTGGTTTTCTATAAGATTCGGTAAATAGCTATCCTTGTAAAATAATCAGGAATTATTTTCACCTATCCTCTATTGAGAAATCATCAAATTTATTAACTTATTGGAAATCCAACATCTTCATTTTTGTGCAAGCAAAAGCGATACAGTTTCTCATTTACTTCTAATTGAAGTACAATTTTCAACTAGTTATCTCATAGAAATCATTTTGGTAGGAATTACGATTACCTAATTTATACCAATGATGACCACTTTGTTATCGAAATACTTGTTTACTATTAATATAATACGTTAATTTTTAATAATTTTTCTTGAAAATTGAATATCTAATAAAAGGTAACAAAAAATATTGTAAAATTTTAGACTTTAACCAAATAGTCCTAGACTTTAACCAAATATATTTTCCACTAAAACGTGAGTTGGACCTACCATAGATGAAAAAAATTAAAAAAATATAAAAAAGACTTTTTATTGAAAATTTTATAGAAGTTGCTCACATTCCCCGAGTCCTCAAAAAAAAAATATATATATATATCTGTCCTATTCAAATGCGGTGTACCCTATGGGAATGTGGTGTAAAATTTTCATGGAGTTCTCAATGCCAGGAGAATATTATTCTATTTTTTGAATACAAAAACAGTGATTTTGAAAATAAGTCCAAAAACAATTTGAGCTGGCATTCGTAAGAATTTTCAAAAGTTATAGCTGAACGGAAAGGAAAATTGTTTCAAATTGGCTTGGTTGAGGTTTCCTGCGAGAACCGTTTATTAAATTATCATTGAAAAACCTGTAAAAATATCGTTTCCATCATGTCGAAATCATAAATAAATTGAGATGCCTGATAAATATGCTTTATAAGTTGCTTATTTTCTCTATTTTGATGTTTTCATTTCCTCTTGAACATTCTGCTACTATGTCATACGAAGACTACGATGGTCTCTGTATTCGTATACATATTATTAAGTTGAGTTTAGTAAACATGGTATAGAAACTATAAAGGTACCACTTATGTTCACATACATAGAAATACCTTAAACTAAAGGTATGAGAAAAACTTATTTGTGTAGTAAAATGAAAAACGTTGTTGTTTGTTTGTACTAGGTTCGTTTGTTTCTCAATTCACGTATGTAAATGTCACCGTTAATAATTAAAATCAAACACCTAAATTTTCTCCTAGACTAAATCTAGGAGACTAATTTTAACGTAGAAACAGAATCCTTAGGTACGAGGTAAACTAATATTTGCTTAGTTTTGCTTAGAAGGAAAAACGTTGCTTGATTGTTTCTATTAAGTTCGTTAGTTTCATTATTCATGGATGTAAATGTTGCCGTTAATAATTAAATTCGAACACTTAGATTTTATCTAGAATTCACTGGTCAAACATTATAATGCTTTGGCGCTCACATCCAAATTGCAACTCTTTTGTTCAAGACATACCGGAAATATAGCCAATAAAGTAAGCATATACCTGTATCACGGCAAAGCTGTGTGTCTATTATTAACTTTCTAATGAAAAGTTTTTGTAATGGGACCAGTTTGTGAACCCCGATTTCAAGATTTCCTAGAACCAAATACAAAGGTTTTAGCGATATGTCTATGGGTGTGTGTGTGTGTGTGTGTGTGTGTGTGTGTGTGTGTGTGTGTGTCATTCGCTTGTTTCTGTTTTGATTATATCTAGATGAAATAATGATATTAACGCAAAGCCACTTTCATTCGAATAACGTGATTAATTGCATAACTTAAAACTGAATCCACATTAATTGCATAACGTAGAACTGAATAAGTTTTAGCAAACACGGTCCAGCTGTTTTTTATTGAAAATAGATGCAAAAAAATACCCACATTTATAATAGTAAACAAATTATTGTATTTTAATGATGCTCACACTTTGACCACTTGCTTGAAGTGTATTTAAATCATTTATAGTTGTTTTGAATTATTTTATATAAATTTATTAAACTTATCTGGGTCTGCTAGTACAATTATAATACCTTAATAAAGTTGTTTTAAAATAACATTTATATATTTTCAAAATAAAACATTGGCTGTATGTGTGTGAATGTAAGGCAATAAGATTATAATAAAAATGAAAAATGTAGTGTATTTTAACTGTAATTAAAAATATAATTGTCTCATATTATTATTATTCGCTATTAATTACATCCTTTTTTGTATGGAAGTTTATAGAACGAATTTAATTACTACATGTATGAAAATGTTGACAAAATGTATTTATTATATCTTCTTAATATTTTTCACAAATGAAACAATTCATTATTTTTGTACCCTTTCTTTGTTTCTTATCCTTTTTTTTTTTTTTTGAAAATTATATGAAGATAAAAATTTTGAAATTTCCCATTTTTTTTTTAGAAATAATCATTACAGCCATATCGTAGTTTATTTATTTCTTTATTAAATATAATTATTCTTACTATCCATGGTAAAATCAAATTATATTAATTTTTGTTCCTTTTTTAGATATTAATGCATAGCAAAATATATTACGCAAACTTAATGATTATTTTGAATGTATGAAAATGATTATTAATGTTTTTAAAAAATCGATGTATTGTTTGCATCCTTAATAGCCGGATGGGTGATGCGACAAAAAATGCAAAAAGTTCTTCTAAAGGTTGATAAAGACCTAAAATTCGTTTTGAAATTAATGAAGTAAACTGTATTTATTAATCCTAATTATATTTTAAATGATGATTTTTTTCAAAAAACTAATTTGTAGTTTTATAAATTTTTCGAAATCCTTAAAAAGCGACACAAATTTCAAATATTTTTTCCATGATCAGTTGAGTAGTTTTTGAGATAAATCGGGTAAATCGTTCTCCAGATCAGAATTCTAGCGATATCTCAAAAACTACACATCCAATCATTGAATGGATATAATTTTTGAAATTTGCGTGTCAATACTATAAAATTCCAATGGGGTACCCCTTATAAAATTGGGATAATTCGAAAAAAAATTTTCCTATCCGATTTCGGAAAAGCTAATATTTTTTGAGATATTTCGACCCGAAGAGTTCAAAAATAATTTATTCAACAATTGGATTCGTAGTTTTAGAGATATCACTAAAAATCCGATCCAGTAGCCGATTTAGGGGATGTATTTCATGCAATATATCAAAAACTAGTCGACCGATCATGAAAAAAATGTTATTTTTCAATTTTTTAAGTCTTATGCTAAAAAACCCATGAACAGAGAAAAAAAAAACATTTGAAATTTTCGACGGTTTTTAAAAGTTCCATTCATAAGAGTGTTTTTCCACAAAATTCACAATGGAGCGCCTAATTAAGATTTAAGATACACTCACTAAATCTTATGATATTATCAGAGCAGAAGTACGTATACTGATAGGTTGAATGGACCAAAACACCAAAATGGGCCTTTTTGCCAGTCTCACATCAAACGTTAAATAAACAGACTGACTGACAGTATCTAATACACCAAAATTTTTACTGACAGATTATTTTTGTATTTATAATAATATTTTCGAACTATATGCAGAATTTTGTGCTTAAACGTGCAACTAATGCTATTTGCTATAACTTTCAACTTTAATAAAGTAATAGTAATAAATGTACATGGTTTTTTACAACTAAATAACAACTGACATAATATTTTTGTACACCATAAATGTTTCATAATATAGACAAATAAGCCTTTAGATAATGCATGCTTTTATGTCGATAGCCTCTCGGACTATAATTGTAACTTACAAGAACTCATTATAAAGTTTGAATTAATTATACAAACAAATATGTTGTTCATATTTTACAGTTAATTCGTATAGAATTATTTATATCAGTTAAGGAATCACCTGTAGAAGCTTGCTTTACAAATAATGGTTTTGAGCGTAATAACATTAATAATTTTATATTTCTAAAAGCACTACTTTGCATTTTTAATTGTTACGCTCATCGTAAATACATTTCAGAAATAAAAAAACAAGAATTTTATAGTAAAATAATGTAAGTAAATATAAACTCAATTTATATATTCCATGCATAGAATATATGACTATTATAATATTTAAACATATACTTGCTTATAAATACAGTGAAACCCCATGCAATCAAAAGAAATCACATAAATATCGATCATATTAATGTCAGATATGTGGTTCGATTGGGAAGCGTTCAATTTTTTTTACTTTTCCTTCACAGCTCCGTTTCAAACAGCGTATGAGTTTTGCCTTACGAAATTATTATGGTTATGTAGCAAATGAGACGTTGGAATTTTTTTGGAGATCAAGATTTTCTTGTAAATTGATTTTTATGAAATTCGGAATTGACTTATAGAATGCAAAATACTGCTCATTAGCCTTCGATTTCGATAAATAATTTCTGTTTTATTTTTGACACAAAAATTACAATTTTATTATTATTATTATTATTATTATTATTATTATTATTTTTTTTTTTTTTTTGTATATAAAAAGACGTTTATTTTTGAATAGCTTTATCTTCATATAAAAGTTTTTATAGTAGATTTACTGTCATAATAAAAGCCTGTTGTTTCCATCTTAGTGGTTTTGATATTTTCTTTGTTTTAAACATATATAAAATAATATTTGTATATTATATATATATATATATATAGATATTTTTATAACTTTAAAATATATGAATTTAGCTAAAATTTATGATATGCACACTCGTGATAAATTTTAATATACTTACTTTTTTATGTACATCAAAAAAATTTGGGCAAAATTTCATACATCCCTATCGAAAATGCTTCTTTACTGCCTGCATAAATATAGAAGAGCTAATAAAAATAACAAAAATTTACTATTTAATAATTTCTTGATTGTTTTACGTCATTGTGCAGGTTTTGACTCAATTTTTGACACCGTGTAGAACAGTGTTTTACGTTATTGAACGTGTAAGATTTTACTGAAATTTTGACATTTAACTCAATTTTTGACACCGCATAGGCGAAGCTCAGTCATTCCGTCTCAGTTAAAAGAATATTCCAGAATCAAATGAATGGTCTCTACTTATGCGTGACAGTTCACTTTCAGTGATTAAATGCGGCTTCAATCACAGTTCCGTCATTTTTTAATTCATCGCCAACGATATTTAAACAATTTGACCGACGCCATATTTTGATATGTGTTGGAATAAGAAAATACACTACTCCATTTCGTGAAAGGATAGCACGAACTGACAAGCCATGAGTATATGTAGATAGACCAGTTATTTTGACTGAGACTGACAAATGACTATATGGTACAGTGACTGATATATCAGAATGAATCTTGTCGTTTTGGTGTAATGCTTGTATAGACAGCGAACAATTTTTTCATTGTATTTTTGTATCCACTTTTATCATATACATGGGTTGTTCAATCAGTTTTAGGGATCCATAAGAGAGAGCGTTGCCTAATTTTTTTGGTTTTGTTGGTACACTTTTCATATAAACGTAGGTAAAATTTTATCATTGTGCTTTAAGAAAATATCATATCATAGGTATTTATAAAATTTATATAAAACTTCGATAAGAAAATTTATTTCGATGCTTTTTGTTATTTTCTTTTTCACCAAACGCACAAAGTGCTATTAAACAAAAGCTTGTAAAAATATTAAAATTTATACATTAAAAAAAATAAATAAAATAAAATGAGAAAAAACTAAAAATAAATGATAGCGTACATATATATCAAATTTGCAAACCGTTTCACGTACTTTTTGAATGTGGAAAACATATTTCTGACTGACACTTCATCCATCACTGACTAAAATATTGTATTTTCCTATTACTTTAACAACACACCTTGTATACAAATAACAAACACCTATGCATAGATATTTATAATAATATGTATAGTGTTTGTTTGATAGTTTGTACAACCTTGTAATAAATACAGGGTGAGATACATAGAATACAACCAAAATATTTTATATGAATCTTTCTTCATTTGTTTTTTTTAACCTGTTTTTTAGCCAATTAATTTTTTTTTCTTTGAAATTATGATAAAATATTTTAAAGAAATGTTGCTTGAAATACATAAAAACTGCTATTTTCAATCGGTTTCATAATGCGTATGAAATAAGTGAATACTGACTGAACGAAATGGGATCTTTGTTTTATTTAAACAATTTTGCATTGGCTAGTGCGATACATATTTGTTTCCCAGTGTACCCTCCCTATTTGTGCATAATACTAATGAATAATTTGTCCAATACATGCTATTATAATGAAGCTTCTTACAAGCTAGTTTTCTGGATAAATTTCTTCAAAAACAATAAATTAAATGGAAATAAAAAATTTGGCAATACTTAAACTTTGGCATTTGCTTATGACACTCTTTGTCTGTTCAACCTTCCTTAACACTCTTAAATGCCCTATTCTGTCTATTTACTTATCTAACATTCGCAGAGCTCGCTTAACTAGAAAAATACTCTCGATGTTAGTAAGAAAACTGATAAAACGCCAGTTATTGAGCTATTTCCCCCTGAAAATAGAATCTGGAAATAGCTGGCTGTCCTATGTATTTGTAACGACAAAAGTAAAAGATAATTAACTATCGTGAAATCCCGATTTTTTATCTTTAGTTCATTCATAAATTCTATAGAAAATATACTTTTCGTTTCGTCAAATCTTTTGAGCAATTATTCCATTTTTTATGTATATATTTGACAAAATTAAGATAAGCCTAATAGGTCCATATCCGATTTGTTCTGCCCTCCGGCTGTATGTCTTTTCTAAGAAACGAAGCGAGCTAAAATTTTGGTTGTATAGGCATAAAAAGTCAGTTTAAGTTCGGGAACGAGAAAAATCTGTCAATTGGATTCAATGAATCGATGACCCAACTCTTATGCCATATATGATAGAATTATAATTTAAAAACAAAAAATGTTTGGTTTTTCAAAACAATATATTTCTTAAAGCATTCAATACATTGAAGGAATGAATTTTCTTACAATATGTTTACATAATAGGTGTTTATGTTGTATGAAATAAATTGATATGCTTTTGTGAATATCACATACACGAATCAAATACCATACACATTAATTTTGGTTAGAATAACCAATCAATAAGACAGCTAACCATTTTAAGGTTGACACTAGCTTAATTTTTCTTTCTTCGATCAAATTCATTTTCCCAAGTTTAAAAAGAAATGAATAAACACTAAATTAGGATCGCATTTTATATTCTTTAACATTTAAACAAAATTTGTTTGTTTTGAAAAAAATCATACTTTATACTTGAATTTTCTTATATGAATCAAAAGTTAGGTTAAAGATCCAATGAATCTCTTGAATTTTACTCACTCACGAACTCAAACTAAATATTCATGCCTCAAATATATCACAAAAATTCTTTTCATAAACTATCTCTTTTCATTTTTGAGTTACCAAAATTTTATTTGTGGCTTAAATATTTTCTAGAGTTACAAACATGATTGTAAATAAGGTACATAAATAAATGTAAAGTTAATAATTAATTTGTAAGGTAGAAATCAATCACAATGAGTTTCAATGCCCAAATTTATTAAAAAAAAATATATATATAATATTTTACAAGAGAGTAAAAATTTTAAGTTTTCAAAAACCACTAAGGTATTTATTAATTAAAGCATCCAATCGTTTGAATTTAAAATTGAAATTTTATTGGTGTCAAATATATTATTTAAAAAAAATATATATTTATATATATATATATATATATATATATATATATATATATATATATATATATATATATATATATATATATATATATATATATATATATATATATACATATATATATATATATATATATATATATATGAACATAATAAAACACTAATTAATGTGATTTTAATTGATGGATAAAAAAAAAGTAGAAATTTAATATCCTTTATAATACATTCAATTTGTTTTACAATCACCTCTATTTGGGAAAATAGCTTGTGCATAGATAAAACAAAATATTCATATAAAATATTAAATAACATTTGTCTATAATTTCTATATATTTCATACATATCGAATATTAATTACCAATTTATTTTATATAGCTAATAATATTTTTGAAATGTGGCCGCAGAAAATGTAGAACGAAAAATTATACTGCGCATATTTTATATACTTCAAAGTTAGTCTGACTTCAGTATAAAAAAGTTTATTAAAAATGTGTCATATAAAAATGGATTAAGAAAAATTGATTTATTGGACCCATTTAACCGATTTTGTTTATTCTGAAAGTTAAACTGAATTTTTTGGGCTAGAATGTGCCAGCAAAATTTCAACTTCTTTTCTTTCCTTTAATGTTTTACGTGGGACGCTGAAACAAAATTAAGAGTAAATTTAATTTATCATTCAAATATATTTTGAATAAATTTATCATTCAATAATGGTAATTGACCATAAATTATGAAAATGGTACATCGAAGTAGCGGGTATCGGCTAGTATGTTATAATTTCAAAAACATGAACACAGATTGTCAATGATAGATCCATTGGGATGAATTGTAATTTTATTTTATGTATAAAATATTTTGAATGATATGAATGTCATAAACAAAAACATATAAACAAATATATATATATATATACATATATTTATAGTGAAATTATCGATATTTTATAGGCTTGTTTTTAATTTTTGATAATTAATCAAATTATTATATTATGCATAGACATGTTTTTTATTATAAAATATTTATATAAACATTGATATAGATAGGTACATAGTTACATACAGAAACAGAAGAGTGATAGATATAATAAGTATCAATTTAATTTTATTTTATACTAGCTAATACCCGCAAATTTGCGACTAGTATGTAGTTTTGGCCGTGTGCAAGCTGTACCCGATCTAAATCCCTTAAACATTCGATTTGTAACTATATATAACAGTATTAGCAAAAATATTGAACAAATTTTTATCACCTTCCTAATAATTCACAGAAATACAACAAAATGGTACAAATATTTTTTTTCACCTAAAAGTAAATATTTTTCACTTTTTCAAAAATTATATACCCATCAAAAATTATTCAAAAATTTATTAAATTCATTTATTTCTTTATCATTTTCTAAACTAATAACTATTCCAAGTTATCTATGAAGTCTTATCTATTAAACGAAAATGAATTTTCCGAAAAAGTTTTCCACAAAAAAAATTTTTATAATTTTTTTGTCCTAACTATATTGAAACTCTTTAACATAGAGATTAAACTTCAAAATGTTATATTATCCCTTCAAAAATCATAACAAACCTGATACTGAATTTGCTATATTTCTCATCCAAATATAAAACTAGACTCATAACCAAAATTTGGAAATTAAATTAAAATCTATATAACAAAGAAGTTATAAGCTATCAAAGATTTTATATTCATCTCATTCTTGATAACAATATTTAACATGTAATTTATATCTAGATAGGAACAGTTGACGTCATAAGCTCATAATTTCATTTTCGTTTAATTTGATATTTTGAATTTCTATAACTTGCGTATTTTGAAATATTTTAGAGTCAAATCCGATACATGTTCGTGAAGACGCTTCAATTGAAAGAAAAAAAATTTAGTCAACATATTCGATAATTTTTTTGTTCCTTTAATTTTTTTCTGTATTATTTATTTATTGGTATCTAACCAGGTGCTCAAATTCTTACCGAAGATAAATACGTACCTTTTGGTAAAGTTCGCATGATAATCATAATAGATTATTTTGGCGTGATTCACGAACATACAAACAGACAAAAACTATCAAATTGATTTTTCATCATGTAAATAAGACATAGCAACTTGAATATATATTTATCACAGACATAGAATCTGTGGATTGGAAGTCCATTAAATAACTTGAATACAAGATGCAGTGACAAAGGCTAAAGATTTTTTAGGAATTAAATAGTATATAAAAATATTAACGGTAAGACAGAGATAATTTTAATGATAATTTAAAATTGTTATCTTTAAAATACGTATTTGGTTATTTCACCGAAATTAAAAAAGCTTATAAAAATTAAATTATGCATTTTTTAATTTATTTTTCAGATATATTTATACTTTATTAGATAAAAAAGAAATTTTTTGCGAAGCAATACCTTCTATTATATATGTAAAGCACTAAAGTTTAATTTATTCAGGGGAATTTTGTAATCAATTGAGGGGTTTGAGTCTTAAGTTCAGGTGTTAAAATAGCTTACTATGATAGCATAGATGCTGTTGACATGCATAATATATTGTGATTTTAGAAAAAAACAACATCGATTGCTAATCCATATATCTTATATCTATGATATTTATACATATTTCATATATTTTTTTTCGTCTTACCACTTCATTGAATCTATATATTTTCAGATTTGGATTATGTATGTTTTCATCGTATTATATTAGTGTACTTTAATATATAAAAGTAATAAACGTATAGTTGACCTAGAAATAATACTTTTTTTATTCGATATAATAAAATGATTCAGATATTTTTAAACAAATTTTCTATAACCGTTCCAAGGATATCATATAAAACAGTGTCTTCAAATTATTTGTACTTAATTGCTAACGTAATACGTACTCTTAGCCGAAGTGCTCAGAAACATGCTATCATTAACACCTGTTTTAATAGTCGGTTCAGAAAATTTTTGTAGTCTATTTATATATGAAATCATGAATGCGAATTTAATTTTTATTATTGAACTAGAGACTTTACACATTTTTTGACAATAAATCTTCCATAAACATATAGAAAAAAAATTCGAAAGGAACATATAGAAAACCGTATGGGGTGTAAAAATTGTAGAAATATGTCTAGAAAACTGTCTAAGCATATATCTCTAAATATTGGCTCAAATAACCAAGAAGTTCTTAAGGCTGTTCGCTTACTTAAAATGCTTCTTTCCTCGAAAATGGTAGACTAGCAGAGCCTCACAATATTGCCAGAAATCGAAAATGTATTTGGAAATTATCAATCGACAGACATTATCTGTGCTTTAGGAGAGAGAATTTCGAATAGGCAATGGAGGGGTACAACAAGCTAAAAATAAAAACAGATTTTAGCCAGGCTTATTTCAAAATTAACCTGACTTAGGAGCCAACACCGGCAAGAAATAATCCTCCTAATCGGAGTTCAAATCGAGGGGTTCTATAGACACACATAATTTTAAATAGTGGATACTGAAATAGCGAGGACTTAAAGTATGCGTTTGAATTGCGACTCTGTTAGAAGAACCTCAAATTTTCACCAACTGATGTTTTTGGGTAGTTAAGTTCCTACCCCAAAAGTATTGTCAAAAATTAATGAAACCTGGTATACAATGCAGGTAAAAATGAATGTACGGCAAACATACATACGACAATGACTATGAAAATATACTAAATTAAGTTTAAAACAAAAAACATTTTGAAACTGATTAAATTTTCTCGAAAAAATAAAAAATAAAACAATAAAAAAAAAGCATGGATACCCCCAAAGGTAAAGTATGCACGCGTATCAGTAACTAATGATTTTTGACATATTTAGTATTTCCAAAAACTAAAAAATAAACAAAAATAAATTGGTATAAAACAAAACAACTTTAATTAGTGTATATGATAAAGTAACAAAAACTAATATCATAAAAATAACTGAAACAAAACGGTATGAATATAATATTTTCAATTTTAATATGCAAAACACGAAACAAAAAATTTACAATATTGTATTGAATTACCACAATTTTTTTTAATACTTGAAAAAGACACATCAAATTTTTATGTAATGGGATTCTGTAAATTATTTATGATATCATTAAATAGTTCTTGGTCGTTCCTATATATAAATATCGAAACATTCGATCGAGATCAAATACTTTCTTTTTTGCTTGAACAATATTTTTTGAATTTTGTTATTATCTCTTAAAAAGGTAGGTTATTGATGTCTGGTCCAATTGACTTATTTTTCTCACTTACGTGCCTTAAATTTCTGTTTAGATGTTGAATACACTATTTTTATTTTTAAATGAAAATGTATAAATAAGGTGATTCCACGAGCATCTTAAACTAGATTTAATAATGTCTTACTATCTTGAAACGTATTATATATATATATATATATATATATATATATATATATATATATATATATATATATATATATATATATATATATATATATATATATATATATATATATATATATATATATATATATATATATATATATATATATATATATATTTAATTTGATAACTAACATATGCCTAAATTTAATAGGATTACATATTTTGTTTACCAAAATTACATAACATTAAAGTGTTTTGGAGCAAAATTAATTTTTTTGGATTTTATGACGTCTTAAAGTTCAAAAAATAATTTTTTTCGATAGCTTGGCAGAATTTTCAGCGATTTGAATAAACTTTTATTTGAAACCCACTAATTTTGGAACAAATTTTTTATTCTTATTAATTATTTGCTTGCTTTAACTCTTATATGAAATATTATGACCATACCCTTATAATTTTGAAACGTATTATACATATTTTTAATTTAACCAAAAATTTGAAAATTATGACCAAAATTTAGTAGGATTACACATTTTTTTTCCTAATACTCGGCATCTCCGATCCACAAAAAATATCTACAATATCTAACACAATATATTTTGACCATGAAAATCCATGAGTATCATTTTCAAGGTCAAAATAAATACCACCGTTTTCATACTACCCGTACATTTTCTGATTTAGGTAGGAGAAGTGAAAACTTTCTTTCGAAAATCTATCCGATATAAGAACAATTCAAGTTATTTACTAGTAGATAGCTTTAATCAACGAGAGTGATATTACATGCATTATAATTCGGGCTTACTTTAGGACGTTACACATGAAATAATGATATTCAGATTTTACCAAACGCATCCAATCAAACATTTCCCCATACTTCAATTTGAAATTTTTGTAAAGAAATTACACCTTTCACACTTTTGTTGACTCAACCTGTGAATCAAAATAAAAAACGACTGGTTTTGGAGTATTTCTTTCGCACCGGTTGAAGAAAAACCATCAAACTGTATTATATTTATCATGTAAAACTTCCAAATAGATATGAATAATTGTAAGAAAGTCTGAATCATGAGAATTCAAAGTGGAGCAAAAAGAATTTTTCCTACACTTCGCTATTTTAAACAATAAGCAAATTCTATATTAAATTTTTTACTTTAAACTAAAACTTTATAGAATTCCACACAATCAACCTTGAATAATTTATATGCATTCTGTACACATATTTTTTATTCTTCCACAATAAAGATATTTAAACTATTTAGATTAGAACACAAAAGTATCATATTTAATGATAAAATATGTAAAATGTTACCTAACCTATAAAAAATAACGTAAACTAACACAAACATATAAAAAATACGGTTTCATATGAAGACCTTGTATATATTGTAGAGACATACATGGTAAAACTATAACAATTTTCAAATGCATTCTAAATATTATATTATATTGAAACAAGATACGCGAATTTAATGTTTATAGTGTAGACAATATATCCCCTCGCTTGATAACAATAGTTTGTACTCCACAAAATATTTTCCAACATTTTATGCATTTACCAATATTTTAGTATATTTTAGTTATTATTTATAAAAAAACATTAAGCAAAAAGCTTTGAAATTATTATAATTTATTTGTTCATCAGCCTGAACCTTCCAAATGCTAGCTTAAAATCTACAATTCTTACCTACCAGACCACCAGACCATAGGTTTCTTTTGTATCCAATTGTATTTTTACACACATAAAATAATATTTATTTCAACGCCTACATGCCACATGTAGCTTAATATGTTTACTTACATTTTTCTCAGAATTCGAGTTTACCCAGAAAAATTTTTCGAATAAAAGTTGAAGAGCTAATTATGTTCTGTGAACATGGTAACATTCATTGCAGAATAACGTTGGAGACATTTTCGAGAAGAGCAGAAAAAAACGGAAAAATCACTTAAATAAAGTGAGTCATTCGGTAGTCCGATTTTAATCAAAAGCTTTGCGGCACATTTAGAAGTTATACAGAGACAGAATATCAGGTTTGGTGAATTTTGAATAAAGCGTTTGAAATATTTTGAAACAATATCGCTGTTTCATGCATAGACACAGGCCATTTTCTGAAAACCACATTTTGGAATTTTCGACCTCAAAACATATATTTTTGGTGACAAATCGATATAGAACTTTGTACAGGATTATAATACTTCTTTTAGCGCCTTTAACGAGTATACAACAATTTTGGTACTAATAGATAGTTAAATACAAATTTAAGGTTTTCTTGAATGATATTTGAAACAGAAAAATAAGTTTACCAAAGGCCATAATTAATAATTTAATAGTTTATCTATTAAATTAAGGGCCAGTCATTGAAAGGTTTTATATTAAACTATTCTAGATCCTGTATAGAAAAGTCGTTTTATTTAGAATAAAGTATACATATTCATATCGAAATGTTTATTTTGTTATATATTCAATGTTTTTATATTCTACATTTTTATGTAATATTGTTTGGTATTATTATTATTATTATTAAAATTATTTTACCCAGAACCGAAGAATACAAATACAAGTAACAAAAATAAACAAAATGTTTTTTTTTAAGTATAAAAATATTTGTATGTAGACTGATTGTAAATTTTTATACTCGATATATTTAAAATACGCCGGATTATTATAATTTAATGTTTTTAATGCTAAAAAATATTGAAGTAACAAACAAAAAATGTTGGTATTGGTGTTCGTAGAATCACTTATTTTGTTCGTCTCTGGGCTAACATAACTGAAAAATAAAAAGATAAAGTGAGCTGAAATTTTAGTGGCATAAAAAGTGAGTTCGTGAAAGAACAAAATTGAGTCATTGAGTCAAATGGATCCATGACCTAGCGTGAGGGATAGAAGAAAAATTTAACGGTAACTATAAAAGACCTCATTGCCCAATTTTTCCACTTCTTCCCTGTATACATAAAAACCTTCTCCCAATATTTATTTGGGGAATTCATTCTTCAGTCATTTTTCATTTAATTCCAATATCGAAAAATTATAATTTTTAAGAAATTATTATCTAAGAAAATACATTTTATATTGTGGAAGTGGAAGATACGAGGTTATGTGGAATTCAGTTTCATGAAAGATTTTGTTAAAACTGTTATGATTCGATACAAATTCAGCTCAAATTTATCTGAGTATTTCATTCATTATTGTAATATATAGAGCATATATTTGGAGTATTCTAATAAACATATGATTTTTACATTTAATACCGCTGGAGAAGTTATCAAATTGAAAACAGAATTGAGAACAGCCAAAAAATTCGCGTATCGTTAGTTGGGCGATGGATCAAAAGACATATATTGCGTTATAATTTTTATAAAAATAATAACTTTTATTTATTCATCAGTCGCATACATACGCTGTAGAACAAGTCAAAATAAATAAATACATAATGTACATAATAACACTCATTGCTGATCCCAAATTGCTTATAAAATAAATATATATTAATTTAAAAAACATTCATTTCTACCAAAAATTGTTTAAAATTCTTCTTAAAGCCCTTTATTTCTAATATTTTTTTCCCATCACGAATCTTGTTCAAAATTTTTAGACACATACGACTCCAACTTTTTGAATTTGAGTTTCAGATATTACTAAATTCGTCTTATACCGTGTATCATAACTATGCTTCCTATGTTGTCGGTAATAATTTTTCGTCGCAAGCTATTTCGTAAATATATAAACTTGGTAAAGTCAAAATTCTTAGTCCTTTGATGTGATTACTAGAAGAATCTCTAATTCTTAAGCCCAGTATACCCATAATGCAGTGTTCTTATTTTCCAAATTAAAAATACCCTGTTGCAGAATTATTCACCCCATTTTAGCTACGTACAATTCTATCAATGTCTAAGAATATATTTTCCCCAAATTTGTGTTCAATGACCATTCAATTGTATTTCCGTTATAATAAACTTTTCACCACCATATGTCTCTATGTAAACCAACTATAATAATAATATGAATCGAATATAGTATTAGTTAAATTCATAGTATAAACTTTATAATGTTTTACATACAAAATATATATCTATAATATATTTTGTCACCCAAAAAACCCACATAGATGTCAAAAAGTTTCTTTAGTACATTGGTTTTGGTAGTATAAATAGTGTAAAAGCTTTGTGTATATACTTAATAGGATATTATGTATTATCTAAAATGAAAAGTCTTTAGCTGAATAAACTTACATATAAGTTGTTTTAAAAACAAACATTATTAGAAATTTTAATTTTTTTCTTTGATACCGAACGCTTTTTATAACAATGTCAACCATTTTAAAAAAATAGTAAAAAGGATGATATTTGATAGAAATTTTTAAAATATGACAAAAATAATAAAAACGATACTGCAAATAATTGACATAGAACTTCCTAGTTATATATAAATATTTAAATAGTTGAATATCGGGAACAGCTTGACCGATTGAGTTCAAATTGGGATATTAAGTTGTAAAATGTATTTTCTACATCTGAATTACATAATACTAGCAGACTCATTAACTTTTGATAATAATTTAAATGCTAAAATTTGAATCTTGACATTTTCCAAACTGACCAGATACTATTAATCATTCAAACCACACAAAAAATGGGATTAGTGTGTGATGTGCTTTCAAAACTCTCTTACTCTACAAATTTATGTGTTTTATAACTCAAATGATAGGTATTGAGTCACTAAGAGTTCTAAGGACAAATTATTTAATATATGCATTTCATATAGTGCGTTTCTTTCTCCAAGTGTTGTATCAAAATATCTCCAGTTCTAATGAAGTAAGTGGGTTCGTTTTTGTCTAAAAATACTCAATGACTCAAGACCTTTCGTTTGAGCTTAAACACTCAAATTGTATGAAATGGAGAAGAGCAAGGCGTGGACTTTCAACTTCTCATAAATTTTTTAATATTTAGATAGTTATATTTTTAGTAAACTGGATGTAACCTGATTTTATTTTTCTCGCGGTTTTCAATTATTTCTAGCATTGTACTAAATGTCAGTTTTCAAATTCAAAAATTCTCGAGTAATAGAATCCATCCAGTTAACGGACTTTCAAGCTTAAGGCGTAATTGCAATCGACTATAAATATAATATATAAATAGTAAATTTTTTTTTTTTACAACGTATATAAAAATACAAAAGATAAGTATTATCTAGATTTAATATGTGTTCAACAAATATTGTATTATTTTCAAATCAATAATATTAATAGCTCAAATAAATATCATTTATTTACAATTGATTTAAGGCTTAGACACCTTTATTGTAGGTAAGCTTTAATAAACGTGATAAAAATGGATATTAAAGCATTTTAAAGGCCAGTGCATGCCGTAAGTTTTTTTGATCAGAAATTCTGATCAGAAAATCAGATGTAACTCTTAGATTATATATTAGACGGTGAGAATTCTACATAAGGCATCAAATAATCTGAACAGAAAACCTTATCATATGCACATACCTATGATGCTGTCTGAAGTCGCCTAATTATTTCAGATCAAAAAATGTTCTCACAATGTTATCTGAAGTAGGCTACCTGTTAGTCAAAAAAGTAATTGATAAATTTCAAATATTTTAAAGAACATTGGTTCGTTGTGGTCCGTTGTACGAATTCGATGATATCCAATGATTTGCGCTTGCTTAAGATTTTTGACTGAAGTATGATCAGATTTTCTTATAAAAATTTCTATTAAGACTGTCCGACGGTGTGCTTTAACCATAAGATTTTCTGAAAAAATATTATGGTGTGCAATGGTCCTTAATCGTCTTGCAAATAAATATGTAGTGTTAGGCTTAACCAGGTACTCTGAAATTTGGATTATTATTTTCAGTTAATTGTTCACAGCAAGAATAATAAAAAATTTAATCCAGTACGTTCTCGATAACCATCGCTCCCACCGGATTTATGTGAATCAAGACAATTTTCTCATTTCATTTCTTGGACTATTTATGAGATAATCGAATGTTATAAAAGAAATATTACGAAATAAAGATCTGGAATTTAAATCTGGAAATTTAAGATAAAATAACTGTTGTACCTACCATTAAAATTATTAATGTGTAATGTAGTTTGCGCCATCAATAATTTTCTTAAAAAATAATGTTCCATTTAGAAAATTTATCGAATAGTTTTTTTTTGCCATACATAATTTAACCATCATTTACTGATGGTTGTTGTTTAGTTGTTGTTATTCCTGTTTTTCTATTAAAACTCAATTTTAGATGAATTATATTTCGGTATATTATGACTTATAACTATCAATCATTTAAAATCACTCGTTCAAATACTGAATCTACTTGACTCTATAATGACAACCATCATAATTGAAGTTTGTTGAAATATATATATTAGATGTATATAAATTGTTATAACTAGTATCATATTTCATATTTATAATGGTTTAACATTGTGTGCTATAATTGTATTCAAATATACGTCTCTATATAATGAAATACTACATATATAATGTAATATATAATATGTACAATTTATATTCTATTATATATATTAAATATTTACATTTAATTATTATTTAAACTTGTACTTGTAATAGATTCATTTTTTTTGTCTTTCTTTTTTTAATACTTGACACTTATATAACTTTTTGTAACTGTTGTATTTTATCATTTGATGTTTGACGAATTATCTTCTGAAGTTTATTTGTTATATTTACCACTTACCTATATTTTTATATTCAACATATATACAATACGTTCGAGTAGGTTTATTAATTTTAGTCTAAAGTCTAAAGTGAACATTGATTACACATACAAAATTTTAGTATTCGTGCTCATTGAATCATCTAATTAGTTCATTTCCAATTGTCCGCTAGTCCGTCTGTCCGTCCGTCATCATGATAACTCATATCAAAAAGAGAAATGTGGTTAAGTTCGTGAATGTATAATTGATTCAATGGGTTTAATGGATCCATGACGTAACTTAAAAACCATTAAACATAGTTTTATTTAAAAACTATAAATATTTGTTTCTTTAAGCATACAACTATGATTTGAAACATTTTAGTTAAAATTTAGCTAATAAAAATTGTCACGCAGAAAAGGTTCTTTTTGAGGGCGCTCTAGCGGCGAAGCGGTTAGTCTTCCAAAAAACAATAAGTTTGAGAGATGTAGGAAATTTTGACTTTTCTGTAGGATGAAAAAATATGAAGAGGGCGAAATTTAAAACTATAGCAAAACATTTCGTAGAAACCCAATTATTTTTTTCTAATATATCTACCCAAGTATCTAACGCCGTAACGCGTAGTCTTCCAAAAAAAAAAAATAAAGATGAAAATTTAGGAAATTTGTCAACTGTTATGGTCTTGATGATAAAACGTCGTATTTAATGACCCAAACTTCAAATTCGTGTTCAATGACCCAAAAAATTTCAAGCGTTAGAAAATCAAAACTATAGTAAAATTTTCCTCCGAATCCCAATTATTTTTCTAATATATCAAGCCTCTAACTATGATTATAGTATATTCTATAAAATTTACTGAATAAAATGTTGCTCAACTTGGACTATCGATTCATATCGGTATTTACATTCAAAAAAATCATATTTAAATAGTCATTTCTTTACGATATCAAAAAAAAATACGTCAAAATTTTTATTAAGATTATAACATAGAATATAAAATACATAATTGAATAATTAATTTTTCAACGTGTTTTATCTGGTATTACTAGATGTATTCTAGTAAAATAAATATAGAACAACATATTTTCAATGCTCGATATCATCTATGTTGTATAGAGAAATTCTCGTGTCGACAATATAATAGTTAATAATTTTGGTTTGTCTACATCTATGATGTTATGTTATGTTACGTTATGTGTATGTTTGTTTGTAGATTGTATAGTTTTCTATATAATATATATTTTTTATTTTATTTTTTTTAATAATATTATATTCAAGTATGTTCTATTAAATATATGGACCAAAATCTACCACACATAACAAGTAAATTTTATACTAAACACTCTATATATGCCATGTAATTTCTTGTATATATGTTACAGTTAAACGCTCTGCCACACTAGTGATTCTTTTGCTAACGTTCGGTGAAACTAATGTCCGTTCGACGTCCCTTAAAGCTTTCAACTGTGCTAAATACAAACTGTCATTCATATTTTTTACTCAGTGATATTATATTTTTACTCAATACTTTTTGTCTCAGTGGCCAAATGCGTTAAGGCACTAACACTATTACATATTTGACAACTTAGATTTGGAAGTTGAGGATTCGAATCCAGTGCCGCTGCCTGGTTTGACAAAAAAAAAAACAAAGGTGCGATTAATTGACCACACTGCCGTCGCTTGGATATATACGAAGAATCCATCACCACATGTCGACTATCACTCATGGTCTTAACATTAGGGTGGTGTATTTCTATCGTCTTAACATTATGTGCCTTTTTCAGATTTTAGCTTATATAATGCCTTATCGTAATTCCTCATACATTTGTTTGATGAAGTGCCTTTTAATAAAACTGATAGCTTAACTTAAAATCAACGTTGAAGCATGTATTTGAATGCATACAATTGCTGAAATTTTATCTGTAACATATATACAAATAGATATTGTATGTATGTTAAAATGTAGTAAGTGGTTTACTGTATGCAAAGAATTTTTATACTTTAAACTAAAACAATTTCAAAATCATATAGAAAAGTTTTTATTTGACTTTGAATTTTTATTTTGATATCTGTAAAAATTTCTGAAAACACAATATAAAGTGTAAACCTCGTTAAAAGTGTAATTTTCAAGAGCATCCCGATTAACGGTGTACAGAGCTACGATATTTGGTGTATGTAATTTTACTAAAAACTTCCAAATATTTGTGACTATACTTGGTTTTGCAAACGCTTAGGAAGGACTTGGCAAAATGAACCATTAGTTTTTCCACTTGATCTATTAGTTTCTCTGCGTTAAAATTGATTCATAAAGCTCAAATCTATCGAAGAAAATTCATCAGTATGAAATTTCGATGTTAATCAAGAAAAACTCCTCGCTAAATAAAGCCAAGCACTCTTAGTTTTTGTAAAAAATTCAATTGATAAAATTAACGAATTTTGTTTGTATTAGATCCAAGAAAAATAGATCCCAGTCCATAGATCCTGAATCCTATTTGATTCGTGAATGGTTCCATTTCTCCACATAATGCTAAATCTGTTAAATTTTCTAGTGTACACGTTAAAATTTCAATGAATATTATTTATAAATATTCGAACATTCAATGTACGTACAAGTCGCTAAACAATTTAAAACGATAGTTCGTACATTATTGAAGATCAAATTACTTCTAAATAAACATGAATAAGTTATTTTAGTGTTCTCTAAAGTGCGGTGCACAAAAAATTTTATCGTCCACACTAGTCCTCGTGTTTAAGGATAAACTTCGTCTAAATGTTTTGCTTGTTATTTTACCTAATAAAAACGCTAAAGTTTTAATTTGATATTTCTTAACTTTAACAAACTTTGGGCCTTTTAAGGATGCTGGGTTATGGAGCTATTCCAGGATTAACACAAATCACTGAGATTAAATAATATAAATATCGAGTTACACAAAAATTTACTGCTATCGATTTTTTTTAATATGACGATCAAAACATTATAAATTTCAAAATATATATTTGCATTCCTTGACTTTTCCGAGTAAATATGGTTTAAAAACCAGTAAAATTTCACTACTTTTCGGGATATATCTTGATATTCATCAGGGATATTTTACTATACAGGATATCTCAAAATCGATGCCTTCTATTGTCGGATAGAAGGCGAATGTTTTGAAATTTATGGATCAAAATTAACTTCATAAAAATATAATATCATGAATGGGCATCCATATATGAAGTCTTTAAAATATGCTTAAATATGTACAATATTGATGGCATCGTATGAAGACGTCCTCCATGGTGTTCGAAACACAATCATGTGACGGGAAAACTTTAGTCCGGGAACTATTGGGTTGTCCTCCATACTGAGTCATACATTTTCTTTAGATAATTTTTTATTTACGAAAAAATTAATATTATTAACTTAAAAGCCTAATTTTCAATTCTTAACAAACTCCCATTTTCCAAAATACAACCAGAACAACAATAATAGAATAGCATAACCTAACATTGTGCTCTTGTTATTTCATACAACAATTCCTTTAATATTTTTTTTTCCATAACAAAATTTCATACAATTCTATACATAGACATAAAATGTGTCTTTCCACAATATAACCCATCGTATATAGAAGTACTATAGTAATACCAAAACCACTGAGTATCTTTATGAATAAATAAATTTCCATTTAAAATGTTTTGCAGTTAGTGTGTTCAAATATAAGGAATAAAGTTTAAACAAAAAAAAATTTAACGATTCGTGTTGGGAATTTCAAATACGAGAACGTATATAAAGTGCGCGCTGCTCTATCTCACTTGTTATCTAAATATAAATGTATTTGAAAATGGGGGATACAAAATGTCTTCTCTTTACCAAGAATACCAAAAAAAAAAAGAAATATACATACAAAAGCAACTCAACATAATTGTGAAGGGTAACAATTGACTTTTAGTCAATTAGCTATGTACCCTATGTAGACCAGGATCGATAATTTTTGAAACCAAAAAAAAAAAATTATAGTATAATGAAACCCATTCGAAACGGAAGAGAATATAACAAAGATGAAAGGAAAAATAATTTACGGGCGGGTAGTGTAAGAGGGTAAGTGATTAAAGGTCAAACACAATTGATCTCTACAAAAGCAACTCGACTTAAATGTGGAGGGTTAAGTCAATTAGTTATGTACCCTATTTACGGGCGATCTAAGGTCGAGCAGTGACAGGGGTGGGTTCTTAAGGGTAAAACATGGCTTATCTCGATTTCCGACAAAATTACAAGTCTTATTAAAAAAAGTTAATTGGCAAAGGTGTAGGAATAAAAAGATCTACAACTTTTGTATTTATACAATTAATACAAAAATTTAATAGTTAATTCGAGTGCTCAAAAAAAAAAAATTATAAGCCATGAGCAGCTAAAAAATTGAGTATCGACCCAATCAAACCCAACTGAAACAAAAACTTAATGACAGCTCGAAATTCTATTATCACCAAGTCACCCACATCGACTGACTAATTTGACTGTCAAATGACAACAATGCTGAAAACAAAATGGATGAAATCTTGGTTAGCAACTAACTTGGGGGTCGTAAGCTTTTCTTCGTAAACACAGGGTATAAATCTATGTATAAAACGATGTTAGTAATGTCAGTACATACCTTTACTGTCTATGTGTATTTACTAAGTGGGTCAAACGGATGCTAATTGAAAAACTAAATTCTACTTTATACTTTTTTACTATTTTTTTTTTTTTATAAAAAGACTAACAAAACATTGATGATGTGAGCTTTATGAATGAATGTCAACACAAAATTTTTTGTTGTTTTGTGTATTTTTACATTTAAAATATAAATTGTGCCTTACTATGTATATACACAAATATTACGTTCGCTTCTATTGAGTTACTGCATAAAATCCCGTTATTGTATAGTTTTTTGTTTGTCGTTTTCTTTTTGTTTTTTTATTTTGACCATTAGGCATAAAATTTTTGTGTTGAACTATTACAGCTTGGAGGGCTGTCACTTTTTATTTTAGAAACAAAGTTTATTAGTTATTAAATATCGGCAAAAAATGTAACTGTATCGAAATATAATATTATTTAATTTGTTTTATAGTTTTTATTACTTTTGACAAGTTTTAATAAATAATTGGAAGTGATAGCATCGCTTCTTTCTCATCTATATTCAAGTTAATCTATTACCAATAAATGGATAGTTTATTATGTTAAAAAAAAAAGTACTTAATTTCTTAATAAAAAGTCAGAAAAAATAAATACTTTTGCAAAATAAAAACGATTTTTTACAAAAAAATTGACCTTACATTGTCTGCCATTTTGGTGACGTAATACCGGTATCGAATATTTGGAATACTGGCATAACACATTGAGAACAAAACATAACCGAACACTTTCAAATGTTTTTTTTCTAATTAAGATAACTGTTTACATTGAACAGACAGATGTAAACTAATAATTTTTACCAAAATATTAAAAGATAAAAATATTGAATTTTAATTTTATAATTATACATTAATAATGACTCAAATTGAGAATATTTGAGAATATTTCTAAATAAATTTTAATTTTTGTCATTTTTCATGCTTTTTTTTCTATACCGAGAATGATTTGATACAAATCGTCCTTTCTTGTCAAATCGCAAAAAACTATCTTTCATATTTTTTAGATCACGATTTTACAGTTTATTTTCCGAGCAAGAATAGATATTGTTCGATAAAAGATTACTGAATACATAGTAATTGAAAATAAGTAGCTCCTAGAGCAGCAGATGTTACTCATGGTAACACCCTTTTCTCACCTTGTTGGTAATACAGGTCACACCTATTTATGTGATTCAAAATTAATACTTCACACTAGCGGTAGCGCACATTAGTAGAAAGAACAAAAATTTGTAACATTTATGGCATCCCAGGTGGACTTATCATGTCTGAAAAGTAAATTTTCTGAATGTGATAAACGTCTCCATTAAATTTCAAATTTATCGAATTACGTATTTGAGATTAAAATCGAAATAAACGTAGAAAGATAAATAATTTTTAATTTGGTATTGTTACCATTTTTACCACAAAAGAGATGTTTTTAGATCGTAATTACATAACATGCTAGAGTCAAATTTCTGACCTGTAATATAATTATATCGAATGACATCAGGGGAAAAACGTCCAAATTAAGAAACAAAATCATATTTCTAAAGGCTTCAATATAATAACATTTTAGTAGGTTCATAATAGGTTTTCAGGATAGTATTTCAAGTATGCATCCAATTCTTAATTACTGGATCTAAAATAGAAACTACTTAGAAAAATTTTAATCGAAGAATATTAAAACCTCTTAGTTTTTTTATAAAAAGAATTTTATTAAACATATTTAATTTTTTTTGGCGAAATATTTGTGCCTATTTTCAGCAAAATCGTGTATTTCAAGATCAACATTTGATGATTTAGTATAGAATTATTCGATCCTGAAATACCTGAATGTTGTTTTCTAGTAAAGTATATTCTTAAATTCGTGTGATTTAAATTAATAACTCAAGAAAAAAAAAAAAAAAAAAAAAAAAATATATATATATATATATATATATATATATATATATACATATATAAAGATATATATATTTATAATATATATATATTCAATATATATATATTATAAATATATATATATATATATATATATATTTATAATATATATATTTAAAAGGTATCCATACAACATTATTATCTAGACTTGAATATTTAATAAAACTGTAATAAAACAAAATATAAATAAAATATAAATATAAATATAAAAAAAAGAAATGTATCTTTTCAAATATATAATGGATTTTATATGTTTGTTTTTCCTTAATATTGCGTATAGTAAGTACATTAAATTATACATACAATTGGCCTTACGCCCAATGTTCATTCTCATATTATTATATGAACAGATAATACCATTTCATTCAAGGAAATCATAGTGTATGGTAATAAAATCATATTTTTAGACTGAAAGGTAATGTCACAAAGGATAGAGAGAGTTTATTTAATCTGATGTAATTACTATTAATTGCATAGGCCTATATAGTTTTCGAAAGCGGAAAAAGTACAATTGCGTTGTCGCTCAAATCTCGGGGTTAAATCATCAAAAAAGCATAGTTATTTCGTTAAATAATCTTATTCTCCAAGTAACGCTATCAAGAGTTTTTTTTTTTTTAATTTTCTATTTTTCACTTTTCGAGATCACTTTTTTGTTAAATGAAATACAGGAATAAAATTGGCTAATTTTTTATTTCAAAATCAAAAATATTTATCGTTTGGAAAAAAACTCTTCGGCGTTACCTCGTTTTATGTACAGAAATAGTATCCAAAATTTCAAAAAAGTCCGTGCTAGTTTTGTAGTTATAAGGTTAACGTGAGTTGTAGAAAAAACACTCCAAAATTTCGGAAAATAAAAAAATTTGAACTACCTCATACTGAATGATCGATGACAGGTCCATAAAGTGTGTTGCTCTGTCATCCATGTTGTCTAAAGCATCGTTTTAACGAACCATGCTTCTTTGGTGTGTTTTTCAGCTTTCTGCTTCCCTTGGCTTATACGAAAGCTAAACACCGGACGGGCGACAAAACACGCATAACATCATCAATTTTGCTCCGATTGACTTGAAATTTTGACCCAATATTTTTGAGATAATAAAAAAGATTAAATTTAAACTAAAATCCTGTCCCTCCCGTTTTAATCGTTTAACACTTATTCTAAATATAGTTTAAAACAAATTTATAAAATTGATTTCCACAAAATCATTTTAATCGTGACTTATATAAATTGTTTAACATTACCTAGTCAAACTAGACAAACATGAATTCTATTTCAATATTCGCAAAAGCTTAGGAGCTGGAATAGAATCCAAGGTCATGGATTCGATTCTCGGTTAATTAAACAAAAATATTTTAAACAAAAAAATATAATACTAAATATTTATATTGCCCTGAAAACTCCACATATCTCAGTTCTGTTACGAGTTTCTTACACATACTATGTCAATGTTTATTATAGAAAATATTTTTCTATCTTCACTATACTTGCCACGATCGTCCGTCGCCCCTGTGTACGTTTTTTTTTTTATTTATTTATTTTCATCATATACATATATCGATGTGTGTATTTTTCTCTGAATAAAACTATTACTGTCAAGAGTACAATTACCAAGATTGGAAAACTAAGATATAAGTTCAAAAAAAAAAAAATAAAAAAAATTACTTACCCATAAAGAACTTACTAACATTGGTTTTTCCTTATAAATGTCGAAAGTAGCAATTGAAATCTAGATAATTATTTAAATTGTCTAAGCAAAATGTATATAGCTGTGATTCATATTGTTAAAAACTGTAAAAAATACTATATTTTACAAAATATATAATATTTACATACAGCCAAAGAACCAAACAATCGTATAGCCTAACAGAATAATAAACAAGTTGCTGAAATTTTGAAATAAAACATGTTTAGTATTGCTTGGATCACGGGATGAAACGAAAATGTGACACTAAATAAAGCAGCCACATACATCTATAGAATATTACAAGCGGCAGTAGGCAATAGAAGTATGTATAGGAGTTCTATAATATGATATAAAAGTATCTATAGGTTTTAAAGTGCGAGAGAATGAGAATTCTTTTTTTCTATAGGCAATAATTTTTCATGATGTTTTTTGGTATTAAGTTATTTTCTAGACTGCTCAAAACGTTAACTTTCTGTTACATATTTAAAATTTACATTTGTTTCTTAGAGTTATTATAAAATTAAAGACACCTACAATTATTTAGGCTATAACGAGCGAGAGTATTCAGTTTTGACAGCAACGTACATTATACAGGAAACAATTTAGTGTATTTGTTATATGAGTAAGTTAATATTATTTATTTATTTATTTTTTTTTTTTTTTTTTAAATTAAAAAAAATTATTAATTTTTTATATTCATAATGACTATAGCACATAACACAATTACTAAATGGTTTTATTGTCGAAATTGTAGTGGTCAATATACAGACATATTTGAAATTAATTTTGAGAATAGACCTACACCTTAACAAAAGGAATGTCTGAAGTTAAATATCTTAGCAAACAATTTTAAATATTGTTTAAATTTAAAAATTGTTTTTCTTTTAACGGTTACAATAATTGTTACGCAAAAGAAACTGGTTCAAAACAACAACAGTATATCATGAGAAATAAGCCATACAATAATCCTACTCCTGAAAGTCTTTATTTGTCTCCTTATCTTGAAGTTTCACTACTATCACGTGTGAACTGCACACATATGTTTTTACTAGCTAATAATGGAATAATCAATTGGTTTTAAAAATCTAAATATCTAAATATTTTGTGAACAATTGAAAATGTGCCTGCTATATTTATTTGGACAACATCAAAATTACGTCGCTATGAATTAACGTGTAACACATTATAAAATTATGTGATGATTTTTATTACAACAATTTTCGATGTTTTATTTTATAAGCTTTCGTATGTACATATTTTCTATTCGTCTATTAAATTCCATGGAGTTTCTTATGAATATTATTATAAGTGTGTTAATTGAATAAAACATTAATTATCAAATATTGTAAAGTCAGCACCCGGTTATCAAACCACGCCGATTAAAATTGGCACAGATTGTCAGCTTATATTTTTTCATTTAATATTGTGCTTAATATTGTGTAGATGTGATGTTTAAGTAAACTTTTAACGCTAAAGAAAAACTGAACATTACACCCAGAAAATTATAATTACGCTACAAGATCTTTGTTTTTGAGTTTCGAGTCTTTCCTCTAAGCAAGGATAACAGCCAAACCATTTATTTTATCGAAGTTTAAAATAAGTGAACATTTTTAGCCCTTTGAAAGATAAACGAATTTTTCGTATGTATCAGTTCATATTTCTATAAATAGTCGGTAAATAGTTTTTCTGTAAAACTATTTACGCTGTAAATAAATAAATAAAAACTTGCAGTATAAAGTTTCTTGAAAAATTTTGTTCTTCTCATACAAACACGATCATTATTTTCATCATAATAGTAATCAGTTGGTGAAAATTTATTTATTTGTTATTTAATTTTCCATTTAACTATTTGTTTGTGTGTAAATACTTCAATTTAATTTATAAAGACTTACAAAAATCCGATATTCACCAATCTTATACCCTCATTTCTGTGTATTTTTCAAGTTTATATGAAATGATGATAACTTACTTAACCAAAGATATTTACAACTTCATAGCATAGCTCAGTTATTCTCAACAATTTTTAGTTTTTCAAATTTTCTTGCAGTTCTTGCCGATTGTCGTGAATGTTTTTATGCCTGTGTGTTTATGTATCGGTTAACCCGTTAACAAATAATGATATCGACCTGGAACCAATTTCATTCTAATTTTAAATACGAAACTTAAAACTGAATAAATTTCAGCAAATTGGAAAAGTGGTTTTTTGTTGCCGATAAAAAAACTGGAAAAATACAAAAAATACTCATATTCTTAATAATCAACAATTTATTTATTTTTATTCTTCTCATTGGGAACTGAGTCGTAATGATTAAAAAACTAAAAAATACGTAATTTGATATAATGACTTTAATTATATTTTATTACTACGTAGATCATAAATTAATAGATCAGTTTTTATGATGATGTTGCTGCTACGTGTCGCTTTGATACCGTAGATGCACAAAATATATCTGAGTTAAAAATATTTATATTAATTGTCAATTTCGTATTGTTGATTTTTCTTCGAATGCTTGCAGTACGTGATACAAATAGGGCATAACTTTCTACCCCTATTTAACTCAGTAAGGCGATGATTTTCGAGAACATACGAAATACGTATTTATCAATCCTGTAAAATAATGTTTACGCAAAATTAGAAATTGTCTCATACAAATTAGGCCCCGTTTTTCCCTTAGAGATATAATTTCGGAAAATCTTATTGGATGCATATGTCATAAAAGCCTCCAAAGTTATCCGTTTTGGCTGTGCGTTGATGCTTTTCATTCAGCACAAAACATTTTATTTGTATTGATAACAAACATTTACATTATTATTACGATTCAACACCTAATAATCATAATTTTTTTTATAGAATTATTAGACAATATCATTCAGATATAAAAATCAAATACAGCATTAATAAAAATATTATAATATCACCTAGCTTATGTGTGTATTGTGTATAACAAAAAGAAGAACAAAATGGATTAAAAACAATTTTCTAGATTTTTTTTTTTAATCAAGGATAACAGGGTAGACTATGTTTAAAAAAGTACTTAAAAATATTAATTTCCTAATAAAAATTGGCACCAAAAATATCATATTTTGCAAAATAAACACAGTTTTTACCATAAAGTCTCATTAGAATTTAAATCTTTTTTTAGAAATGTAAAAACGTTGTCTGCCATTTTGCTGGCGTAATACTGGTACATAATATTGAAAATACTGGTTATAACACATTAAGAACAAAACATAACCTAACAATTTCAAAAATTATGTTGTTATGTAAAATAATTATTTAGATCGAACTGGCAGATGAAAACTAATAGTTTATTGTCACCCCTTGGCAGGTCGAATTTCAGGTCACGTGATATAATGATTAAAAATATCGTCTTTTAAATTAATAAAACAATTATGTACTTTTATGATTCAAATTCAAAATATTTAAGTATATTTCTACATATTTTTAATTTTTTTCAAATTTCGTAATCAATTTTTCACAACGGAAAGTATTTATTTATATTTTCAGTAAATAACGAGAATTGTTGTATGCAAAGACTATTTTGCAGAATTGTTTTCCGAATTCAGGAAGTAGTTATTAAAATATTCAGTTTGAAAATACATAATAACTGAAAATCTTCCAAAGAACAAGCTAATAACACCCCACACTGACGTAACGTAATTATCAACCTCAACCTATCACCAAAGTTAAGCAACAACAGACACAGTCAGAACATGGATGGGTGAACATCTAGGATTGCTGTGTCCTGTTAATTGACACCCGGTATATATGACGTAATTGACCTTTGACGAAACAATTTTATCGATGCGGACTTTTAAACTTTCCAATAATATTTTTATGAATACTACAAAGTAATCCTCCATATACACAAATATCATTTATGATGATTGCTTATACACAATTACTTTTATGATCTTTTGATGTGTTTTGATCATCAATGTGTAGTGAGTGTGTTTGAGGGTTTTTTTTTTTCAATGCTTTTAATAAATATAACCTTTAATAATAATAAAAAAAATTTTATATATAAATAAAAAAAAATAAAATTGAGATGAAAAATGAAGTTGTAATTTTTTTCCAATATTTTATCTTATTTTTATATATTTTTATTCTATTCGGAAGGAATTGAGGAGAAAGTTATTGTATATAAAATATTGTATGTTTTTTTTTTTGTTTGTTGATAATATAAGGAAACATTTGATACAGAATGTTCAAATGTTTTTCAATCCTTTAGCAATATGTAGTTTAAGTTTTTAACAACTTCTGTTCTAGTATTCAATTTGTTCAAGTGTTATTGAGAAATGAACCATGGAGAGATAACCTGAAACACACTAAGCAGAAATGGTATTAAAACTAGATTTGACTACATAATAAAAGCAGATTATAGAGAATTACTCTTCAGGCAAAATCGTGATAAAAAGGGAAAATTTTGTTTCAATCATATGTTCCTTTTAAGGAATTATAACTATAAATTCACAATAAATTAAAATGAAAGAACTATAAATTCAACATGTCACATGGTAATGATAATTTAAATCCCAAAAATAATTTGAATAAATACAACAGACAGTTAATTAGAAAATTAATGCATGTATTGATTTGTTTTGTGAAAATATATTTTTATAAAATAATAATAGGAACTTTTAACTTTGTCTTATTTTCACTGAACTTTTTATTTAATGAGTTCAATTTGAACTTGTAACTTGAAAGTCATTTTTAAGTAATGAATCTTTTATTTTGGCAATATATAGGGAAAGAAGGTGAGATTATTTTGAATAAAGAAACTGTGGGTGGAGATAAATATTTTTTTCAATATTTACAATTTCAACTTTAATGAATGAGAGTTATTAAGGTATATTTGATTATTTTAAATTGGTTTTTTATTTAATTTATTGGACATTTAGCAAATTTAATTTGTGGCTTTTGACGCAAATATGTTACACCTCCGGCTTGTGTTTAATATCAATTTTATGACCTGTATTAGTAGGATAAATGGAGAAGAAGTTTTATAGCTGCTTCTGCGTTCTTGGTAACTAATATGATGTATCTGACAACATAAGCGGCATTGCATTGCGAGTATGATAATCTTTATGCACAACTTTTGTAAAGAATCAGGGTTTTGATGTGAAAAATCTATAGGCAAGGGTAAACCTGATTGTTGGCGTGGCGATATACGCCGGGGAGACGCATCCCCACACAATTTGATGGAATATATGACTTATACGTAGCCTATAGGTAATTCGCAAGCGATTGTGCGTATTCTCTCTCACCACACTAAGCTCGCATACCTATAGTATATATAGTGTTATTTACTAATGTGAGGTTAGCCTACATCTGCCGGACGTTCCGTGACGGTTCACAATTTTTGTTCTTTGGTATTAAAAATGTTGCACTGAACTACTATAAGAGTGCTAATTCAATGAGAGAAACCTTGAGCAAAGAGACATTTAAAATTAATATTAACCAATTTTTTCGTGAAACTATTGAGTTACTAGACTATACGTGATGAAGGGACAAAGAGATATTTACGAATGATACAATGTGCAGGCGAAAATATTAATAGTATTCAGGAAATAAATAAAACAGGTCAAATTTATAATAAGTATATAAAATAAATGAAACAAAATAGATATTCGGAATTTATCACTCACATTTTCCTATTCTATTTCAAAACTCAATTGGATGTCAATATTATTATATAAAATTTTTGACATATTTGTAACTTCTTCGAATTTCTTAGAACAATATAAGATTGAACATATTTTTATATATTCTATATATCTATATGGGTATTTCATCAAATTTGTGATCTAAAATAGTATCACATAAGCAAGAATGTAATTTATAAAATATTGTACGAAAATTTTTCTTCATTTTTGTGAAGTGAGACAATCATATGGTATTCATTTTCTTCTTGTGACAATTCTTCGTTGTATAAACTGTATATAGGAAATATCTTAAAGAAGGAATATAATTCAATACGGCTTATATATATATAAAATAAATTAAAACATTTATTAAAATTTCGTTTGACTTTGATTAGACCATTATTGAATTATTAATCCCTAATATGAGATAATTAAAAAAAAAATATTATTTTAATGAATTTCTCGAAATCAAAATCAATATAAAGATATTGGATAAACCTCCTTAAATCTTCAAAAACAAATATAATCTTGCTTAAACATGAATTTATGATTCTTCAATCCAAATCTTGAATTAATTTCAATATGGTAATAAATATAAATGATATTACTACATTTACTGAAACAACGCAAGATTATCATATCAACTATATGATGGGAAGCACATTCAATAGAATGAATTTCGAATTTGGCCCCAATTTCTTAGGCCAAAAATATTGTATCTTTTATAAATACATATTTCGATTACAAAGTAGTCATCATCAGTATGAACTAGGTAATCGTAAACATTCTTCGAAGAGATGTTACTCGTTGCTAATTTGGTAACAGTTTGCAAATTAATATCTCCTCAAAAAATAATTACGACTAGCTAATACATACTGATGATGTCTACTTTGTATTTAACATACGTATTTATAAAATTTAAAATATTTTTGATCTAGAAAATTGGGAACAATAATCGAATCTTATTTTTTTTTTTATAATTTGGCCTTGAAAAAATTCCTAAGGCTAACTGTCCAGGGTAAATCTGAAATGTTACAACTAGAATACTGAAAAAAACAAATTTTTGCAATCATTGGAAAGTTCATGTTTAATAACAAAAATATTTTATTTTATTTTTTTCGTTATAAATAAAATGTTATATAAAATCAGAAAAAAAACAATTTTCAGTATGGAGCAAACGCAAATAATTCAGGAATCAAAGTTAAACCTTATTACGTTACTCGTTGATAATGTCTCTATATCGAAAGTATAATATCTTGGATGAAATTCACATATGATGTCACAGTATTGCATTCACAACAATATTGGTATCGTATTTTGAAGACGTAATATGTAGATGCCCATTCATGATGTTATACTTTCGAAACACAGGTAATAATATATATAAGAAAATCTTGGAGATACTGAAATTAATTTAACATTATTATGCCATGGCGCTTTTTTAATTTTCCCCTAAGTACTCAAAAGTTTTTTGCACACTATTAAAATTTATTATAAAAATTCTTAAAAAAATTGATTTTTTTTTTTTCAAAAGAGCAATTGAGATTAAACAACAAGTTTTGAATAAGATCTAAGGGCTTAAATTTGAAACATTAGATATTATTATAAAAAGTAAGTTCATTAACGGGTAAAATCAGAGAAATTCAACTAATAAAATTCACTATTCCAACGTTTTTTATTAAAATTTTTTTTAAATTTTGTATAATACGCCGGTTTGCATTTTATTGACTCTTTTTCACCTGATTTCGATCCGATAGACATTCAACGAGATATTCATCAATTATCATATTAAATTTTAAATATATCTTCACAAATGTTTAATAATTTATCTAAGGAAATTTACTGAGCTTACGCAGCAATTCCATTTTTTAATATATCACAGTGCATATATTTTAAACATAAATATACCCACACATACGTACACTCAATTTTGTTAATAACATTACTTAATCATAAATCATATCCTAGCATAACAGAAGAGTAAAATAGTAAATGAATTTAATTAATTGATATAGAATTAATTTACATAGCGACAGATGAAATAAAACAACATAGAAACACATAGATATAGAATGATTTCATATTTGAGATCCAACAACAGTAACTGTATAAATACTAATTTTATATACTACAGCTGAGCGATTCTTTGCTTGTTTGTAAGTAATGAACTTTTCCTGAAACTATTCTTGATACAAGTAATTAGACGTAGAAAATAAATTGTTGGTTCAAAACTATTGAGAAGAAATCGAAATCGCCGGATTATCAATCAGAACAAAACCAAATATACCTGTGCCTGCTATTGAAATAGTTTCTTCCCAACTTGTCTAGACGTTAGAGATTATAAATTTGAACAGTTTTTGAACAAATTTATAAAATTCATTATAATAATTGATTAACGAATTTAATGGTATCTTTCCTGAAATAAATAGACGAATAACTACAGCTTTTTGTTCGTTGAATCTGTACCTTTTATATGCGTTGAAGCTACCTTTTATTCAAAGAAACCCAAAACTATTGTTCTACTTAATTCTGAACCGCCTTTGAGATACGGTTTGGACATTATGGTAATGAAGGAAGGAAGTATTTCGAGAAATTTGGAGTGAAAATTTTGAGGAATGATTTTGGCGTAGAAGACGTAACTTTGAATTATACACTATGATCTGCCATCCAGATGTACAGCAATGACGAAAACGTGTTTTAAGAAAAATTGGTAAACAGGTGAAGAAAGGACAAGCCTTAACTCCGGTCGATAGACGTGATGGAAGGGGACCGTTTGGTATTTAAACCTAGCAATTGGTTATTTAGTAAGGGTGGATCGAATCGACTATTTGAGAGGGCCTTGAATAACCCTAGGCTGTCGCACCATAAATCATTCTTTGCATTATTAATTAATTAAATGTTGCTCAGCTTTATAACAAATTTGAGTATTTTAACAAACATATAGTAAATGAAATAACATTAATAATTTTCGTCCTCAAACTAAACCACTTGAACCTATAAAAAGTTGACCCTAATTTATAACATTTGTAATATTCAAATCAGATAAATAAATTTAGATACACTATGTTCCAAGAAATATGGAACACAAAGAAATATTAAACCGATAATAAACCATGTATTTTATACAATCAAAGATACAGTTTTTGTTGCTGAACGGTAAGTCAATAACAACATTGAGCTGTTTTTTAATGAACCAAAAAATTGCTCTGTAACTTGAAATTGTATGCAAGAATCATTGAAATGAATCAAAAGATTTTTATCAGTCAGTAAATATATTTGCCATAAATAAAGCAATGATAAACCATTTACATCTAAAAATAAAAAGCAGTAGCCTGTTGTGAGATAATATTCAATCAAATAAATATAAACATAGGCTATTTGTGGCAATGGATTATAGGCCAAGTGTGAGGCAAAGGTAAATTACTATATCAAGCTTATAGAAAACCTTATATAAATAGTAAGCTGTAAGCTAGCATATAATAATTAACAAATGCTTTAAAAAATTATTTTATGTAAGGTGTCTAAATATTGTTTTATAACACCCCATCACCATAAGGCAAAGATGCTTTCTTGCACAACGTAACAACTATTTTCTTATTATGTTGCTGGTGGAGCTGGTTACTTCGTTCTAATCTTAGCTGCGACAGTGTGATCAATCAACCGTGCCTTTTTCTTATTTTATAATAATTGGTCAAACCTCCGCAGCTTGGATTCAAGCTCGCAAGCTTGAGTCTAAGTAGTCAAATGGGTAAATGTATTAGTACCTTTACTCACTTGGTCCGCTGCGTCGGTTGTATATCAAGTATAATAAACAATGGAAAACTGGCCGACCCAAAATAATCAAATTTTTCTGAAAGACTCTGTATAAGCACATTTCTTATAATATATTCCAGTTGAACAAATTAAGGACCTGTTCATTCATTTTAATTCGTAAACCGTTACATACAGAATTATATATATTTATCATATATCATTTCTTTAGTTATATAAATAATAACGTTTTACGTTACCTGCTGTATTAATGTACAGTTGTTCATTCCGAAAAATTACTTGTCCAAAATTTTAATATGTACTTTTGACAAATCTTTATTAACTACATACAGTTGTATTATTATATTGTTACCCTTATCATTTTTAAAGGTAACACAATTTTGTTATAGCTATTAAGCTAGTTTTCATTTTTTGGAAGACAAGGATATTTCGTGAATCTTGCTCTATCAAAGTACGGAGCCTGACAATTTATGTCTTCTCAGCCTAAAAATAATAAATTTTTATTTCAGTCAGAGGACTTTTATTTAACTCAGAAGGTTAATTTGCTTATCACCTAATTCAAATAAACATCCATAAAATCAGTCTATCCTGGCCACCATTTAAAAAGTCAAAAAACTCAAGTTTATAGTGTTTATGAATGTTTCGCAGAATGTTTTATGCAAAAATTTCTATTTTTTTACAGTTCACAGGTTACTGTAAAGAAATTTCGAACGGAAACCTAACGAAGTCTCCCTCCCATTGTGAAATGATTCCAACATTTTGATTAGATTTTCGAATACAAATTGTATTTTAATTTCACTTCTATTTGCCATCACCTTTTGAAGACTTTCTGTCGTCTATTCTCTGTAATCTTAGAGGCTGTCTATTTTTCCCACTAGCCAACAGTACAAAACCAACGACTCATTTATCTTATAGAAAAAATTCCGTAAAAGTTAATCTCTATATTTCAAACACGAAGCTTATATTTAAAATTATATTTACAGTATGTGTAATAAAATATTGGACATTGGATTCACTGGAAAAGAACTAAATGTAATAAAATTATGCCAAGAATATAATGCAAGTAGTCCCAATTCACAACCTATATTTTGCAAACAATAATAAAAGCATTACAAAAGTGCATAGTAATAACAATAATATGTATAGAAAACCGCCACCAATTAAACAATTCGAGAATTCAAATGAGTTTGAATGTTTTAATTACAAATATTATACTTTTATAATTTGCATAGAAATCTTTGGTATCAGTTTAAGTATAATAAAAATATAATATACTAAGATCAAATGACGAAAATACACATTCTATAAAAAGAAAAATACCACAACATCTACGGGTTTTTTTAAAAAATGGTGATTCAATAACTACCTATATACAAATGAAATATCACTAGTCCTCTCAAGTTAGCCTTTTAACAGTAAACACAGTCATCGCTATACTAGACTGGGAGAAGATAGTGAAATTCTGTTTTAGAGAGAGAAAGGAGGAGTGATATTGCTGGTAATCTGTACACGATGTTGGATAGAATTTGAAGCAATTGCTGAAAATTCACGTCTCTTATCCTTAAAAAGATTTTATTTTTGAAATTTATGTATGTAAAAATTACCTAATAAACGGTGTTTTATGGAAATTGAAAATACAAATTTTTTCTCGGTTTTCTCGAGATTTTAAATTCGGAATTATTCGGTTTTCTAAATTTAGAACTATAACTGGATACGTTGTTTTTCAGATATTTTAGTAAAAAATTGTATTCTGGAATCGTAATATTGGAGACTTATGATATTGAGTGGATTAAAACGTAATACTGAAGCACTCTCCATTAATTAAAAATCTTTCAATTTTCGCGCCCAAATATCAATTTAAATATGAAATCGAATTTTTATTTTTACTTTAGAATATTTTTTTTCGAGAAAAACTCTTCGACAAGTCCTCCGTTTTCATGTCAATATTGTGCATACCAAATGGCAAAACATTTGGAAAGTATTTTTTGAGTCGTTTGGGCGCAAAAATTTAAAGAAATACATCGCATATTACATGTAATTTAAGTCAAACTCTTATTAGACGTACACTCTTTTATGTCAATTATAGCTGTGGATAATCGCTTTTAATATATCGCTCTTTATATAAGCTTTTATAGTGTCGTTATTTTTTTACTTCAAGCAGAATTTTCGTTCTTTGATGATAAACATAATATTATAAAAAATGCATAAAAGAACTTAAACAATAAATGTATACAAATCCTAAAAATTACTATCTATATTTGCACCGTACTATAGAGCTAAAAGACCAAACAAAATATAATCATTGTTTATTTTTATTGTACAATTTTAGAAAATACAGATGAATAAAAGCAAACACTAACAAAAAAAAAAAAACTTCAATATGATCGCCATAAAGTCTACATACATACATACAGAGGTTGGATTGTATTTTCTCACCAAATTTGTTTTACATACATATTTTAAGTGCTTAGATTTGCATAATTTTTAAATTTAATTTAAAGTTTGAATTAGTTTTTATAAATAATATTATAGTAATTGGTCTATTGACCTTTGCATTGTGAACAATACTTTCGTTTTTTAAAACTGAATACTCAAAAATAAACAATATTTTCAAAAATATATATCGAATTTTATAGTTTTATTATTGTGGAAGAAATAGAGCTTAGAATATTTGCTAAAAACCTTTTGTGTCATCTTCAAACGTTGGGTAACATGCTGTTTGATTTTTAACAATTGCTTGTTACTTGAATTATTTTTTCCGTTCTACACAAAAAAGTTGTTTATGAAGCCAAGCTTTCTCCTTCCTCGGAATTTCTAGTTCACGTTTCCTTTAGGGTTAGTGCAAATGCTTCAGAGTCGATTTACGAGAGGCGTAATTCTGCCAGTTATTTAAAGATTCATTGATCAAATATTTTTTTGTACCAAGCTTTCTCGACAATTTGCCGTTAAATATAAAGCCTGTTTATTTTATTTAGAAAAGTTTTTTATCTTGTTTGTTTTTTGTTTATTTGATTAATAAAATTTTTAAGACATGCCTGCCTGAAAAATATAGAATCAATACCGATCGGGATGATTGGCGACCTGTGGTCATAAATTTGCCATTTTGAATGTGGTTCTTAGTTAATATGCAGTTAAATCAAAATTTAAATTTAAAAGGAATTTATTTCGACAGATTAATCAAAATTACACCAAATTAAAAATTAAAATACATAAATCGTAAGAAACATGAATAAATAAAGCTTAAGGATGTTTGGGAGGTAAATAAAAATGGCACCTGACAAATGAAAATTTATTTGATAGTTCATCAATTCCATTCTAAATCACCTGTATAAATTATAAACGCTTTTAAAAAACTGTAATATATCACTAAAATGTTAAAAAGTTATTTCAATTATTAAAATTGTAATTTTACATGCAATCTTATGTAGATTCGTTAGCCGGCCGGATTAAATTTATGTTTTATTCCTGGAAAAAAAACTATCACGAATTTCAAATTTCTATAGTAAGTAATTTGTAACCTAACAACCTAATTGAACATAAATTTATTAAGATAGACTAAACGGTTTTCTAGAAAAAAGACCATACAAACTGGCTGATAGTGTAGTTTTAAATGGATAAATTAATTTGTGCAAGAAAGTCCGGTAACACAGTCGTAAATTTATACTTATAGTCAATAGTCAATATAGGCAATTTAAGTATTTAAATATTTAATTAAAAAAATGTTAAGCAATATTTTTAATTGTTATGGTTTCATTTTGACAGCTCATAGATAAATCAAAAATATTTGTTGAAATCAAAAATATAATCCCCTTTGGTTAATGCTATATACCTGAAAGTAGCTGAAGCCAGGAATAAATAAAAAAATAAAAAAATAAAAAATATTTTTTATAATTTTGTATTTTGCGAATCTAGGATTCAATCAAACTAAATTGGAACATTTTTTATTTTATTATGTAACTTTTTTTTGCCACTTTTATCGACTAAACATCCTTAAGGAATACATTACAATAATGAATTGGTTGGATTCGATACTACTTACCATGCAGAAAATAAAATTAAAATACACAATACTTACTCGTTTTTTTTTCCGTTGTATGATAGAAGGTAAAATACTGTACTACACGTATTATTTATTATAAACGGGCAAGCATAAGATCAATACATTAATTTATATTTAATGTTTTATTTTCTACAAGGAATATTGTTAATTATGTTTCTCCATCCATACTAATAAGGGATTACTTCATTAGGAATTTTAAATAAAATTATTTATTCAAGTTTTAAATATAATATAATATAATATATATATATATATATATATATATATATATATATATATATATATATATATATATATATATATATATATATATATATATATATATATATATAAAATACGGGGTGTATATCGTGTCTCGTTACTTCTGAATACGGGGACAATTAAAAATGGTGATCGTAATTTGTGAGTTCGATACTCGTAAGCACATCAAATATACTTCATAATGAAAACATTTTTTTAACTAATAACGAAACTTCCACAAATTACGTGATTAAATTTTAGTTCCCTTAAACAACTCCATACCTCCATGTATCCTAGCCCAGAAAATATTTAGTATTTTCTCTAAAAAACCAACTGCTTGATTAAAAATAAACTTCATTAGAAATTCTTACATGTGTAAGTTTCATCAACATGACCGAATGAGATTGGCACAAGTCACCAGTCATGTAGAAAAAATTGGCCAAAAATTCTCAAGAATTGTATTAATGTTTTTAAGGTTTTTAAGGATACCAAAAACTTAGCAAAACTTAAAACAACACTTATGACGACAAAATATCGAAAACCACGCATCCTATCATTAAATGGATGTTATTATTTAAAAATATAGGTCAAATTACACTTATGTATATAATTATCGAAATCGCAGACAGTAAATTTGTTCGATTTATCGTAATTTTTTAAGGTATCTATGCTATTTGAAAATTATTTATTCCCGATAAAGTATAAGTGAAGTTCGACCCAGATAAGTAGATTTTAAAAATTCATTTAACGATTGAATGCGTAATTTTTAATATAGCCCAAAATCCGATTCGAAAATGAATATTTCGGACAAATATCAAGAGATATTTCGAAAATAAGCTTTCCAATCGTAAAATAAGCGTTTTTTCTTTTTTTTTGTAACACCTTTGTTACACTTTAGAAAACCCTAAAAACCTCAAACAATTGTGGAGGATTTAGGATTTTTGAACGATTTTGAAGGCTTTTCACAGAATAACAAAGACCATATTACATTATGAATTTTATTTCAGCCGTTAAATTTCGACGATAAAATGAATTTTATAGATATTTTATGCTAATTGAGAAGCGTTCACATTACGCACAGTAAAAACAAGTAAGTGTAAATGGACTGCAAGAACAGAAATTGATTTCCTCACGAAACTTTGTTATATAAGAGCGGTAATTTATTTACACTGTGTACAAATTTTATATCAAATACTGAACGAAATGAATATCGAATGAAATGAGAGTATCCTAGCTCATAGAGTAGTATTGGTAAGTAGTATGCACAGAGCTTTGTAATACATATACCATGTGATTGACACCGTACGATAATAGCACTGAATAGCATGGGCACAAAAAGCTATGTTGTAGTAATGTCTGCCATACTCAAGTTTCTTTTTTTTCAATGTTTCTAAAATTTAATGAATTAATTTTCTTAGAAATAGAACTATTTTCTTTAAAAAAATTTATTTTTTCCCCGCCAATGCTAATTTTGCTATGGACCAAATCAGAGTTAAGTATTCATTAGACCAATACCAACCATGGAAGCCTGAACTTAGCTTATTTAATATTTATATTTTAACTTCCATTCAATTTTACATCAAGTATAAGAAAAAAATTATAATAAACTTTACTCCTGTATATAATTCTCAAAGTAGCAATGCTGTTTTCTATGTCTACATAACAGAGGTGAATTTCCGCTTAAGTCCGTGAAGCCCAGGTCTCGGGCGGCACTTTTTTCTGGGAGGCAAAATTATGAAATCTTACAATTTTAGAAAAATACCTAGAAGAATTAAAATTTAAACTTTTGTTAATTTCAAATATAATTTTTTATTAATTGAAAATGAGTAATCGAATTTTAAAACGAAAAGGTTCATAAAAGTTTTTACCGAATACCGCTTGTAATAATTTTTTTCTAGATATATAATTATAGATATACTCATAAAACTTTCGCTTCAAAATCGAACCGCAATAGGAACCCCGTGATACATATGCAAGTTTTAACTGATAAATTTTTAAAAAATTAGTGCCGCAAGGTATGAGAAAAAAATTCTACGATTAGAGGAAATTTCTAAGTATGTATCTATAAATTTTCTAAAAGATTCTAAGAAAACTTATTTTATAGGGAACGTCTTTAAGATATAGAAGATTAGTTGGTGTAAGAAATTAATTGGAATAAAATAATCGATATATTCGCACGAGCTAAAGAAAAAAGAAACTATTGTAACGTTTGAGATTACAATGAAATGAAAACTACTATGAGTCTAAAAATTAGATTATTTATTTGAGTTTGAAATACAATAATTTAAAATTTAATATTTTTAAAATCACTTTCGTCAAGCGAAATGGGTGCCACATTTGATCGGGCCTAGGGCGGCATAAAGCCAAAATGCCTGTGCTACATAATGTACACAATAAATTATAAACAAAAACGTTGATGAGAGTAAAAAAAAAATTAAAAAAAGACGTCATTGATTTTGTTGTCAAAAAATTCGTTGTGAACTAAAAGGTTATCAAATCAATTTGTAATAGATTTTGAAATACAGGAGCTTCAATTGCAAAGCATATTTTCTTCATCACAATGTTTTGCAATCTTGGCAACCACGAACTAGAGCACATATATACTAGTCTTGCTTTTGATACCGCTTTGCACATCACTGAGGCTGATGTACTGTAATAATCTGACTGAAAATATTCAACGAAAGTTTTGCAACCCCTACTTCTACTGCTATTTCTATGGTAATAAGACTGCACCATAATAAATGAATCATTCAATGAATTAAACATTCTCGTATTCTTTTGCCTCCTTTATTACAATATTCATTTAAAAGCAACTTAAAGAGTTTTTTAATTGATATTTAATTAAGAATTTAAATATTTTTGATATGGGTATAAAGAAGAGAAGGTGAATGAATTCTATATGTATGTAAAGTCGTCAGTAATATTAAACTTTTTCTGATATATTTTATATGTTTTTGACGTTATAAACATACTGTGGACCTTAAATTAAATACTCATGTAGTTCAACAACATTTTGATGAGTTTCAAACTGGAAAATTTTACATACAGTTTTCTCTTTTAATTAGTTTAGTGATAAGCATATAAATTTTTGTAATTTGAGGACTTTTTTCATCGAATTAGATTAGTTTATAAGAGGATCGAATACTAACAGAAAGAATATGATGGCTGAACAATTGACTGGGATGAGTTTCAATTAATTAAAATAGAAACAAATCAGAAGCAGTACAATCAATTTTGTTTTTAAAGAGGTAATTCCAATAGTCTCCCCATTATTTGACTATAACAGCTACTATTTTTGACATCCTTGATCATTAAAAAACTAAACGAAGAAAACAATTTTAGTTGCGAATTCATTGCGGTGCGCAAACAGTACATTGTCTTAGATCCAAAATTATTAAGTGTCGAAATTCATTTAGTAAGTCTATCCCAGAATATTTTTCTAGTTATGAAGTTCTATATAATTTCCAAAGGCTAGGTTTCAACTTTAGAAAAGCTTGCGTTTTCATTCTTGAAAACTTTTTCTCTTCAAAAGTCAAGGTCTCATTTTGGTAGTTTCAATATTCATTGCCTCAGAGCTTAAAAATTTTCTTTTATTATACTCGATATACATAACATTTTAAAGTAAATTAATTTTCGTCTAAACTTTGTAACGTAATCTAATATTGACTGAACAAACAAAACTTTGGTATAGATGTTCATGGAAACAAACACCTAATTCGCCCAATTCGCACTGTCAGTCCGTCACCACGATAACTCAAAAAAAAAAGATGAGAAGCTGAAATTTTGGTGACGTATTTTAAACATAAAAGGTGTGTTTAAGTTCGTAAATGAGCAAATCTGCTCATTTAGTACAATGGGTCCTTGACCCAACTTTTAAGCTATATAAAGAATAGAATAAAAGTTTAAATAGAAAAAATGTTAATTCACAAACAACTCTTGTTTTCTGACAGTTGAATTCTCCACAGTTTTATCTCAAATTTGGCTAATTAAGACACATAGGTAATAACAATACATATTATTATTATATATGTATACATATATAAGTGTATAGACTGGATTTTTCTAGTATTGTATGAATGCTAATTAAAAATAGTTCAAACAATAAAATTCAACCATATGTCGAATGCCTAAGCAATTAATAAAAAGGGGTGGAAAAGAAAGCTTAACTAATGTCCATAAAATATTATAAACAAAATAAATGCACATACGAATTTTTGAAAGCTAATTCGATATTATCAAATAACTCGGCCACTCGAATATACACAAAATGTAAGTCGATTTATTGAAGAAAAATACGAATCTTGACTCTTGAAGCCATAGCATTGAATTAAATCCATATATTTAATACATTAAAACTACATAATAATATAAATATGTTATCATTCGAATACTCAATATTTATTTCATCCGACCAAAAGGGAGAATAAGAAAGAAATTACTTTATGGTAATATTTTCTCCTGATATTTTCCTAGAAAAAGACATCTGGTTGTCAAACATTGAATATTTTACAATGAATATATGTATAAAATGAAACAGAATGAAAAATGACAGATATATTTGAAATACATCGTATCTTAATGCATATCAAATATAGAATAATATATATGTATATCTATTATTGGCAATATTTACACTCTTTATGAATAAATAGTTTCTCTATTTTTTGTAAGAGCTTTTGCTGTTCATATGAATCAGTTTAAAAAGGGAAAACATCTTATAGAAACACTTAAGAGGTTATAACACTATTCGAGTTGTACCGAGTATGACTATAGCCGACTTTAGCCGAAGTGATTAGTCGGCCGGGTGAGTGATTAGACAAGCCGATTACAGAAAAAATTTAAAAAACTTAAAGAAAACTTTATTGTATGTGTCAAACTTAATTTGATAAAGTTATATTCGCTTAAAAATCTGATTATTTTTGTCAGATGAATTTTCAAAAATGTTTCTTTTTATTTTTTATTTTTACAGTAAATCATGTACAATCAATTTTGAATCAATTTTACTGATTATAAAATTAAAATAATAAAATATTAATTAACAATCAGGGTTTTTATTTAATATAACATGTCGTAAATAAATTTTATTATGAAATTCCAAGTAAGAAGCTTGATAGTCGATGCTCTGTACTGAATAGGCGCCGAGTAGTCGATTTCGAAAGTGGCAAGATAGAAGAATTTATTGTCTAATCGCCGACTAATCGGTGCAAGCTTATATACTATTGTTCTAAGAATTATGAAACGAACAAACAAAACATTGTCACATGTATTTTTTGTAATTATTTATATTCATATATAAAACTAGAAATACGTGGCGAACATTCATACACATTTAGCACATCTATTAGAAGCATATATAGACTAAACTATAAGAATATTACATCACATAGGTCGAATTATTGACAACCTTTTTATTGAATTCAGTCCTTTTTCATTGATTAGATACATTTTTTATTTAGAATACAAGTTTAAAAGAGCACATAGATTAACATACATGAATATTGCATAATTACAACAATTTATATACATACAGGTCGAATTGATAACCTCATTTTTTTGTATGTCGATTAAAAAGATTTAAATGTTCAATTTATTCTTTCTAGAAAAATGGTGCACTATATGTGTATGATATCATCTCCTCTATTTCTCTACATTAAATAAATATTTACCAATGTTACTAATTCATATTCGCTGTTTTATTTTTATTTACAATCTCTATACCATTCTAAAAAAAATAGAAAAAGATATATAAAGATATAAAAAAATAAATAAATAAACAAGCATCTAACATCGATATGCACAAATATTTATCAATAAATATTGATTTAGTATCAAATTGCAAATTTTTTTCTTCGTATATATTTATTTGTCCTTTTTAAGTTAAAAAAAAGTGCTTTAGGATATCACTATATATACGTATTAGACGTATTAAAAATATGTTAACGTTTAAATTTTGCATTTTTTAAATTGAAATTAATATTTTTGTTTTGTTCATTTGTGTTCTATACGATAATCAAGTATCATTGACAAGCGATCTTTACGCTCGATCTCAATAATTTTCATCGACCATCATTATTGAAAACATAAAACTTATCATATCTTATTTCTAGAAAACTACTGATTAATATTTTCAGTGATATTTTCACTTTAAAGGTTTCAGCGCAAATTAACGATACGATAATAAACGTCTACATATAATAAACTTGTAAACAAAATCAAAACACATAATAAACAAAAACATTTGTCTATTGGGCGACAGAACTGCGTAGCAAAAAGCGTTCCCCAACACCACTTAAGTGGCGCGATCGCGTCAATATACAAAGCCTAACTTTTAAATTGTATTAAAACTAACTGTCAATGGGTGCTAATAAATGGGATATTCTTTTAGGGACTTAAAACTAAAATATAAGTTATTTAGTCAAATTTTTTTGTAATCTAAATAAAAAAACATTAATGGTGAAGTTTTCAAGATTTGAATTACTTTGTCAAATCTATTTGACGGACTTGCATTCAAATAAAACTCAAACTAGTCAAATGAGAATATCGTCTAAAATGTTCATCTCTTACTTCATAAGTTTAAATATTTATCTATCCACGTTAAAAATAGTGTAATGTTCACGAATTATTCACCAAAAAAATAAAAATAAGAAATACAACAAAACAAAAACACACGAATAGTAAGTATATTGCGGTAAATAAATTATAATAATAACGTCTATACATATTTTGTAACCAGTTGTAAATAATTTTTAAGATTATTATGACATGTTTTTTTCCTCATTTTTCTGGTATATTTTATATAGAAAATGTATCTATAGGTTGTACCTTTAAACGTGTATACAGTGTCTAAAAAGTTCCCAGATCTGAATATTACAGTTTCACAAAGATTTTTTCTAGTCTCAATGAGTCGTATAGTGAAAATAAATACACAGTAAGAAATTTTGTATAAAATCAACACAATTTAGATGTTAGCAACATCCCACACAAAATTAAAATTGATAAACTACACACAAAAATATATTGAATTTCTAACACAAAATCATTATTAACTCAATTATTATTTGAGTTTCAACACAGAGATTAGTTTATTTCATTTATTTAAATTGCAATGCGTGCCATAATTTTACATGTTTTTATTAACTCGCTTTCCGGGTGGATTTTTTCAATTGATTTTAAGCAAACCTCCCGATAAGCTTGAATTGAAATTTGGACCATAGCTCAGACGTAGATGTTTGAAAAGAATAAAAGGAAGAGAGAAAGGTGAAGAAAATGCATAAAAAATTAGAACAAATCAGCAGAAATAAAACAAAATTATTTCATATTTTTTAGCATGGTACAATAAAAAATTTATTTTATTATTATTTTATATACGGAAATAAATTTTAACGATATTTTCTTATGTAGCAAGCGAAAAACGTGATACAAGTTATGCATTTTATATAATTATAACACTTTTTTCATGTTAAAAATCAAGTAACATAAGAAAAGTGTCAAATTAACACACACAAATCTACAGATCAATTTTTAAGACAAATTAACACAATTCTTACTATGAAATAATGCCATAGTATGAATTGAATGTAAATAACATTGCGAGTCCGTAGTTGATAATGGTTCACCTAGTAAAAGTATTTATATAATATATACCTATATACAATATACTAGTAAATATTAGAACACATTCCTCGTTTTTTACTTTATGAAAACATCAAAAAATATATGATCATTGTTGGTTGTGAATCGTGAATCGTGAATCGTGAATCATAATAATATATGTAATAGCAAATGTATGAAAATTTTAACCGAAAGGTACATTTGGGAAAAATGCCAGTAGTATACATACTATTTATTCATTCATTTATTTAGGTACTGTGTACATATGTATGTAAATTACTATGTATTCTCAGCTACAAAAAAATGCTACATCTGAATCTTTCATACTTATTTAGCGATAATATACGTTATGGTAATTTTTGTAAATTTACACAATATTCAACAATATTTTATTCTCGCTTTTAGGTTTTCTGGCTGTGACTAAAAAATATCTAGGAATAGTGATTTAAGGTCATAAAAGCTACGGCTTTATAAATAACAAATTCTATAAATGCCATCATAATCTTAGAAAACAAATGTCATTGAACTTTCTTTCGTTTTGAGTTCTTCAAAGGATATTTATAATGTAAATTGTATTTATGAAGGATGTAGAGTTACGAAATATCATCTATTTAACAATTGAATGTCTAGTATAATAGATAAGACTGGATTCCAATCCGGAAGTCAATATTTCGAACAAATTCTATTATCTGGTAAACTAGCAATCTTAATTATCCTAGGCAATTTAAAAACATAAAATTTATTTTGGATTTTTTATCAGTATTTGATCACAAAATCTCAAAAACAACGTTCAATTAAACAAAAAATCAAATTTTTGTTTATATATTTTCCCCAAATTAAACTAATATCACAAAATTTTCATTGAGTACTACCATAGATAACAGGGAAAGCAGTAAAGATTAATGTGTAAGATTACGCTATTTATAATTTCAAATTTAATAACAGGAATTTATTTTTGGCTTTTGTCGCAAATATGTAAGACCATCGGCTTGTGTTCAATATCGATTTATTGACCTGTATTGGTAATATGAATGGAGAAGTCTAAATTACCATTATTATTATAAGCTGGTTATATAATAATATTATATTTTCATATTTTCGATAAAGGTCTATTTTTAATTGACCTGCATAAGTTTATTTTTAATTGACCAAAAAGAGATTTGGCCGTTGTACGATACACAGGCTGTATTCTACATCATTATATTTTATATTCATAGAAATAGATATAATATTATTATATTAGTTATAAAAACTATACATTTGTAATAAATATAATTATGTAGATATATAAATGTAAATGTATATAAGTTTGTGCAAATGTATGCATGTTATGTGAATCTATGGTAACCATTAAAATAATTACCATTATCAACTGTACAAGATCTAATAATAATCATTAAAATAGTGTAATGATAATTTTTGTCCGGAAATTAAAAACATCTATTTATATAAAATGTTTGTAATACCCTCATTATTACATGCTTATATATTTGTTATAGTATTTGTAATAGTGGTTCAATCTATTTTTATATTATTTAATAAAAATTGTACTAATTTAAAATAATAAGCTCAATATCATTATTAATGAATAAATAGGTAAATATCTATAAATATTATTGTAACTGGCCGTTCGTTCCACTAATTATTTTAAACTTTTTACAATGCCATTAATGATTTCAACCAATTCAGAATTAATAAAGTACACTAAATATGCAGATTATACATGTATAAAAGTTTCTAATATAATAATATTTATTATAATTTTATGTATTTATTAGCCGAATTTGAGCTGAAATTAAGGTGAATACAAACAGTTTACCGGTAGTGATGAGCAATTTTGCTCATCACTTAGTTTACAAAACAATGTTTCGGTCAAAAGCCATTTATTTTGAAGAAACAGAACGTTTTTATATTTGAACTTTTGTTCTATCTCATCTGGTTTAAAATTTCAATATGGATACATTAGGCACAGTTTACCGAATCTGCGTTCACGAATTTTCGAGAATAACCGCATTAAAAACACCATCCAAATTTCAGCATTCTTAAGATTTTCGTTTTAAAGTTATTTTTATGACATTCTGATGGGCAGTCGGTCGAGCGAATAATCAGACGAAAATTTACGAATTACGTGATTCTATAAACAGACAAAATTTTGTGGGTGCCATCAATATTTTCTAGCATTTCAAGCATTTGACTACATTTAATATACCCATATTTTATTCATGCATACAAATTAATTAAAATATAGAAAACATACCGCTTAAGGTGCAACTAGCCCTCGCAGTATGCAAATTTCTACGCATTAAGATAATTTTTTATCCTTGTTCCATCTTGTTTTCTTAACGGTTATCATCACTTCTTTCAATTTGATGACGCATAAACTTTGAAAGAAAACTAAACAAATAAAAAAATATTCTAAACACATTTTATTTACAAACTTATATAACAAACTATTTCATAACCAGTGTTTTTTTTTCAACAGTTTTTTGAATCAGAATAATTTTTTTTTGTATAAATGTAGTCATTAAATACCCATTAGTCATTTGCAATAAAATTTAAGCAACGAAGAAGACAATTTGTAGCATCATTAACTACTGACTAAAGAGATAGAAAAATAAAAATCTGGTGACAAATACACATGTCACTTCTATCTATAGTTCCAGAAGTTGTCATTTGTATAAAATGATTAAGAAATCAATTATATTTTATTTTGAATGATTAAAATCAAGTTTTTCAAAGAATTCTGCTTATAAAATAAGAGTTGAATAGAAGAAAATTTCGGAATGCAAGATAATTGCTATAATTTTGCAAATAATTTGTTTTCGAGTTTTAAATTTTGGATCAGAAATCGCATAAAATCTCGTAATCATGTCACAAGATATGCATCAAAGAACATGAAAATAATATTTGGCCTATATCGTATTTAATAATTATCGATATCCTGTTTTCCAATTATGTCGAAAAATATTTTCCAATTATATCATTACCGACACAAAATTAATTTTTCAATGGGCTAGCACAAATTAAATTTCCTTCAAGTAATAATAATTTTAAAAAAGGTTTAATAAAAAAATAGCAATTTAAAACATAAAAAATTCCAAGAAAATTCCGCCTTGAATAGAATAAACTAGAAAGAATTTTGTTTTGACCAATTACCTTTCTTAGTCGAAGCCAAGAAATAAATTTATTTGCTAAGGATATAATTGATACCAACTTGATAATTGATTAAAAGGAAACTATTTGTAGAAGTTTTAATTTTCAAATTATTTTTTACTTATTATTTACATTTTACTTTTTGCACACATATCGCCCTACCCTTACGGCAGGAATTTTTATTCAAATTAATATGAAACTTTGAAGCTGTTCTGACTGCAACGCATAAGAATGTTTTTAATCGGTCCGTTACGTGCGAACAAATATATTAAGAAAAAAAGAAAAATAAACATACGAATTGATAACCTCTTCATTTTTTGAAGTCCGTCAAAAACAAATTCAATTCTAGTCAAAAACAGTTGAATGCATCAAAAACAAATGCATCAATGTACTGAAAAGAATCATAACTAGACTAGACACTGCTACACCACAAAAGACGGTTACATGCGATTGACATTAACATGGAAAACTTTTATTGGCCATAAGAAATTGACACATAAGTAAGACATTGGCAAAAAGTTTTTGTGTGCTTTACTTGCTAATATCTTGTCACTCGAACACGAAATTTTATGAGACTTTTGAGTCAACTTTAAGAAGCAAGAACAAAGACATTTTAATGTTTATAACTCGTTATCTTGTGTATTTTATTCAGTTTCAGAGTATCTAAAATCAAATTCCATTCTATTCCATGCAACTTTGGCCAAAATTATCTTCTATAATTTGTACATAGAAGTCAAAACATCCAACCATTTTATTATATTCAACATTAAAAGCAAAATAATTTTTGATAAATTCTAAATAATATATTATAAAATACTGTATAGTAAATGAGGGATGAATGTCTGGAGTTACAGGGATCAAGTGGAAGTTGAAATATGTGTATGCATTTCAAACTGTCAAAAGGGTTGGATATATAAAGATGGTGGACTTACAACGCTAGTGCATAAAACAGTTAGGCTATTAGTGAATGAGTGCATTTATGTATGCTCTTGTATATAATGCTATTTTAAATATTTCTTGGTTTTATTATTAACATAATCCATCATGTCACGAAATGACCATCGAAAAATATATACCTATATAGGCTGATTCAAAAATAGCTTTACACATTTACAAAATTGTAATCATCCTCTAGAACTTTCTTGAACACGTTTATATTATCATCATAAAATACACGCCCCTAACAGGGGTTTCCAAACTTTTTTCATCTCTTTTACGAAAATACTTATAATTCGTACCTCCTAATCATAAATTCCACACAAATTTGTATTTTAATTATAGTTTTATAAGTGGAAGAATGCATAGAGTATTTTAAAATGAAATGCTTCGTACCCACAAAATAAGAATTCTACCCCTATAAAAGTAGGATAAATGGAGGAAATCTCTTATAGAAATTTCCAAATCAGTTCATAAATAACGATGCTGTGAGATTAATAATCATTTTTTAAAAGTTTACAAAAATTTCTTTGACATTCGATATTAATTTAGAAGAGTTACTTAAAAAGTAAATCTCATCAAACAATCAAAAAAATATTTCAAAATGAATCAGTAAGCTCTTTGTTCAATTCTGGATCTAGAACACTGAGACTATTGGTCTTTATAGCAAAACAAAAATTATTTTTACGTTTTGCTAGGGTTAGTAGTAATAGTTAGCGGGAGGCAGATGCATGACAAGTTGGCTTTTCTAGCCTTTTTACTGATTCCTATGTATTTACAAGACGAAAATGTCTGAGCCATTATTATTGTGGTAATATAGCTCGGTCAATATATGGTCTGTCTTATTGTGGTAATAAGACAACCATATCTCTGACGAAGTTACAACGTAATCCAATGTTCACTTCTATGAAGTAACAGAAGTAATTACTTTACAGTTTAAAATTCTATTTACCAGGAAAGCTCAAAAAGACTTCTTCTTTCACTAAGGAGATGAATACTAAACCAAGGAGAAATTCGCTAATAAATAATGGCCGTAGTGCTTAGTTATTTTGTCAGTAATTCACTACTTCAAAAAAATCCATAGTAGTTAAATATTTCAAAGGTTTTGAATAAAAAATTTCTACACTTTGTAATGCAAATCATGTTCTAAACAGAAAATTAAGTTATAAAATAAAAAAAATGTAAAACATAAAAATAAAAATACGGAATTTGAAAAATGTGATTGAGGAAACGATGACAAATAGAAAAATCCGCATGGGAAAAACAAAGTCTACTGAAATATTCGAAAAAAATAGATGAAGACAACTAAACTAATGTCTAGACAAACCCTAAATACACTCTCTATACGTACAAAATAGCGGAAGGAAGGGAAATTGTGTATGTGTGTGTGTGTGTATGAAAAAGACGGGAAGGATTAATATATTCACGTACAATTTCATATAAGTATCGTCCTGTCACAATGAAAATATGATACATTTATTACGAAAAAATTTTAATAATGTGCAAAAAAGTATGAAAAACTTTTTACGAATGTGTTCTTATAAATTATATTTCATGTAATATTTTTTCATTTTTTTTTTAGGTTATATTGTAAATTGTACTAAATAATTTTATAAAAACATGTGAATTTAATCACCAACTGCGTTTATTGTTTCAATATCCGACGTATGATTTAAATATCAATGTAAACTATTTTTAACCGACGAAAAAATAAAGGTACTCAAGTAAACGCGTTTATTATTTTATGTATGACCACGCATAACTTTTTACAGTTTTGTCTGTTTTTGAAAATCCATTTTATGGGAATAGGTATACACTGAAGTTATAAATTAGTTAGTCCCTTATAAATTTGGAAAAAAACTTCCAAACCTAACGGTAGAATAACCGAATGATTGTTTGTTCACACACTGATTAAAATTTATGACCACGCATAACTTTTTACAGAGTAGTACGATTTTGATCATTTTTATTTTATTGGATAAGGTATACCTCGAGTTTGGTGTCATATAAATTTGGGAAAGAAATTCTTAACAATCTGAAGCATGGGAAAATAGGGGTGATTTATTGTTCACTTACAAATTTTAACGCTAAGTTGTGTTTAATCAAAAATTAAGCATGTAGTAATTAGTAGATTCTAGCCATTAAAAATTATAAAATAGAACCGTTAACAAAAAAATTAAATCGCCGAAAAAACTAAAACGCTCTTAAAATATAATAATCCATTTTTATTGAACGTTAATAACTAAGTTCTTAAACTAAAATTATATATCCTATCGTATATTTGATATCGTTTAAGAATTATTCTGTCGGTATTAACATTAAAGTATGATTATGAATTGAAATAAAATTAAAAAATTTGCCATTATTTTAAACATAATAATTGACAGACAAAAATCTCTCAGTAATCAAATAAGAATACCATTGACTTACTTTACTAGAAACCGAATAACACCTAATTGTACAGAATCTTAACATTAAAAGCAAACTGTCTCCGGCTTTATTTTATTTAAATATTTATTTATGAATAAAATAACTATTGCATAAAAAAATAAAAAAGTAAAAATTGTATGTCATAAAGCACAAGTCTTGGAATGAGACGAATAACTATGTATACCAAGCAATAGGTATATAACGACATAAGTAATATATACCTATAATTTTTATTCATGACTAGTAAAAAATACACTTTAAAGTATTTTTTTTTTCTTTGCATCAAATGATTTTGCACAAATTTAATATATACTTGTAACCAAAGAATAGGGTGGGGTCAATACGTAAAGCTTTGCTATTTTTTACATTAAATAAAACTATACAATAAAGACAATCTTCAATGTACATTGTATTCTTTCAATTTTTGCGTACATAACTCACAAAATAAGTATTCAAATTTTATAACATTTGGTATAATCTTATTATAAAAACGGGAGTCATGTCCAATTTTATCAAAAAACAAATCAATAGTAAAAATCAATAGTAAAGTATTTTGTCGCGAAAAACTCTTCAACACGCCCAACATGTCAAGACTGTGTATCAGATTTCATATCATTTGGATAATTATTTTTTTAGTTATTTGTACATTTACATTATAGTACATTAAATGGTGTAGTTATTGTAGAAATCTCATTTTTATGTCAATCCTTCTTAATAATTCACTACTGATTACAATAAGCAGTAATTTTCATTTTCCAATTCATTAGAAATCAAAAATTTATTTACTGAAAAGCGTTCTTTCTAACTTTGACTTTTGAAAAAAAAAAACATAAATTTTTTTAATAGATTATTTAGGAAATCATTTATAGTTTATTATATTTTATCACTTTTAAAGTTTTCATAATTATTTTAATTTTTAATTTTTCGTAAACTATCGATACTTTATTTTTTTATAAATTCATTAAAAAAATTGAAATTTTCTTTTCCTTCAAAAGACCAGAACTGATCCACAAAAAATTGTAACAGGTGAAAATGATTCATCAAAAATTTGTTTTACCCATTCTACTCCCGTTAGGGCTTGAGTTTTTCACCAAAAAATTTATATGACCCACCTTTAAAATAATAATAAAAATCAGACTACAGTTTAAAAATTTAATCTCATTTCTATGAATTCGCTGTACCCAATTTGTTTGTTCACAAGTGTAGTACTCAAACATTAGTCAGATATATAAAAAATAAATGTATTTAAGTTAAAGAAGGCTATTATTTTTCGATTATAAGCTTATTATATGCAGTGAAGTTTGTCAATATGTTAAAAATCACAAGAAGATTTATTTATTTCAATACAAAAAGAAAATTCAGTATGGTAAACATAACAGAAAAAAATAGTAAAAATAAAAATACAATTTTTAAATGAAATCATGTTTTATAAATGAAGTAAAAAGTAAATTTATAGTCGCACAATATTTTTAAGTCCTATAAAGGATTCCTAAATTTAAAAATTGTGCTCATTTACTTTAAATAGTGAAAATATTAGTACAATTTAAAACGAAAAATGTTGATCGTGTCTTTTAAAATTTATATTTAATTTCTTAAAAAGTTTTAAAATATATGAAATTGTATTTTTTAAACAATAATTATTAGATTTAGTGATGTCGACAACAATATAAAATTAAACAAATAATACAGAATTAGGAGTTTTAGATATGCCTTCACTGTTTAAGTATGACACAAATTCAAACAGGATTGATTTTCCTAAAATTGGACGAAAAAAATGACACAAGATGGTTACATTATGTCAAGAAACATCTCAAATTTATGAGTGTACAAAGATTGTGAAATCATATATTGAAGTAGTCTTCTTGGAGGAAATAATTTATGTAAGTCTTTCGGCACTAAACTGGACTGTAGCCTAAGAAAAAGAAAACAAAAAGCATTTTTTTGTATCAATAATTATAATAATTAATATTTATAATTATGTGATAAAAAACAATATCTATAAACAGAATCGAAAACTCGAAAGAAAAAAAACAATGTTTTATAATCATTATTTGATCTACTAATCAAAGTTTAAATGATCTTTTTATATTCAATATGAATAATACATACAATAGTGGTATTATTTTCTCTTGATATAAACTATCGTATTATGTAGGAAAATCACTGGAAAATTCATTGAAGTATTTTCTTTTTTATATTATTAAAATATGTTATATAACATGCAAAAAAAAATATACATGTATGGTTTTTATATTGTTGAATAAATGTTCTATGTATTTTTTTTAATATATAAAGTTGTTTCAATATATTTGGTTCGCTTACAACTTACACGAAATTCAATTCAATTCAACTCAATCTTTATTCAGTATTTTTTAAACAATAAACATATTATACAGAATAAGTCAAAATAATAATAGGATGGGTCATATGTAGGAAAGGAGAAGATGGACAGCTATGGCTGACTTGATTAGCAAATATTTCAGTATTCACTTTATGAAAACAAATTGGTAAATCTTAGTATTATTTATTATTATAAGAAGCCATATATTCTTATTTTCTGATTTAAATGAATATTCCCGAATGCTTAAAAAGAAAAACAAGAAAATTATTTTTGTTTCCCATTTCGATTAAACTCCCATTTTAAAATAATTTTGATCCAAAAATACGCTAATATCAACCATTTATATGGATGGGTAAGTTTTGAGACATTCTATAAACGTTTTTATACCGTTACGTCTAAGCGTGAAGGTAAATAGATTGTGATGTCTATTCAAATAACTGAATCGTAAAGTTATTATTTCAAGTTCTAGGTTACGTTAATGTGTATGATGCGGAAGTATTGAAACGAAATATCTCAAAGAATCGGATTACATTACTCATTTGAAATCAGTCTAAGGTTAAAAAGGACTATCGATCCTCTTTCAATGATTTATTGACAAAGTATAATTTAAGCCTGAAATTCGTGCCTGGCCTGAAATCATTCCCGAAATTTTGAATATCAGCCAGTTATCTTGTAATACCAAGAAACTATCAGGCAAAAGCATCATCAACCATTCAGTTACATCATTTTAGCCATAAAGCATCCAGTTTCTTCATGAAACATCCAGTTGACTTCTAGTTGCATCAGGTGGCTGATACATTCAGTTCCTGAAAAAGGAAATATTAAGAAAGACAATGATTGGGTGGAGAAAGAACGTATGTGTGTACTACAGGACAATTATTGTCAGAGCACAATATGAAAGGTCCTGAAAATAACATTGCCCTTCGACGGACCTTTATGAGTATAACAAACAACTAGATATAAAAATACCCAACAAAAACTAAATTGAAAAGAATCTAAGACTATTTGAAGAAGTAGCTTGAACCAGATATTCGTTCATATTCTCTTGAAACGTATATCTGTTGCAATAAAATCTATTAAACACAGTCTCTTCAGTCTTTCCAGAAATTACACACTTAATGGCCTAAATTCATGGCTCGGGGGAGTGTCGCTGGAACCTAACCATTTCAAATAACTAAACTTAATTCATATTATAAAATTTATCTATAGAATTTATATTCGTATTTATAATATACATTATATAATATATGCACATATTATTCGTTTATTATGTAATCTAATAAGAATATTAGAGAAAATGTTTTTTTATTATTTTATATTAGAAAAAACTTTAGAAAATTCTAATTTTTTTTTTTTTTTTTTTCATGAATAGTTAATGAATTTATATACTAGCAAAAAATACCAAAGAATATTTAATATATATATATAATACAAATTTAATCCTGTCATCAATGAATACAATTTTAATTTTTTTTCTCGAAATACAACTATTTTCAATTTACAAAAAGGATGAAATGTATAAATATGAGTATTTAAGAGATGTCGTGAATCAAATGTAAAAAAACAAAAAGTTTACAAATTAATCTATATTTTATGGGCATACGTGCTCCAGGAAATATTGTTGAACCAAAAATGTTTTTAATGGGATAGATTTCATAATTATTCTTGATGAATATTATTTAATAACCGAAGATAGCAACTGACTGACTTAATTGATTAAATATTTCAACTAATAATCATACAAAATACACCAATAAAAAAATAAGTTGAAAAGTGACTTAAAATAAAAAAATAAAAATAAATAATTAAAAGAGATAAAAAATATATGAAAATTGTAAAGGCTCAATAAGTCGCCAGTTTACGTTTATTAAAATTCGTTTCCGAGTTGCTGCTCCGGCCAAGTACGTATAAGCATATTTATATTATATTCCACTTTATGCTTATACATATAGGAGGGTGAAGGGGGCAAGATAGGGTGTTTAACATTTGAAGCTCAGCAAAACCAACATTTTCGTTTCTATATTATTATTTTTATTTTAATAATCAACTTTGATATGCACTCTTTCATGATTCAGTATAATTAGGAACATACGTTACGAAATAATTTGAAAATTCTCAAAAAGTAAAAAAAGTCGTATCTACCCATCTTTCCACTATATAGGGACATGATGGGGCTTGTCAAAATCAAAATATTCTTCATCCTTATCATATAGATATAACAGTTCACTTTTAATGAGCCCATTTGACTCCAAATAACTATTATTATACCATACAAACATAGTTCCAAATCTTAATCTTTATTCAATATCCTAATCATGAATATATCGAAAGTACTTAACTAAATAAAGATTAAAAGTAAAATGTGGCATAGAAACGAATGTAAAATACGAAAGATTATTAATATTATTCTTCGTCCATATCATGAATCATAAATCTATTAATAAATAAAGATTAAAAGTTAAATGATGTCAGTGGTCACTGTTATAGACGTGTATGTAAGAGAAACGAATGTAAAACCCCATTATTGATATCTTTGTCTTGTTAGATAAGATCAATTAAATAACATCGAAAATTTCAACAATTATTTTTTTAAAATCTTATATAAAAATAAATTAGAGTAAGAATAAGACCTAGGTAAAATAAATATTAAATAAAATAATATAATTAGATTTTTCACAATATTTTTTATAAAATATGTGAATTTAAAAATACCCGGAAAATATTAATAAATAACAAAATGTTGTCACATTATATAATAATTAATTATGTACATATATATATATATATTACATTATTGAAATTTTTTTAATAATTTCTTAATGAACTGAACAATTTCATTATATTTTTCAAATATAATTAATAATTTTTCAATTAATAATTAATGAATTCACGTAATATAATTAATATGTATACCTATTCAATATTTTTTTTAAATTAATTACCAGTGTTGCAGTGTTGTTTTGCACATGTTTCTCGACAAATTGATGAACCACGTGATTTTTCGTACCGGGTATTTGGTATCAATGTTTGAACTATTTTTAATGATATGTTTAAAGCAAATTTTCTGTACTTAGTCCAGACAGTTATCAATACATATATAATAATTTGTACTATAATTGTATTATATTTAAGCAGAAATTTATGGTGAATCTAAACAATTTAGGACAAAATCATTTTGAATTATAATAGATAATAATAATATTATATAATAAATAATTATTTAAAATAATTTCCAAGACTTAGTCTAATAGCTATTTTAATTACCATACTGTGATTATTGTTATTGTTAATTCTAAAAATTCTAAGAATTTATTTAACAATGTTCTTTAAATAATATGTATCTGATTTATCGAGAGTTTGATTATTTTTATGAATAACGTATTTAATATTTCATATGCTTCTTATTAATATACCAAATACATTTTCTACAGACTTTTATAAAAAGGCGGCAAAATTTGGCGACTGTAAATTCTGTTTATAACTATCCAATATAAATGTATAATCTTTAACAATTTTAAACGGTCATTTTCGTTATGTGGCATCGATTCACTGTTCAGCACATAATGGATCGATATTTTACGACTGCTAAAATTAATATTATAATAATATTTGTTTTGAACTAATTATTTTCAACATAGTTGGTTGCTACATAAAATACAAATCTGATTTACTTTGTGTATGGAATAAAGTTATAAGTTAGTAAAATGACAACATTTAAGTACAATGCATATATGTATTCATAATTTAGTTTTGTTTTATTGTTGAAAAGTGGAATAGAAATTTATGTTTAAGATTCTAAACACAACTGGGTAAAATCTGTATATTAAAAAAAAAAAATTGATTAAAACTGTTCCAAGTCCGTACGATCATTCTATCCAGCTTATTAGTATAATTTTAAATGAAAGGTTTTGTGTCCAGATGAAGCATCAAGTATTGTATTACATCTATCTTTGGAACTTCTCAATTTATTCACATGTTGTGATAGTTTTGCATCCCAATATTTCTAGTTTAAATGAAAATGGAGATTTTATTTTGGTCTAAGAACACTTAGTGACTCAAGACATATCATTTGAGTTTTAAAAACAGTCAAATTGGATTAGTTGGAGATTGTGGAGAGCACAATATCACATTTTCTTTTTTATTTGAATAATTAATAGTACCAAGCGTGATTGGACGCTACAGTTGTTTAGAATTCAAATTTTTAAATAATTTAATTTACAATAGTTTTTAAATAATGATTGTGTGTGGCAGCGGAACGCCGGGTTCTAGCTAATATATTAGTAAAATATTTCAATCTATACACAATTTTTTAGTTGGAACCTTTTATGAATTTTCGTTTTGGAACTTAGTCCTCAAGTATCGATTTTCATATGTAAATGTAGATAGCGAACTTTTATGGACAGTAATATTAAATGTTAATTAAACGTGTAACATAACAACTTAAGGGAGGCATTTATGAACACACTAATTTCTTGCACACAAAACTAAAAAAATAGTTCAAAAAGTCAAAAAATCAAAATATTATGAAATTTGGTATGCACAATCTTGACAGGAAAAAGAAGAACATGAAAAACAGTTTTCCTCGAAGAAAATTTTTTTTCTCAAAAAACTCTCCGACATTCAAGTATTTTTCTAGTTATTTTTCCGCGAAAATTTCTAAAAGAATTTTTTATTTATTATATTATAAATTGTTATTTCTAGTATTCATATTTTAATTTTTAAACAATATAAACGTGTGTATATTATCTATATAGTTATTTGTTTACTGAAGCCTTAAAGAAAAGGAAACTTAGAGCCGTTTGAAGTAAAGTAATTATTCGCTAAGCGAAAGTCAAACTTGACAATAAAGTCAAAGTAAAAGCATAAATAAATAGATATTTATTAAAATATTGCTCAGCTATGATATATATGTAAATTGTCATAAATGCATACATTATGGACTTGAATAAACTTTAACTTCCATTCATAATAACTTGTACATTACTTAAAGTAAAGTAAAGTCGTATTAAGGTATACATATGTATGTATATATTTACTACAAGTATGTACATAAAATAAACGACCAACATATAAACAACAAGCAACAAACATTATTATATTATATAAAGAAGTCAGTTATATATAGATATATATATATATATATATATAAAGTATGTACGTATGTAAGTATTCAACTTACTTAAGAAATTAAATTGTGAATATAATTATTATTATTATTTATATGAATATAATTAAAATATTTATGAAACTACTGTTATCGTTTTTAATTATTCATGGTTAACAACTATTCATCGCATATCCATTGTATTTGGAAAATTTTTACAATGACAAAACGTAAAACTTGTATATGAGAATAAACCTATTCCGATTTGCTTATTAGTATTGATAAATAGATAATCAAAAATCAACCTTTCGATTTTAAATATTGACACTATAGTCAAAAGGGGTTAGTACCACCCCTTCCGGAGAAAATTTCACCAGAAAAAATAGCCACTATAAATGGTAAAACTAAATAGCAGATTTTTTATATAAAATATTTTTGAAGAGATTAAAAATAATGTTATGTTTAAACGATTTGTCACAAAAAAAAACTCGAAAATTCTATAATTAAAAAAAAAAAAATTAATTAATTAACCTTATAAAATATACAATATGAATGACATTTTGTATTTCTGTAAATACAATGTTAATAGAATTAGCATGTTGAAGATGAAGTTCTATTCTAGTCTCAAATAAAAATTTATGAAACCTTGCATTTTTTTGCACCGCTATCTCACCTAAGGCCGGCCAGAGAGAAAAATGAAAGCAATTTATCGTTGAAAAATATAAAAACAAACAATAATTCGGGGAAAACTCATTTAAATTTTGGGTAGAACACATAAAAACATATCGAAAATGCGTTTTTAGCTCAAAAACAAACAGATCTATGAGGAAAATAAAACTGTTTCGTATATAACCAAAAATTTATCCGAAAGAAATTCAATTAGTTTTTTTAACGATAGATTCCTTTAAGAAAGTTATGTTTTTGATTTTGTAGAAAATTTCAATGGCTTAAAAATAAATAAAAAAATTTAAACCTGGTAATTATTACGTATCTTATGCATTTTTTTAAATACAATATAAGATTTTTGAGCCATTCGTAAACAATAAATAAATAAAACTTAATTATTTTGCGAAAATTTCCACTATATATTCATGGAAAATTATTCAAAAAGATCTCTTAAAAGAATATGGTATTCACATCTTTCACTTATTCGTCCATAACTTTAAAGGTTGAAGTATTACGATTTACCTGCTTTAAACAAAAATTTTCAAAGACGGAGTAGTTTAGACCAGTTCAAAATAATGTAGTTTTCTTGTTTTATTCAAGTATGCAAATTTCAGAACAGATAATACTACTTATTAAAACTATTACTTTTACCTAAATTTCTTATATTAAATATACTGAAAACTAATAATAATCATAATTTTTAATTATTCTTCGTTGGTGTAACACTTTGTCGGCCACTTAGTAAACGCAGCCCTCAAATATAAATATAACGTTCAGTATCAATAGCTTCAATACAGAAACATTTAATCTTAGTTTGAATTGATTGTTAAATCGTAATATGTTTTTTCAATTTTCTCTATATCAGATTAAATATCTATAAATTTAAAAAAATAATATATCCCTGTATTTTATTTATTAATAAATTATATTTTATAATACATTTTTTTAATAGATTTCTATATGATTTACATTTTAAATCGTTAAATAAAATAATTACTATTTACAATATGATATATGGAAGGTAATAGAAATTCAAAAAATATTCAAGGAAGGGAAATACGACTGTCAAAAGAGTGTAATACAAATTTCAAACCTTTCAATTTGTTTTTCATTTACTAGAAAAATAATTTTATGGTCAAAATGATATATTTCATTTGTCAAATAATATAATATTGGAAATAACTTGTCCAATAAATGTCTATTTATGAAATGAAAATATAGTGGACTAAATTTCTAGAAATAATATAGGCTTTTATCTTTAGATTTCTCACTCGATGCTCTGGCTTTCATTTTCTTTGTTCCTAAAATTTTGAGGGCGCTTCTATGTGTATTTAAATTTTCTGAAAAGGTTTTTTTTAAAAACTGATTTACTTGGGAACGTGATTTTTAAGGTAAAACTGTCCTCAGTTACAGCTAACATATTTCTACTATCAATATTCAAACAAATGCATTGTATAAAATAATTATAATAGTTTTGCACTATATAATTAAATAAAATTATATATAACTTGAATCCATATAGTAAAAGTTATTTTATTATCGAGCGCCATTATTATAAATATATATAAATTTCGTATCTTATAGTAAAAGTATCTACATCATAAAAGGTTTAATATAATTATTTCAGTTCATATTACAGAATTCAATTGACAATTTTTATGGCTATGAATTAAAATTTATATTATATAATTTTTTATGATTACATTAATAGTATTTAAAGAGAATACAAAAATTATGTAGTAATTCAAATGAAAAAACATCCATTTTATTTTCTTAGTTTCTTAGAAATGGGTTTCTTACAAGAGAGAGCAAAATCAGTTATGAGATAAATAGCAAATTTCTAGAACCATAACTTCAGACGAATCTAAAAAAAAAGAAAAGTCTTAAATTATAAAATTGTGTATTGTTAAGAAAATTGTATTAATTTAGGAATTTTTCAGATCTTTGAGATCCAGAATGTTAAGAGGCTTGTGGGAATATTGAAGAAAATTATGGCGTGGTTACAAATAATTGAATTGTAACCAAAAAAAGAAAATTAAAGTGTTAGGTTTTGATGTCGCTGATTAAGAATTTGGCATTGAAATAACCATAAAATATCTAAATTATGACATAAAATACATATATCTTGAAAATATTAGAGCATTTAATGGATTAAATAAAATGCAGTCAGACTACATCGCGTGATTTTATTAATTTTGTAATAACCTTATAAATCACCAAAAAATTTAAAAAGGAAAATGTATTACTATTTTTAGGTTTTCTTCAGTAATAACGACTTAGGAAAATCAAAAAAGAAAATCAACAACAAATTTATTTTAAGATATGAGAAATTTGTTGGAAATAAGGACATCTTACCAAATTTTAGGCCATATAATAAACTATACATATAATCGTTATGATGAAAGTTATTTATGAAATCTACTTTTATAAAATCTGCCAAGCTATACTTTTTAAGAAAATTTTATCGAAATCGAAAACCAAATTTTTCCCTCGATTATTTAGATTTTTCTAAGAGAGTACCGCCTAGGGTATCTATAACATTCAGGTAATTTACAACGCTTGAAATATTATTAACTTAGATGTGAAATAAAGTATATCAAATATTGTAATAATAAATATTTTTTGCGGTAAAATTACACAAAAAACTTTTCAAATTATTAATAGTTGGAAAAGTTTTTATTTTTCATTACACTCGTAGCAGAATACAAAGCATATAATTTCCATAATTATTGGTAAAAGAAAATTCTCTCTTTCTGTATGTAAAGACGATATTATATAATAAATATTTGAAAGATAAGAAATAAAGAGAATAAAAAACAAAAAAAGATCAATTAATTTTAATCAATTCGTTCGCGTTCGTATTTAAAACTTTTTCAATTTTAAAGTATTTTCTTCTCTTGTCTTCAAATATTGTTCAACGATTTCTTTGAATACAATTAATAATACTATCTTTATAGAATCGTATATTATTATTACTTTTCGTAACTATTTTACAGATTGTGTATTAAATACCATTCTATAGATCATATTACACAAATATTTAATAAAGTGATAAAATTATATTTTTAAAACATAACTATGTGGAGTTGTAAGAGATTTTAACGTATGAATGTGTCAAAATTTAAAATAACAATAAATTTCTCCATCGACTTTAATTTCATTCGGGAAGTTGCGATTTGCAAAAATCCAGCAATTACCAAAATACCATCTAGAGGTACATTTAAAATCAAACAAATTAAAGTTATAGTTTGTTTGGGAGTTAATCTTCGATGCCCTTAATTCAGACTTCTTGAAAGTTTTCAAAAAGGAGACTTCCGAAAGTTTACTCAAAGGTTTCCAATAAAAAACTTTAAAAAGATGTCAAAAAAGCCAATTATTGCAGAGAGTGCTTGTGTAAACATTGGAAAGCTATTCATTGATACCTTGAAATATTTTCAAAGTATTATACTTCAAGCAAAATTCCAACCTCTAAGCACACATTAGACTTAAGACACCTGAAAAGATTCTAAGAACTGACGATTCAATATATACAAAGGCAAATCATGAATCGAATCTTTGAGTTAGGAATAATTTCAGATATCTTAGAACATTTCTTTATCCATTTTCTTTACATATTAAAAATGAAATGTAAGGAATATCGGTTTTTAAAAATATTTTTCACAATTTCTTGAATTTCTAATACTGCGCAAATTTAAGGGAAATAAATAATTGTTATTGGTATTACGTTGCGCCTTACTTTTCTGTAAAAAGTGTTATTTTAGTGACGAGAATTTTTAATTTGAAATAAAACTAATAAACATGGTCGTTACATTTCGTTGAATTTTGGCTTCCAAATTTTCTAATAATTCTATTTCTCAATAATTTCCATCTATTTCGTTAAATTTCGATTAATTTCACATTCTATTAGTATTAGGCCCATATCTCGAAAATTAATAAATTAATTGTTTGAAGAAAAAAAAGTTGACAGCAACATAGCAAAAAACACTTTCATATTTGCGTTGCTCTTTCCCCTTTGACTTTTCGGAATACAGTATTTTAATATTTCTGAACACAATGTAATACACACAAACTGTATAGCATGCACAGATTTTATATATTCGAACATAGATAACGAACCAAGAATTCATTGGTTTTGAACTAAATTGATTGTTCTTTTACTTTTATCATTTATTTGAAACCTTCTCTTCTTACAATAAACAATTTTAAGTTTTATTTAAGATTAGTAATTATCTTTCAATACAAACAAAACCATATATAAGGTATACATTATGTAATGTTACTGGGAGAATATTTGGTTCTATTCATTGAGCGCCAGTTCTTATGATCAGAAGGATTTAAAAATTTTTAGCACTTGATACAACAAGTTCTTTAAGTATTCAGAAATGAATTTAAATATACTCAAAAACAGGTGCATTTTAGGTGACAAAATTAACTCAGGAGCTCAAACGTTTAATTAAGAAAATTGAGTCATTAAGATAAACAACTGCCGTGATGTTAAGCTGGCAAAGTTGTCCAAAATATGTGTAATCCAAAGATACTAAAATTACGTATAATAATAAAAAATTTCAAAATATTCAAAAATGATTTTTTTTTTAAATTATATACGTATCAAATATCTTAAAATAAGGTGTATAAATTCCAGATAATTATGCCGGAAAAAGCTTAGTAAAAGATTAATTACAAATTGTGGATGAACAAAAAAATACGAATATAGTAGATGTAGCCTTGAAAATGGCTGACAAGTGGAAGAAAACATTCTCAAAATAAGTGAAAAAGAAAGGCAGAAAGCTGAAGTTTCGTTCCTATCGAATGTCCAACGACTCAGCACAGCAGTCACATTAGAAACTTTATTTGGAATGCCTAGGTACATATATTTCATATAAATATACCAGGTACAATACATAAAAAGAAAAAACAAGATTTTATGGTATCAAGAAATCACATGCATTCAAGGAAAGAAAATGCCGCGTTTTTATTAACGGTTAAATAACAAGATATAATAAATTTTAAACCGAGGTTTACAAATAAAAGAGTAATAGGAATGGTATTTTTATGCATATATATTCATAACATTTTGCATCTATTTTATGGCAAGTCTCCGTTGGTCGTATTGAAAATTGATTGAAAAATATGAGGAAGAAATTGAACAATTTATGTTATAATAGTTATGTTCTATTTACATATACATTTAACCCTCAATTTCCCATAAAAATATACAAATTCGATATTACCTTACTTGTAACTTTATCGATTTTATCTAATTTTAACAAAGAAAAAACTTAACGCTTAAAAAAGCAATACCAAAATTTTTGTATAAACAATCGCTAAAATTATCGTATTTTATACCTAAATAGTCATTTGAATTTCGTTAACAAAAAAAATCGTTCTCTTGGATGATTCAATCATTTAAATCGTAAGAAACAGTTTAGTTGATTCAAGACTATAATGCATAAAATAATCGCATCTTTATGGATTGTACGTATTTTTTGTACTTTAATAATGTTTATAAAATATATAGTTAATATATTGATAAACAACCACATGTAGAATATTTATACTTTTAAAAGTATTTTCATTATTGTTCAATGTTTGCTTCCATAAGGGGGACTCAAAACCCTCTAATAGGCATGAGCTACCCGAGATAGGTTGCTTGACTGATCTACAACCAATAATAGCACATTTGATTTATTAATAAATTTTATCTTTGTAGTTTCTCTAATTTCAAGTATATTGTTTGTTAATTGTTTCATTTTGTGTGTGCTGTTGTCAGATACTAAAAACTTATTGCTTTTTAATATTATAATGAAAATTTTTCTTTTGGAACTCAATTATCCATTCTACCACTGTACTTCGTGTAATGTGATTAATCAAAGTATGTGATAACAGCACATAAGACAGGAAACAATTATTTTATGGTGATAATAGTTAGAGAGACAGATAGATCTAGGCCATCTCTTTTAAATCAGAGGTGTTCCAGAGTCCTATAATCTGGATTAACTTAAGAATATCTCTTGTTGGCTCGTTATTAATAATAACAATAAACAGCAATCTTTTTTCTCTTTTTGATAACTTTTTTTTTTCAAACACTCCGCAGTGTATTAATGTTAGTATTACCTTATAGATTCAGGTATATTTAAAGCTACTGAAGATGGTTGTGAAGACAATCGTAAACGTTATAGGAAAATATTAATTTGTATTATTTTGTAAAACATTGTTATTGTGGATCCTGAATGGAATATATATTTCAAAATTGATTTTTGTAGCCCACAGAAATTCTCATTTCAACTGAAATAACAAATTATAGTAATAAGCACAAAGAATACAAATTTCACTCGTAAATGGAAGGTTAAATATGTATATTGGATGATACTTAGTGCTCATATATCTTCCGTATATGAAATAGATGTCTGCAGGCTAAAACTGAGAATAATATATATAATAATTCTATATTTTTAGATCATCTGACATAACTCGAGAGATGTTTTTTAACCTGCTTACATTGATTGGAGAGATCATATTTATGATTCCTAATAAAACATATAAATGTAATGTAACCGACTAAAAAATTGGAATAACATCCGATGACGAAGTTATGCATGACAAAATTATCATAAATACTTTTAACTCAATAAATATGTTACTAAAATTACAGCTCGCCATCTGTTTTCATTTTTGAGTTATTTTGACTACGAACAGACGTGCATACGGACCTGAAAAGTTGGATGATTCTATAAACACCTGGTGATTGTATATTTTCTAGCATTACAAACTTCAGGCTACAATTTATTAATACTATGGCATTAGATTAGATGCGAGCCGAATGTTTGAATTTAGTTAAAAACTATTGAATATTGGCTATAAAGTCGTATAATTTCGTTGGTAACTCGTTGGTAAGAATTATTCGATATTATGCATGATATAGTAATATAGTCGGCTTATACAAGCCTGTGGTTGGTTTTTGGTCCAAGCAGGCTGTTGCCGAATATTCTGTCGGATATTACATATTATAATTGTAGAGTATACAAATTAAGAAACATAAAATATTGTGCTGCTATCCTACAACGGCATTTTATTTTTCCACTTACAAATTAAGGTCTGTTTAAACATCTTATTCAAATCAAAGTTTAAACAAGTGGTTTCAAGTAAAATTGTTATAAATTGAGTTTGACTTTGATCTTTTTAAAAATGAGTGTATTAAAAGAACCATGTCGAAGAAATGTTCTTTGGACTTATTTTGTAAAATACAAATGAAAAACAAATTACAACTGACTCATTCTGTAACTCAAAATATGTTCTAACATGTGTTTGATATAAGTATTTAATAAAATATTTATATACAACTGAAAACAGAAAGGGGAAACTTGAAAGGAAACCTCCTTTCTTCAATGAAAAGCTATCTGTAGATATGAAAAAAATGATGAAACTTATATAATGTTAAATAACAAATAAAATATAAGAAATTTATTGATGTAGAGCCCTCAAAACATTCAATAGTATTTGTGTGTATTTTTTGATACAGTTTTAAATATATCAAAAATTTCTTTTGTCACACAAAGTGGTCTAAAATAAAACTCCCTTCCGGGAATTCAACCGTTTTTTATGTTTAATACAATTTCTGGATTCTTTCGTAAAAGTATTGATTGAAGAGATGGCTGAAAGATCAGAAATATAAAATCAACCAATAATGTTAATATTAATTATAGTTTAATAAATCTAAAAACACGCACACTACGTCTATCTCTCTTGCTGTCATCAAAAGGATATGAAAAGAATTTTTTTAATCTTGGCGAATCTAATCAGGAATATTCGGCTATTTTGATCGAATTTTTGCATTGTCATGGGCCTTTGACGAGTGTGCAAAATTGGAATATAATCTGTTCGTTCAAAATGGGTCAAAATGATGTTCAAAGATTCCGTTACATACATACAGGTGAAACTAATAAAAGTGTGTTAATACTTTCAGCGTTTTCTTGATTTTATTGTAAATAATATATAAACATATAAAAATATATGTTATTAAAATTTTATTTTTTAATTTGATATAACTTTTTAATTATAACGAACAAAATATAAAAATTATTTTGTTGTAAAACTTAAAAACGATCTCTCCAATTATCATTTAATTTTTTTTCCTGTTTTTCTTTTTTTTTCAGAAAAAAATTCGTTCAAATTCTAGATACTTCATAATGTATCGGTACAAAATTTGATATCGTCTTCGCTGGAATACTAAATGAGCTTAAAAAAAAGAGAAACTCACGTTAAATCGTAAAGAAATTGATTTAAAAAAAATGTACTGCAAATACTGTTAGTTTTCGTAAGTTGAGGTACAATAACTAAGCCATGCTTGGACACAGCAAAGAACATATTTATCAAAACTTATTTAAAATTATAAAAAAAAATGGTACCTAAAAGCTACCAGTTACTGACAAATACACAACGAAAGAAAAAATATTAATTTTTATGTAATAAAAAGTGAAAATTTCAGATTTAATTAACAGCAACTTTAAATCAAGAACAATAATTTTGGTTACTGAGTGTCCATAATGCAAACGTCAAAGCGACCGTCAATCCGAATTACTTATAAAATTGTAAAACTACGTAAAATTTAATAAACGTTATGTAGCTAAAAATTGGCCCTGTACGCAGGGTCGACAGGGTCTCACGACGAAAGCCAGTCTCACAGCCTAAAACAGATCCAATATTACAGTGAACTCTATTTTCAAAAATCCACGAAAGGCAATAAAGCTATTATATTATATATTTAGTATACAGCTGCTACCAGCCGATTATTATAAAGAAAAATTCCCAAGTAACTAAATTTAGACATTTTGTTACGTATTACGACCACAATTTGGATATTGGTGTCTCCAAATCAATGCAAGAGTGAAACGAGTGTATTCCATCGAAACACAATCTTTAGAATAGAATTAAGTTCCAACGATATTATGTTTGTTACTCATAACGATGGCAACCATTTTCATAATGATTTGTCCAAATCAAGGCAACAATGAAACGCAACATGTATTTCACCGAAATGCAATCTTTTGAATAGAATCTAAAGGTCAACGATATAATGTTTATTTCTCGTATCATTCCAATTACTTTGAAAATAGTGTTCTGTTAAAGTTAAATTATAGTGAAGAAAATAATTTTATAGTGTAAATACATGAAAGTATATAAATAATCAGAGAAAATTGTTTAAATTTTAGAATAATTGAAATACAAAAATAAATAAACAAGAATCCGTTTTTTTTACCAAATTTTTTTAGCAATATGAGATTCACCTTATATTTAGTAAACATTGATATATGTACTAAATTTACTAATGTTTTCGATCCATTCCTTTTTGAAATGTATGTTTTTCACAGTTGTTCCACCATGTTAGAATAAGATAGATGATAATAATATCTTCCTCTACATACAAACGTACATATAGAAGAATGTGAATGTTTCTTTCACGGTTCATCTTCTTTTACTTCTTTCTATAACTGAAGATGGTTATAGATACTTTTATCTATTGCAATTATTCGCGTTTTCCGGTCTATTTATCGCTTTGAACGTGATACCCCTTCACAATGTCACCCTTAAGCATCCTTCACAACGGATGTACACGGTATCGATATATTTTTATCGGTTTATAGACGTTCAATATATTTACTTACTTTTGAATATTACTGAACCTGAAACAAAAGTAGATTTTCAAATCAGTTAAACCAATTTTTGTAGCCTTTGCTAAAGATCCTTTAGCTTTATAGAGCTCCTCAAAGTTTTCTATTGGATGATAAATCTGGGAATCAACTTATGTTTTCTTTTTATTATTGAACGCATAATTGCAAAATTTTAAGAACTTTGTAAGAAAATTGTGCCACCTAGGATTGTGAGGCCCGGGCTTAAGGTGGCACACCTTCAAGGTCGGCAAACTTTTTAAATATTTAAATTTTAGAGATTAAAAGTGCCAAGAAGAATTAAAATTGAAAGTTTTATGTAAAATATCAGAATATTTTATTATTAATTCAAAATCAGTAATCGAATTGTAATACGATTTATAACAATTTTTACCGAACAGTGCTCGCCATAATTTTACGCGTTTGAAGTTACAAAATTTGACTAATTATTTTATTTTAAAAAACTAACTATAAATTAAAATTAAATATTTAAAAAAAACACTTTCGTATAGCAGAAAAGGCGCCATGTTGGATCGGACCTTGGGCAGTACATTCGCCACTGAACCGGTCATATTAGAATTTTCAAAGAGAAAATATTTTTTGCCAGTATCCTACTAGTTCGTAACCACTTTGTAAATTCTGTAATATTTTAGATATTCTATTGGTTGTTAAATTCATCTAGAAGTGTATATTTATAGGAAACCGCAACCAACTCCATTGTACCTACACCTTTTGGTCCTTTGTACCTTCTTTTAGAACACTTCATCACAGATGCTTTCTAGCACAAGGTGACAATTCTACTGTAATTATGTTGTTGGTAGAGATGGTTACTTCTTATTCAACCAACCGCCTCCTTTTTTTTTTTAATTTTTATAATTGATTAAACTGCCGCTGGATTTGAACCCACACTCTCCTGCCTAAATAGTCAAATGGATGAAGGTATTATTGCCTCTACTCACTTGACCAGAATGTCGGTTTAATTCACCTAAGTTGAATGAATTTAAATTAAACATAGATTTTTATTTGAGTATAGATCAAAATATCGATTGTCTATGAGCCGCTTTAGATTGGTTTAGTAGTAATATTACCTAATAGTGTATAGATAAATGAAAAACTCTCGTTCTCTTATTGCAAGAGTAAGTTAAAGATTATTTGTTGTTCTTTATTCTTTTTAAGGATTCATTCTACTCTCTGCGTTTTTGCTCCTTTTTTTTTCATTTTATTTCAATATAATTTTTTTTTCCTTTGCCTTACATATAAACGAAAGGTTATATGGTATGTTACGCCGATATTTGTTGAAAATTAATGCTTAAAAATGAATGGAGTTCGTGAAATATTGAAAATCATAAGAAAAAATATGTGTTTTAAAAAGTATTATGATCCAATCACGGATTATTACATCATAATCACAGATTATGATGTAAGTAATAAGTTTGCTATCTTAGCCCAGCTAGCTAATCCGATTCTTTGTAGTTTGTCTTTGTAGTAATACAACTAAATATTTTTGTTTAATTTATTCAAGTTAATATATAAGAACATTGGTATGAAATATAATTGATTTTTATAAGTGATGCTTTCCCCAACGAAAATGAGTTTTAATCAAAAAGCAATTGGTTTTGGCAATGATTCGATAGTGTTATAGTCATAACGTTATTTAAAGTATTCGGACACTTTGACGTCTAGAAATATACAGTGAATAATAGACACAAACACAGTAGTCACCGAATTAGTTGTAATTTAGATATGACGTGAAAAAATGAATTTGAGCCATATAAAATTTTTTTATAGCAAGTTAATTAACATAAATTTATGCACAATAATGGTATTCAGCAAAATTTTATCAAAAATCAAACTTGCGAATCGAATTCGTTCAATAGTTTTGGAGCTATAAGATTAGATTAAACTTATAACGGTATAACGTTGCAGTAAGTTAACAGTAACTTATAACATTGGGTGAGTGATGCGCCGAAAGTGGCAAATTTAATAACTAACGAATTATTACCTGTTTTTGAGTACACAAAAATCAAAACAATCCCTTTGCCGAGAATTGATCTCTTCAAAATATCGAAATATACAAATTTGGTATAAAAAAACTTATACATAATAATTTTAATTTTGTGGTATAATGATTGCGGAATTAACCACGTACCAGAAGTAGTAAATGGTACGGATACCGCGCAGGAGTAAGCCCCGCCTGTCTGGGCTCTAAAAAAGACATGCAGGACTAAAATGGAACAAGAACGTTTGAATGACATACCTATAATACTTCTAAGTTTATCCTCATTTACATCACAAATTTACATCGAAAATACATAATAGTACTCGACGCCTTTGAGTACATCCTGTGCCAGGATGTCTACTATATCTCAAACACTAAATTCCCTGACTTTTCCAGGTCTCACATTTACTTTTTCTGATCAGTGACTTGTTAATAAGTGAGTATCGTTATCAGATATATTACGAGATCAAGAACTCAAGAACTCATTAATTATTATATCCAGAAAAAAATTCAAAATTCCCTGACTATTTGCCATTTTTAATGACTTTTCCATTGCTTTTCAGCAAATTTGAAATTCTCTGACTATTTCATGTCTTCCAAATGTTCCCTGACCTGTAAATACCCCTTGTTGACATTTGCTGCAAGCCCCGCGCTAGTTTAATCCGGCACCGCGTATAATACCATACTCATTCTAGAAATTCCAGATTATTTCATCTGAAATATCGATAAAAAAGAAACTTATAAACAAAGCACCTTCAATCTTTTACAAAGTCTTTATGTTGAGCAGTTACATTATTTAACAGGTGAATAATTTTTGAAAAACATAAATAAAATATTGTTTTATATGATCTCAATACCTTTTAACCAATGAATATTATTTAGATATTTTATATATGCCTAACAAATAATAAAAACAATTTCTTAGGGTTCTTTGTCGACCCACTAACTTTCTACTGATAATCAAACTTGAAGCGATTGAAATAAAACTAAATATCGTTATATAAATTATTTATGTAAGAAACTACCTCTTATGAAGATAAACATAAGAAATGGTTCTTTCGAAAACACTGTCTGCATTCAATTAAAATATAAATAATGGTATAACGTATTGATCACATAATTAAACATTAACAATAACTAAATTATATCAATGAGCTTTAGTTTAACATATAACTTATTTATTTAATGAATACTTACAATAATAGAGTAAATCCATGACTCAAAATGAATTAGGTATATTCATCTGAAAAGTTATTTAACACATGAAATCATTTATAAGAAAATTATTTTTGAATTAAAAATGAATAAAAACACCATCCAATAATGTACACAAAACTTTGAATCTAAACGGCTGAATCTTTACTAAATTATTTATAACAGTATATTTCGTATAGCTTTCCCGATTGAATTCAGATTTGAATATATGATGAAAAATAAATTTTCCTTATTTAAATTTTATAAATAGCAGTAAGCTAATTAATTTCTGTTTGCTCCCAAATCGAATGAACGATTCATAGCATTGAAATTACAAATTGGTGGTCTTACGTGAGAACTGAATCTCCGGGAGGGCAATTGAAAATCCATCCTCCAACATCTCTAGTAGTGTTTACCAAAAATGTATAATAACTTATTTAACGTCTGCTAATGTTAGCTAAAATGTATAAATATCGACTAAATAATTTTGGACATTTGCACATTCGTTTAAATGGTTTTATCAGACAGACAAACATAAAATATCAGCGGATAACGGCTTACATCAAATAAAGAGATAATCGCACACACAATTGTTTATTATGAGGAACTAAGAAAATTTCATAAGGGCATAAAAAACAGATTTTCTCTGGAGAAAGTGACACCAGTTATCAACCACCAAGAGCTCAAGATTATTACAGTACACCCCTTTTTTTAGCCCTTACCCATTAGGGTAAGTATGATCAATTTCTATATCTACCGAATATACACAGGCATATCGGTTTAAGACATTTCGGAGGATAACAAAAAATTATCTAAGTGCCTTACACAAGTTGCATGAATTTTCTTTCTTGTTGAGTGAACAATAATAGGTATGTTTGAAAATTTATACATTTTCTTTCTTATTTTCTATTGGAAAACATTGTAGCCACAACGGTTTTTAAGGACGTATTTATTAATGACATTATTGAAAGCCTCAGACAGTAATATAATTTACATAATCAGAAAATGATCTCATGATTAAAAACCACATCTACTACAATCTATGTTGAACTTGATATGTTCGTAATTCCCTTGGTTAGCAAACGAATCAAAATTTTTGAAGCATATAGTATTAAATCTGACATTTACAGTATCTGTATATATGCCTATACACATCAAATGTGATTAATTGATTATTATCAGATGATATATCACTTAACCCATTTCCATTCTTCATTAAGTAGTTCATGAGTAATCACCTATATTATCCTTATAGTAATGGTATGTCCTTAAAAGTAAAATTAATGTTATATACGTATACAACAATAATATTCTTACTTAATGGAATAATAAAGAGATTAAGTTTCATAAATTTTTATAATAATATTTTTAAGAAAACTTTTAAATCTAAACACTATATATGACTACTAGAAGTTTGAAAAATACTCAAGGTAATATTCTAATCTTTTTATAAAAATAATAATATTTTAGTTTGCAATATAGTTTTTACATTCCTAACGATATATGTGCATTTAGAGTGGACTCGTCGTAGAGTTAGCTTCGCTGATGATAAAAAATAGAGTTACTTAAGCTTAATCTCTCGAATACATTAAGGGGCAGATGCATGAGGGACATAAAAATATGTGCTTATACAAAAGAAAGATATGAAATTGAATAAATATTATTTTATCCAATCATTTCAGATCGGTTGTAAGTAATACATAACATTTTAATTTCGTAGAATAAACCGAATAGGTTCTTATTCATATTATAATTTAGGTACCTAAACAGTTAGGTACCTAAACATACTAACAAAACAATAGACAATATCAAATACCTGAAATACTAAATATATATAAATAAAAATTGAACAAACTTAGCTATATGTGAACCGTTAGCAAACCGTCACCAAATTAGCAACGAGTAACATGTGCAAACCGTCACCAAATAAGCAACGAGTAACATCTCCTCAGAGAATCATTACAACTAGCTAATTCATACTGATGATGGCTACTTTGTAGTCGAAATACGTATTTATAAAATACAAAATATATTGATCTGGGAAATTGCAAAAAATTGAAATTTATTCGAAAAAATACTAGAGTAAATTAATTTCGTGTTGCTCGTGTTGATATAATCAAAATTAATTTCGTGTTGATCGTTTCGAACACCTAAATTGGGTTGATTTTACACAAAATTTTGTAATACAATTCTCTTAAACAGTGTTTTACTTGACTCCTGCAAAAACATAAAAACTTGTCAATTTTTTATTCTTTTTTTATTTTACAATGGAAATTTGGCTATACAAACAAAACGAAAATGTTAATTTTTTCTTAAACTTTGTAAGTGACAATACTCTAATAGCTTGTTTATACTTTTTGAACGTGAAAAACCAGACGGATTATAAAATTTAAATAGCTATATTATTTCATAAACGTTCTATATAATAATATAATGTTTATATTGAACTATTGTAAGTAATGTTTTTGTAATAGTTGTACTTGAATATACAATGTATACCAAAAATAAACAAACAAACATACATACATACATATGAATAGATATTCACTTAAAGGTATCTAGATACTAGATACTTTTTACCCGATTACGCCATATAGAATATATTATTATTATATATGAACTTCAAGCTATGTATGTAACTAAAGTTGAAGTATAAAGTTTGTACAAAACATCCTGAATAATAATTTAATAATATCTATGTACAGAGAATATTCAAACAATTTGGGTTCCATAGATTAGGTCGAGAAAAAGAGAGTTTGAACTAATTTTAAGCTCTGATATAAGCCCTTGTGTTAAGATTAATTGAATTTGCTGTATCCTCATAAATATTCTCATAATCATTTGTGAATTTGAATATAATGAATCAGGTTCTTGATAAAAGTGGTAAAGCCTTGCTTGATGTCTAATGAAACGTAGCAAAAAATGAAGATGCGAATAAGCTTCATTATCATGTCAAAGATATGCAATATGTCCGATAATTCCTAAATAAAATAATAAGTGAATGATAAATTTTCTTTATTACCAGAAAACAAAAATATACAATATGAGGAACATTCGTTAGCCAAAATGTGGAAAGAAAGCGAATCGAAGCTCAAGTCAGAAGAACCTTTTGGTCCTCAAAACTTCTAGCACTTGCTGGCAATTATATTGTCATGTTATCCAATGTATAAAGGTCTTAGTGCCTTTACTCACTTGACCACTGAGCCGGTTTCCAATGATTCTGACTAAACATATATATATATATATATATATATATATATATATATATATATATATATATATATATATATATATATATATATATATATATATATATATATATATATATATATATATATATATATATATACATATTGAAAATAATTTTCTTTTTTTATCTTACCTTCTTTCTTCCTTAAAGATTTTCGAAACATCTAAAACTTATTTTTTGTTATTTAATTTTTGAAGTCTTGAATCTAATTTCTTAGTATTATTTATCACTATAAAATCTGTATACACATAGTCTTTGGAAAGCTCTACAAAATTTGCACTTTTTAAGCTATAAAGTTTTGAAGTTTGCTCATCACTTAATCAAGTAGACAGTAGAGAATTCATATAAAAACGTCACTTGTTACAGTGCAAATTAACTCATATACTCGTATTACTTAACTCATAATTTGGTTGAAAAAACCCAACGTTATTTTATTAGCACTCTGTAGAAACAGTAGATATATTGAGCTAGAACATCTATGGAAACTTATACACATTGTTTAATTCAATTTAATCCTTTTTTTAAACTCTAGCGTATAAGCAATATACACAAGAGCAAAGTCTCTTTAAGAACGCAGAAGAATAAGAAGAACAAATTCGTAAATCCAAAAAAAATGTGATTTGGAATTTTTTTGCATTTATTTATAAATCCAGTTTACCGACATTAAAAGCGTTGAAGTTCCTATAGTAAAATATAATTGCACACTTGATTTACAAATTTCGGAATTGACTATTACAAATGATTTATGGTATAAATGTAAATAATAAACAGTATTATAAAGGTATTCTGTGAAACAATAATCGCTAACGATTTACAATATTATTTGTCAACCATCTTCCTGACTTTAGCCACTTCTGGGTATTTTGATTTAATGATAAATATTGATGATTGATCTCTGTAGAATAACATCGTGTTTATTTTAGGAATTTAATTTGGGTAAACAATTGTTGAGTACTTTACCTAACTTCATCTACGTTATTTTTGAAAAAAATGGCTGTAATACAAGCAAGGTAATGGCGCTCAAGAGTTACCAATTGATATAAGGATTGAATAAAGCGAATTAATAGTATTTTAAATGAAAATAATAACTAATAATGTGTAGATTTCAAAAAAAAAAATTCACTCTAATTGAATTAATTTCGGCCAAGATATCGAAAAAATATATTCAAATCACTGAAATCGGATATAATTCGTCAAACATTTCGAACAAATTAATTATTTGAACTTTATGACGTCATAAAAACCAAAAAGTTGATTAATAGGCACAAGGGTTCTCTAACGACTCCTAAACTTTTAACCATTTTCTTTTCGAAAATTTTTTCGACAGGCGTGTTACAGCAACTATGGATGGACCTGCCTTTATATACAAACTTCTAACCGAAAGGGAGATAACATTATGTAGATAGAAAAACCTATTGCACATCTACCGAAAATTGAACTCGGAGCCGAATAGTAATTGAAAGACAGAAAGAATATTTTCAATTCTATCTTTCAATTGAAAAGCGTAATAATCATTCCATTCTGATGGAAATGACATTTTAACTTCTGTAAAATGGATATAATGTGTTCATATAACAAAAGTTGTTCAAAACATTGAATATGTAGAATCTGATAATCAAATGAAACAATTCATTTGTGTTCATAATAATAATAACTTAGCTTGAGTTATTCAGACAATAATAATAATTAATTCAGCCGATATTATCGTAACATTTGAAATAAGCCACAGTGTACAATAAGCGTGTTTAAGGTGTGCAATGTATCATTTTATACAATGTATGACGTTTGTATTAGATCTTGCTGTATATGTTATGATATGTTTCAGTTTTTCAAGAAATATATTATATATTATATATCCTTTTTTTTCAAAACTTGAAACAAGAAAAATCGTTTTATGTAATCTTTCCAGCTGTCACCAACATTTATTACATATATACGCGTATTAAAAATAATGTTAGTCTATGGACGACAAACTGCAAATAGTATAGTTAGGAATTTTAATAATACTTATATAGATTTGTAGATTTTCTCAAGTTTTCAAATTTCTATTGTTTGAAAAGTTTCGAATCTATAACTTAAATGTCGATTGTTTATAATGTAGATCATTCATTATGACAAAAAATTTATAAAAGATTAAAAATCACTCGATGAATCTTTGTACATCACTCTAACAAAGACCAGAAAATGAATGCTAATAGGAACGTGCAAAGCCGGGATAGGTTGGTGGTGTTTTATAAATTTTAATAGTAAGTTTTATAAATTTTTTATCAAATCTTTGATAGTGTAATACCGCTCATGGGAATTAAAATTGCTGAAATTAATAATTATTACAGAGGGATGCATAACAATCTCGGATTATCATATAAAATAAAATTTTTGTCTATAACATTTGACATTTGACAGAAAATTTTCGAATTACTGTATAAATCAGAAACACATATTCGTAATATGATGAAATTTCGCAATTTGTATATTTTTTTGTTTTTTGTTACTTTTTAATTATTTATTTTATATAGTAAATCATTTTTAAGTATTTTATAAGTTGATAACATTAAAATAATCGAATAAATCAACAGAAAGAAGTAATTATGTCTAATGGAAATGGACCGACGCAGCAATTAAGGGAAAAGTCCTGGAATCCAAGCAGCTGGCACCAGTAAACGGTAAAACGAAGCCGAGGTATGATATAACAGCATCCAACGAGAATCCTATGACATCATGAGAGAGAAAAAACGCTGCGAACTTATCCACAACAAACAAGGAGACATAAGATGATAATTTCAATATAAGGAACTCATATTCATATTATTATAAAAACCTTAGAGAATAACATCGATATTAATACCGAACATCATACGGGTAGAGTCTGTAATCGTAACAGAAACGTAAACTGTAATTCTTTTTACTTTATCATACAATTTGAGAGAAAAATTTATGTTGAAATAAAAACATGTATCATCTTTATTCTCTTTACAGTACATAAATGTTGACCAGGTGACGCTATCGATGTGACACTTCATAAATTATATAGAAACAAATACGCAAGGTTGGAATGTTGTGTTTCTTTGTGTTAAAGGATGATTATTTTTCACGTCTAACATGATCCTTGTGATATTGTGATTCAAAATAAAATTTCTTATTTTAATTGACTACCGAAAATTTTTGAGATAAATTACCCAAACAAATTGGATTGTTTTTAAGAAAAGAGTAGAACTTCACACACATCGATTTTTAAAGATTACGAGTTCTTTTGTGATTCTATGAGTACCATTAAAAAATCACCAAAAAGAAAAATATATAAATTGTCGTCACTATTTGTTGTCTCAAGATAATTAATGTCCTAGAATATCAAAAATAACATATGGGACAACTAACTTCCATGAAATAATTATAATAACAATTTTTATTGATTCATTTTTCTACAATCCATCGTAAAGAAGTAGCCATGAGTGGGGGGAGGGGCATGTACAGGATTGGGTAGGTTTAGGTAGGTTATACGTTTATAGCCGAGGTACATAAATTCAATAGGTACTATTCCGATAATAACCTTGGAAATCTATGTGAAAATCATTAAAAAACAATAGATAGAATAGTTTCGAAATATTAGGCTGAGAACACGATTATAAGACCTTGCTCAAGACTAATCATACAATTAAATATATGTTATTTTTGAAGTTTTAGGGTCAAAATAAACAAAGTTTTTCGATAAAACACCATTTACAACATAATTTTAGCCCATTTTTTTTTAATTAACATATGTTTAACGATAACATTTGAGATGTTACCAGAAATCTTACCCAGAGGCCAATTTCTCGAGCTGATTTCAAGCAACCATTTGGAAACTAGTCATTAAATCCTAAAAGAAGTGTAATTATTGTGTGTTTGAATCCTAGAAAAATAAACAGTGAATAAAAATTTATGGAACTATTTAAATTTAATAACTGACAGAATCTTCATAAAAAAATTCTCCAATACCAGAAGTACTTTCTATTTCCTATCCAATATTGATTGATAGGTATTTAAAAATTCAAATGTGTACAATTACAAACTAGGTTCACTAAAATTGTTTAAAGTTTCCATGATGTATTAAATTTTCGTATATCTTAAATTTTTACAAAACCAAATTTTTCTCTCAGTTTTAATTTACAAATAAAATTGGTAAGTTATTTTCAAGTTTTAATTTTTTATGTTCTTTGTGATTCATTTGCCCAAAAATAGATAATTTCTTCTTGTTAAATTTACTATGTTTTGTACAGAAAACGGAAACGACATGAGTCTTGTTGTAATCCCTATCCTTTTCATGAAATTAACAATATTTCACAAAGGGAATTATATCATATGTACACTAACATATACAGATATAGTAAAAATATTATTAAATGTACTTTATTTGCAATGTATAAACAAAACTCGTATAGATTTTGATTGCAGTGAATTATACGATGCAACCAATGTAGTCTAGTTTAATCTGGGGGGTATTCTACGGATTTATTGGAGAAATGCGTGAGTTTGCATCATGAACGATGGATCAGAAACGACTATTCAAATCTTACTGAATTTTGGAACTTTTGTGTACTCCGAAAACAATAAATAAATAACTGCCAGTTCTTAAATTTGGCACTATAGTGGCAGCATATCCCCAGTGGTATGGTACAACTTACTATTGTAAGTCCGAAATACTTAAAAATAGAATTAATATAAAAAAAAATACTCATCCGCATGAATACCCCGATCTTTTTACATTAGTTGGTTCGATATTCTTTTTGCTCAACAGTACCGATCTAATTTGAAAGTTACTCAACTGTTTTTATATTCACTTGTTAAATTATTATTATTATTTATTATTATTTATTGTATTTAAATTCTCTAGGTGTACCGTTTTGGCTACAAAATGTCTCTTCTGATAATACGTAGTCATGGATCATCTTAATTGCAGTTTGCACCAAATATATAAAAATTTTAAAACATGTGTTATCTAGCATTTGTTTGATTTGATTAGGAGTCAAATGTCTAAAAGTAGTGTTATATCTATTATGTATTTTTGACCATTTATGAGTTTTCAATCTTAAAAAATATTATTTACTTGGAGTTTGAAAGTTTCTAAATATAATTTGAAAACGGTCCGTCATATCGATCTTCATAACAAATGTTAAGTGGTATTTCCGTAGCGCTAGCTTAATCACCGATTGGATATAGTTTTTAAATTTTCGATTAAACAATTACATAAGGGATAATTTAATAACGGCAGATTATTTTAATTTTAATGGCGCAAAAGAAAGTCTCAAAAATTTTTTTTTTACATTTTTCTACTTTCGACGAAACTCAAGCTAATATGGTAATGTTGAAACGAAACATACTTGTATTAATAGCGACAATTTGGATCAAAATAGACGATACCCTAAAAATCTCCTAATAAAATATGCATAGTTATTTTTTTAATCAAAATCACTTATAAAAATTGAAAAAACTGCAAAATAGAGTTCTTAGTCATCTGAAACTCCAACTGTAAATTGCAACAAACATAAAAATAAATTTAAGTGTAATCCATTAAAAATCCAATAACATACCTCTACATAAATACTAGATATCAGACGAATCTAATGATTAAATAATATTTATATGAATGCAGTATAATTTTATAAAACATTACATATATATTTTATATAACGAAAAATCAGTCATGGAAAAAACAGTTCAGCAATTTATAATTATTATACAACCAAACACAGGATATGATATGTGAAGATGCTGTAAGAAGATCAGCGTAGTCGACATGGATTCGTCGAATACGCGGATTGACAAAGAGGGTACGAGTTCAATGTGCTTCTTTGTCAGGACATTGTCAGGATAAATGTTGCCGGTTTACGACAATATAATATGTACTATAAAACCACCACCAATATACTTAGAATATATGTATCTGTATACATATATCCGAGACTGCATCAGTATTGGATATGATCATGATGTCACTAAACCCCCTAAAGCTATGCTGTTCTATGTATATGACAAATACAATCGCACAAAATTATTGAATGTCTCAGAAAAAATGTGAACACAAAAAATGGATATTTGAAAAGTGAATTTGGTTAGTGAGATGGTCAGTTACGATAATGAATACCGCAAATGATATACCGTTTGAAGTAAGTGTGTTAGGCGGTTTCTCAACAGCTGTTGTTGTGACATAAAAGAATGTACTTCTAAACAGTCGTTGACTTCAATAAACTGTAATATATATTGTATGTTAATTTTCAACCACATATAGCTCAAAAGATACTTATCCAAATGTTATGAAATTTGGTATACACAATATTGACATGAAAGCCTAGTGCTTATCGAAAAGTCGCCGGTCAAATTACCGTTTGAGCGGTAAAGCTGAAAAATAACATACACTAGGCCTGGCGTATATTGCGGCGCGTGTGGCACTGCATGATTTGTAACATACACAATTCAATGGGTCACCAGAAATTGACGAAACGGCTATACACCGCGCAACTGGCGAGACGCGACAAAAGTCTGGAACAGTGCCTGAGACACAGTTTCTCGCGCCGCTCATCGCACATTTCACTAATCGCAGTCTCCTTATAGTACAATTAGTTTTTATATTTAAGATTAGTTGATATTTGTGTTCAAACATTACTTAATGTTTTTGAATCGTAAAGACATTTTAAAATTATCAATAATTTAATTCAGAAATGTTATTGATGTAAAATATTTACCATAAAAAGTTAAATTTTGAACCATTTATAAACTTCAATACTTTTGACACACTTGTAGCAGGGATATGCTGTGTAGAATTATAATACTATTTATATATAATATTATCATATACTGAGCGAAAATGCGTTCCCACACACGTCACGTCATGTCGCGTCGCACTATGCCACAACCCTTAAACAATGTTGATGCTAATGGAAGGTTAATATTCTGCAAATATATTTTTTTGTTTTCTTAGGTTTATGAAAATCTTAAAAAGCAACAAAATTATAATTATATTGAATCAAGGAATGCCAAATGAAAATTTTTAAGTAAAGTAAATGACGTTGTCACTTACTACATTACGAAAATGATATACTGTGTGTGCACTGCATATTGTGTCTTCATTGCATTTTATTATGTTTAAAATTTATACGTTTTCCTTGATACATCTTGTATAAAAGCTACAAGCTGCAGTGTTCACAGACTGCTAAGCTGGTAACACCAAAGGGTTCGTTCTGCTACAACTTCTTTTCTTCTTCTTTTACTTCTTATCTGGTTGTTTCATGGTTCAGAGCGTTCTACTCGTCATCACTACAATTCGCTACCTATCTCTACTAATATTCTTCTATATACATTACTATAGTTAGATACCTGATTCCTTGCTATGTTGTTATACCAATTCCATATATTCGTCTTACACCACCAAGCCGTCCCACTCTGAATGTCCCTTTCCGCTTGTTTTTCCATCACATGTTCCAACAAGATACATTGGACATAATGTAACAAAAGATATTCACACATTATCTTGCGTGTTCTTAAAAAATCCTTATTTCGTAACAAATATTTTTAAAAACCAAAATGAAATACTATTATAATCGTAATCTTAAGAAATTTCATCAACTTTGGGATTAGTTACATTTTTTAGTTTGATTGCAAATTAAAAATTTTCCAAAATTTGTATAGAGTTTTTAATGGAAATAAGAATAAAAAATCAGTTTATCTGTAATAAAAACTCAATTTTTATACCACCTGGTGCAATTATAATACCAGATAATAATTTATTTAATTCATTCTCACTATGATTAGCTAACTTTATATAACGTGAAGAAATACTAGTTTTTTTGTTATCTCGGGAGCAATTCCATCCAAATCAAGAACTACAGCAGTTAAATATACCATAATGACAATTCATTTAATATTAACTATTACATAATTTTCTGTCAGAGATATAAATGTATTCAAAATACTGAACTCAAATTATTTACACAGCTGTCTTTAGTTGTAAATCGCTTGATGGAATACATTTAACTGTGGTAATGCATTCCTTATACCACCAAGAAAAAAAATTATTAGGTTTTCTAAAGTAGTAGGAATATCGCTTGGAATTTGTCCGGAATGTTACTCTGTCGATTGGATACCAGGTTATATGTCATAAACAATGTATTTCATCGTTAAATGTATGTTATTTTAGGTCAAGCTACACTTATAAACATAATTTAACAAAATTAGAGACAAAAGATATAAATCGAAATTGGTCCGGATTATTGATCTTCGAATCATATTTTTGATGATATTTAAAAAACTATGCATTGTATCATTAAATGAATGTGATTTTTGAACTCTAGGGGTCAAAAAACTCGTATGCACATAATTATCGAAATCGGGGAAAAAAAATTTTACCGATTTTACCTAATTGTATTTCTTAAAATATTTTTTAAATTTATTTTCCTAATTTTCCTATTCCCGATTTTTCTGATTTCGATAAAATTATTTTCATACTGGTAGTCTGACCTGTAGAGTTCAAAAATCGCATGCATTTAATGATCGAAAGCATAGTTTTTGAAATATCATCAAAAAATATGATCCGAAGACAAATAATCCGGATCAATTTTGATCATATCTTAGTAATCAGCCATTCAATCTTAAAATAAGTTTTATTTTTGGTTTTCCCAAACCTCGATTACTCTAGAAAATCTAAGAACAGTATTAATTTTTCTGTTACTTTTTTTAAGTAATGGATTACATTCGACTAAAACTACTGTAGATAAATTTTATTCATACTAAACTATCGACGATAAAATACATTTTATATCACAATCCAGATATTTGATGCAATATTTAGTCTATAAATTCGTAACCAGTGACCACCAAAACCCCCAGTTAGAATTATTAAATAATTTTTTACGGAAACTAAAAACTGTCTTAAATTGAACCCGAAAAGTGTGCACTTCATTTCCCCTGTTCTATTGCATTTCACAAAAAATTTTCAAATATCATTATTGAAATACGTAAAGCTCTCTTGTTCACAATTTTTGAATATTTCATTTACAAAATATTCAACTTTTAATGAAGTAAATTTAATTAGGTCCAGGATTACTAGTGCCTAGGTTTTCCTTTTAAATAAAATCACATGTTTCTAGTTTGTAAAATCTTTTTTTGAGACACTCAGTAAATATTATATACCAATTGTTATAGGCTGCATGAGGTATCGTATATCGCTACTGCTATTTTCATTACAAACTGTTCTTTTCTGCATATGATATCATAATATACTTTTTCTACAAGTCTAAACAAGTTTATTACATTTAAATGAATATAAAAGTAGCTTTAAAGAAAATATTCATTGAAAAATCATAAAAAAAAGAAAGTCGGATATTATTTTTAAACTCAACATACATAATATGTCAGAGTATATTAATTTTAGTCTAAACTTTGTAACGCTATCTAATATTGGCCACACAAACGAAATTTTGGTATAGGTGTTCTAGAAACATCTAATTAGAACATAAAATATCTAAACGCAAAAATTGGGTTTAAGTTCGTGAATGAGATATGTAGAATAATCGGTTCATTCTGTCTAATGAATGGATCGATGACGCAACATTTAAACTATAAAAAATTGGGAGTTTAATTTTAAGAAAACAAATTTGACCTTGAAATAACCTTTTAAATCATTTCCAAGTTCAAAATAAATATCACCATTCAACTCGTCAACGTCAACGTCGTCTCATTCATCTGAAATTGCCTACTGTATTACATTTTTCGAGCTGTAAAAAGTACACCAAAAGTTAAGAAACATTACATGAGTTACTCGATAAACCTCAACCAACTAAGCCTAACGGTTCAACCTCAATGAATACCAGTTGGATGTTATAATGATAACTGTTTAATGCTCTTACTTATTTTACTCTAAAACTTTGCACCAAACTTTAACAAACCAAACATTATGTGTTATCGAATGTCGTTGTCATCATAAAAGAATGTTTGGTTTTATATATTTAAATTTTCATCATATAGCTCTGGCTTCTGCTATTGTTGCTTGCTGTATCACATGCTCAATGTTTAATGTATCTCATTTTTGGGAACAGTTATTATTATTATTAAGGATATTTAGACATAAAAGAAAACAATCATAAAATTAACATTGTATTTTGTATTTATATATTATACAGTAAAATATCTCTAAAAAGGACCAATTCATTGTGGATTGAAAACAGTTAATTTTAGCCCAGTCGAACGCATAAATTTTGAGGTTTAGATATACATACAAAAGCATATAAAATAAAACATTTAAATTTATTATTTTTCTTAAAAAAAATCAAAAAATTGGTCAATTTAATATTTTTATTCATAGTTCCAAACATTTTATGTGGCTTTTAAAACACGTCCCCAGTTAAATCAATTTTTAAAAATAAATAGAAAATAAAAGAAAATAGAACGTTATTTTCAAAAAAGCAATTTTGGCATTTCCAAAAAGCAGTTTAATTTTTTTATGTGTTTTTAAAACATCGAATTTGTATTATGGTTATTAAAAACTGTGTCTCAAAAATACTTAATCTCTTATTATGTATTGATGTGTGGAATATCATTTTCACATTTTTGGGATGAAAATTTTTAGTCTATTCACTTTGTATCAAAAAATCTAGTTTATTTGCTTGATATTAAAATGTTTATCCTATCATTTCCTATCGCTCTTTATGTCGAAACTTAAAAGGTTATAAATAAATAATTTCTTTCAAAATGTGAAAGTATTCTCATGTTTAAAATATTTTTTGTAATAAATTGACATAAAATTTGCATCCTAGGAGCTGCGATACCGTAGACGGACACACAGATACACACGTTTAATTTACAACAACCATCTATCTACAATCTGAGGCTCAAAACTCTAGGAGCTTATTTGTTCCTTGTAAGTCTTAAGGTAATACAAATAGATTTATGGGGTTGTAAAATGGAATATTTCTATTAGACGTTTTACATAAAACTTGTCAATAAAAAAAAATAATATAAGTAAAATAATGTTTGTACAAATGAGTAACAGTAAATATTTTTAGATAAAAGTGTGGTAGACAAATTGTGGCCATCCTGTAAGATAACCACCAAAAGCAACATATTTCACTGAATTTAAATTAAATTATGTTTACTTTTTACAAATGACACTAACTAAAATGTAATAATTTTTGAAATTTTATCTGCCACAGAAACATCAAATCATTGATGGCAGTTCTGGAGACGTCACTGGCTAGTAAACTAAAGAATATATTACATACATATATTATATCATACAAGGATGCCATGACAGATAGTGTACTGTTTTGTTATATTTCTATGAATTAGCTTACTAGCGTACTATGTCATAGTACCACTTGACAAACGTCATTGCAGAAACATAGTTTTTTGCGATGTTAGGAAAATTAAAACTTTAACATTGATTTTCATACGTAACAGTGAAGATTTCCCTGAAATATCAATGAAGTGTACTTAGTGTGTATGTAATAAAGGATTATTAAAGATGATTTCAAAAATAACATATTCAAATTAAATTAACGCTGTTTTACTGTACATAGTAAGTATAAAAAATAATTTAATATAAATGAGTTGAAATAATAATATTCTACGAGCGACAATGATCTTTAGGACTTCCATTATCGCATATAATTTAGTTTTTATTAACCATTTATCTTCCTTATCTGATGTATTTTGGTTTGATAATAAGAGAATTATAAAATATACAATTTCTCATCAAACATTACAAATTTTTCCAGTGTTTTTTATTGACAATTATCTTAACAAAACATAATCTAACCTCGAGGTTCATTTTAAATACACATTATTAATCGTGTTTTTTTTCTGAAAATCTATTAAATTTTTTCGGCCTCTTTACCACACATACCCACGCTTGTACTCTCGGCTCCATAAGCCTTTTCGGAAATGAAAATCTTTCTTCATCTTCTTCAATTTTGAAATGGGTAATACAGGTACCTACGAGTAATCGACGTGGAAAATTAGACCTCAATAATCAAGACAATATCTAATAGACTATTAATTTTCCCGTACAAAAAACTATCAAAAAAATTAACTAAATCTTAATCTTATGAAATTCGGCATAACAAATATTGACATAAAAGGGAGTGGCATGAAAGGGAGTGCCACTCTTTGACTCTTTGACACGTTCTCCTTTTTCATGTCAAGATTTTCCATACCAAATTTCATAACATTAGAATAGTGATTTTTTAATTGTTTGTACGCAAATTTAAAATGCAATGTATCGCCATTACATTAGAGATTGACTTTCTTACATACAGATGTCTCTTCATTTTTACATCAATTCGCCTTAAAAAATATAAAAAATCTATACAAATTATTTGTGTTTGTAAGATAAATTTTTATCAAATACATTACAAAAATACTAACTTCGAAGATCGTATTATAAAATATGAAATGTATTGAAGTAAAATGATGTTTTAAAATAATGTTTTATAATATTATACGCCTTTTAAGAAATTCATCTTATAAAAAGATATTCGAATTGTATTAGTAAAACCGTTTTATATTCATGAGATACACTTTAAAATGACAAACACACACATACAGAAGCAAGAAACACAGCAAAGGCAAGTAAGCAAAAAAAAACAGAAAATAGTGTCAATAAAACTCGTTAAAACTTTTTATTTTTGTGCTGAGAAAAAAAAACGAGACGAAAAAGTTTTTTTTTCACAATTACTGGTTACACTTTTAATCCATTACACTTATGAATTCATTTCAACAAACATCATCCCCTAAAATTGAATATTCTAATTCAATTGTTTCAACAGTTTTACAATTTTTACCCACAAAGTGGTTTCTTTTTATCGTCGATTCGTACCGTGCATCAAATTACTTTCAGTGGTTGATATGGTTACGAAATACCACTTCAGCAATAAAATATTGTTAGAGTCTGTGTATGGTATATTATTGAACATTGAAAATTTGCCACAATTTATTAATATATTTCAATGAATTATTATCTATACATTTACATCTTTAAAAAATATCGTTCTCATTTATTATAATACGGTTCCTTACTTTATTTTTACAATTTTTAACGCAATAACTATTAATAATTTTAATTATTTTTTATTGAATTTATTTGCAAAAGTTATATTTTCTGGAATACGAATCTATGAATATATAAAATAGACATTGATGCGACTTCCATCCACAATTGTAAATACTTTGAAAGCGTGTCACTCGAAAAACATCGATTATAAATTCTTTCTTAATTTAAAAGGTATAAATGGTTTTTTGTCAGGATTTTCAAAAAATTTTTAGGACCATAAGACTTTATATAGTAAATCTGACAATAATCTGGAATTTTCCAACAATAAATTAAAATTAATCTTCCAATATCTTCAAAATCTGAGATTATTTTCTGAGTTGAGATATCTGCGTTAATAAAGCAAGAAAACAGTGAGTTTTTAGAAATAAAAGTGATCAAATCAAACACTAACTTCGAACCAATGACCTCTCACTTCGACGCGAACTTACCCTATATAATATTACAAATCATATATATATATATATATATATATATATATATATATATATATATATATATATATATATATATATATATATATATATATATATATATATATAAATTTCAATCTAAATTTTTTTGCTATCATATATAATTAACGATAACAAATTTAACCTATGTATTAGTGTCATTGTGTGTGATAATACCACATTTATCATCAAATTTCCTCTATTACCCCGTTATTCGTCATATTTCTCATTATAATCAGTTACTATATATATATAGTACCTTATATTTCACGAAACAAAGCCGAATAATGTGAATTCAAGAAATTCAAAATAAGGATGTTCGAGGGGGAGGAGGTATATAAAAACTAAACGTTAATAAGTTTACATGTAATCTTACGAAGATTCGTTATCTAAATATATTAAATTTAAATTTATTTTAATTTTTTAATTTTATTAACTGAAAAAATCTACTACAAATTTCTAACTTTTATAAAAAGTAACTTACCCTGTAGAGAATAAATTGAGCACATATATTTATTAAAATTCACTAAACGGTTTTCGAAAAAATCACAAATTAAAAACGTGGTCTGGATAATATCGTTTTTATTAGAAAATAAATTACAGGATCCGGCAACACAGTCCTTAGCTGAGATCTAGTCAGTAGCAGTTGTTCGTTTAAACTCATTTCGAAATTGTTTTTATCCGTTTAAATAAACTTTGTGGAATATTATTCATTTAGACAATTTAAATATTTAAATAATTAGTATAAAAATATTTTTTTAACCAATATTTGTAAATGTTATGGTTTTAATTAGACAGCTTATAGATAAAGAACGTATGTTATAACAAACGCTATGTCTTAAAGAGACCGCAATCATTTTCAATATAATACAAACATTCGAATTATTGTTTTACAGTGTTGACTAGATTTCGTACAATTAAATGATATTTATTTAATTAATAACTAAAAATAAATTAAATTTTTCAAGAAAAAATAAAACCATACTGCAATTCGTAATGTATTCTATAATAATTGAACCATAATTGAAGCTTAAAATAATCAAATATATATTTCTGTTCAAATAAATAAATAAATAAAAAAACAATTTGTTTATTACTGCTAATATGTGTATTTTTTTTTATAGTTTTTTTATCCTCGAGTAAAAAGGGCTGGATCATTTTTGGTGGATCAAAACAATTTTACCAAGCCATTCTGATAATTTAAGTTATGTAATTGCACGTAGATATCATTATTTTTTATCGAGATAATCAAGATGAAAAAAAAAAACGGAAACATATACGTAAATACACACACAATTATTCTCTCTATCACTAATTAGCACTTTTCGAACAAGGCACTATCATGTTTTGTGAAATATCTTTATGATTAACTGACTATGTACTACAAGATACATATTTAGTCATTTTCTATTCTTATCTTATCTTTTATAACAATAATAATGTCTTCATCGTTGTCATCCACCACTAATTCAACTTACTTGTTTCGCTTCCTATCAAGGATGGTGCTATAAAATGTGCCTTATAACACCACTATTATTAATATTATTATCAGTTAGATCATGATGTGAATACTAATTCAAATGCGATTGTAACACATTTATGAAAAAAAAAAATCGTCACACAGAAGCTGTATAAACTAAGTAAATTCGTAGCTTAGGGAATAATAAATTAAAACAAATCCGTCACTTAAACATCCGTGTTTTGGAATGTCTTTAAAAGATTTTTTTAAGGATTTTTCAAATTTAAAATAAAGTTCACGTATGTGCTTGAACTAAAGCTCTGTGATTTGAAGGGCATATATGATATTAAGCCTCTTTACAAAGACTTTTTCGATTATTGACGAAATTTTGACTTAACTATATCATCGGTACAAAATTGATACCTTATTTGCTAGGAAATTCAACCAAAAAAGTTTGCACTTTAAAAGTGAACTAGATTGAGTATATGTTTCGACACATGATGATGTATTACAGGGTAGTAAGCTATGAAGCTATCAATATTGTATATTAGCAATGTTAAATATCATATTTAATGACATCAAACCTTATTAGTCCAGTAACATCATCAGGGTTTCGAATCACAGACTATTTCGAACCTAATTTTAAAATGCTAATAAAATTCTGACTAGTTTTTTATGCATTTTGGGAAATAAGATATTTGGATCCTCAAATTTTTTAGATCAGTGGTTAACAAAATGGAATCGACACCATCTAAGCTGAGAAAGAGACTGGTACATTCAAAATTCCAGTTGTTATTCCCTACTTCATAAATAATACAACATTATACTTTGTTTGGTTTTTAAAATAAAGATATGCAACAAAACCAAAAACCATTACCGCATTTTTATAAATAAAAAAAGGTGCTCTGCCGAATTTTATCAAAACACATTTGACATCATAAAATTAAAATTTGAAACAATATTAAATAAAAAATCGCATTTAGAAATTTGTATGATTTAAATTTTATCTTCATCCCGTTTCTTGCAGAAATCTAAATGCGATATCTAATAGCGTCAATTTATTTAAAGTAGATATTTGAAAATGGCCTCTAAAATTATACATATGTAACTTTTTTGTTCTATTTCGAGTCGTACAATACAATATTTCAGTGTCTAGTACATATATCAGTGTCTAGATACATCTAGCGAAGAGACAGGTGTATTTTTTCCCATCATATGATAGTTGTAAACGAAAAGGAAGGTAAAATTATAAGTGGTGTAAATATATTTTGCTTATTGTATACTTCACCTATATACAAATTCATATGTACATATTATACATACATACATATTTAGGTAAATACATCTGGGACAAATGAGATACCACCATAATAAACGTTAGATTACAAAGAATGAATGATATATAGCATTTCAATTTTAATACTTTCAAAAAATTTATAATTATTAAGCCCTTACGCAATAGTGTGAGGTGTATTATAATATTAGCTTGTATATATGAGTATCTTCTATGTGCCAATTGGAATCGTAGCTGCTTAGCCGATGAATCGATTTCGGTTTAATATTTTGATTGAAAGCGAATCTGATTGAGAGTATTCTTCGCTATGATGCTAGAAAATGTGTTTATCCGTTTGAAAATTTATTAGCTATTTTATCATGATGGTACTTAAAAAATCAAATAAACTAGGTGCGACTCGCAAAGTCCTCAAGGCGAACTCAATAAGGAGAATAAAAAAACAATTTATTGATTATTACAATTTTTTCCTCAGAAAACGGCTGGACTCATTTGCTGATACTTCATTTAGTTTTAAGTAACGTAGTTATACGCCGAATGAAAGTTTCACATCGATATGATTATTTCTTCTCCAGATAATCAAGACGAAAGAGAACAAGCTTAAGTTTTATGATTTTACTCGTTTATGAACCTCAAGTGACTATTTATTCCTAGCGCAATCAAAGTTTAATTTCCTTTCGTTTTTTTGTTATTGTGATGTCGTACTGCAGAATGAACCGAAGAAACTGGGCTTGTAAGGTAAACCTATGAAAACCATTTTGTTAATGTCTATTAACTATATTTAAATGAAGTGTTTCAGTAATAGCGCGGTGAGATCCCAGATTCTCGGATGGTTAAAGTACTACCACGTTGAAAATCTTATAAAAATTGGCGATACACAACTTGAATACACTCACCCGAAAAAAGGGCAGCTAATATCTGATTAAGAAAAAACCTGACTAACCGCGGAAGGGTTGACCACACTTACTCTTTCTGTGCCGTGGTCTTGTAACAATGCAATACTTCAATGTATGGAGTCCTAAGCTCGATCTCGGGAGAGTCTAGGCTCAGAAAATAGACATAAGGACTTTTAGTAATAAAATGTATCCCTGTGTATATTTATTACAAATTACTCTACTGTAGTTTATAATACGTCATACATATGGTGTTTATTTATATTAAGGGTGTTTGCGGTGAACATTGAGAACGAACAGTGAACATACCATGTTTGATAATGTTTATACGTATAAATAAAAACTACCGTATGTGAAACTAACCATATGCCGTGCACACCTTCAAAAAACAGGTGAACATAACAGTATTACAATTTTCCAAATATTCCAAATAAATATGTATCCCCCAAAAATTCTTCACTTGTTACATCTCTTAGTCTAGACTAAAAATGGACCCCGTTCTTAACGAAAAGCCGCAGGGACTTTTTGTATATCACTGAATCGCAAGTACTTTGCCGTAAGCTCAGTGCATCTCTAACTTTTCACTAATTGTTAAAATCAAAAAACACAGCGTTTTGTAGCGTGGATGGATGTGCGAAGTTTTGAAAAACTGTTTTGAAAAATTATGAAAATATGATTTTTTCAATAATCGATAAATTACAGAAACGGCTAGAGCCAAAAATGAATTCATATATCAAAGATATACAAAGATCAGAATGTTCAAAAAGAACAAAACGTCTTGGAAAATACACAGAAAAAAATGCAAAATTCTCTAGACTTGTTAATAAAAAACTATAGGTTCCATCCGTGGAGGGGAGGTCATAGTAAAGACTATGTTTGGCTGCAAGAGGGGTTGGAAGGATTCTAAAAAGATGGAACAGACTCATTATTAAATACAGTTTCTGTAAAATAAATACAATGTTTGTACATAATATTAGTTACCATGTGAATTGTGAAGAAGCTTTGCATGATGAACTCATATATAATATATAGAAGAGAGAAAATGCCGGAGCAGCAAATAGTAGTAGCAAACACCAGCATCAACAATAACAACAACAACAAAAACAAGAATATGTGAACAGTGAGTGAACTGTGCTCTGGTGCTATATGTTGTGCTCTATGTATGTATGGTGGAACAAACCTTACCAACTTAATAGAGAAATGTTGATGGAACGTTTTAAAATGGAAAAATAAATACCAGCATCATTTATGTCATAATATAGGTTGTATTTTTACTCACGAGAAAATTACAACTTAATAACAAAATTATAGACAATAACCAAAAATTTATAAATTTCTTTGGCAAGGACTCTCAAGTACCCTTTTATCAGAGATCAGATACTCATTTTTTTGGCTGGGTGAACCCAGGGAGAGTATGGTCAAGATCTTTAACATGGTAAGGCTTGAGGAAAATCTCCATTATACCGGGGATCAAAACAACGCAGTGCTCTACTGCTGAGCAACTCTGCTAACTAGACTCTCAAGTTACTTCACATTAAACACAACGCGCCTTTCAATATAATCAATTTTAATTAAATAATTTTGTTTACTATGACCGAATAACAGAACCAAATTGGTAATAACAGTCTCATTACAGTTATATGCAATAATACAACCGAGGGACTTCTTGAACTATAAAAAATACCAAATAAATTGATAATAAATTTAATTAATCGCTAGAATAAAACAGGACGTTGATACTTGTTACTAGATTAGTGACACAAAATAATACCATAATACTTATACTTGACTAAACACTAAAACACTACTTGATAAAATTACTTGATCAATGTGAATAAGGCTTTAGAATCAAAGTCATTATTCTAGTTTCATGATCCATTTATGCAAATTTTTCAAACGTTTCACTCATATAAATTAATTATAAAGTTCTTCATGCACGCATTATTTTTAAATTGAAAAATGATTTATACATAAAACGGTGCAGAAAAAAAGTACGCGTTTATATTTTCACAAACACTTTTTTTAAGAAATTATAAATTCCTATTCCTATTTCTTTTTTGTTTCTCTTTTTAATTAATTTTTTTATGAAAGTTTTATCATAGAGAACCCCTACAATAAAAAAAAAATTTGCTATTTTACCCATCAAAATGTGAAAGTAGACTCAATACCAAACAAAATTCGAAAATTAAATTAAAATTAATTAAAAGACGAATAAACTATAAGCTTTTAAAGATTATTTTCCATCTAGTTTAAGTTTTATAGGCTACAATAAGCGGTCATTTTCTATAGAAAAATCGAACTGCAAAGATTTTGAATATTAATGTCATTTAATATTTTTATTCACAATCAATTCATTTGCGCATACTTAAATTATGTTGTATGTATAATCACTATGGATTTCAACATGTATGACGTGATTTATGCAAATCTCTTTCTTTGTTTCATGAAGTATTTTAAACGTCCATTATTTTGGCTATTTTTATTTTATTTATAAAAAATTACTTTAAATTTATGTTTGTGTAATAAAGACACTTCAATTGAAGTGATTAAAAAATTTGTGCAACTTCCCTGTTTCCTATATAAAATTTTTCTTATCTTATGAATGAATTATCAACACCAACCTTACAGCATAATAACGATTATCTAATGCATACTGATTATGACTTCTTCGTATTCGAAATACCAATATAATACACACACAAATTTTACGTAGTGTACTACTTTAAATCAATTTCCTTTCAGTTTTAAAATTTGTCCATGCAAAAAGTGTATTAGACAAATTATATTGCATAAAAATCCAAATACATTTAAAATCCAAATTATTATACTTCGTTATTGAGAAAAATTCGATAAAGCCAAAACGTAATGAACGGCCTACTTTAAAATATACCCCGAATTCGTTATGCATAAAAGAATTGCATGTACAATTTGTTTTAAAAATATAGAACAATAGAGAAAAACAAGAAAGTTAAACACGTGACTAAAATTGTATAGATCTGGAAAATTCGACAAATCGAACGTGTTGAAGAAAATCAAACATCATCGTAGTTTTGTCTTTGTACATAAACCGCTAAAACATCAAGTCAACATTTCATGGTATTTCAAATGTACGTTTAAATGTAAGCAAATATTTCCAATAAGCTCAAAAAAAATTTAAGAAAAAATAATACCATTTTTTCATCATATTTGACTTTTTTAGAATAGAAAATCTAAGAAATGGGCAATAATTTAACGATTGAATGCCTAGTTTCCGCGATATTAATTGAAATCAGTTCGAAATATTGTTTATACATAAGATTTTATGCAATTTGATTGCTGTTTTTATAATTTTTGGCCCAAATTGTCTAAGGGAGAAAAATTTGTATATTTCATTTATTTCGATTATTCCATTTTTGTTATAAATTTTCTTGAATGAAAGTTTTATGGACAATTTCTACAGATTAGCCAAGTCTTAAATTAAAAAATTGGTACATTTTTCTGTCCCGTTCAAGAAGAATTTCCTTGCAAAAATTTTCATTACATCTTTGGAAAATTTTCTATTATCTTTTATAAAAACCGTGATTTTGCAGGGAATAGATATAAGAAAATTATCCAAATATTAGGAATTCATCAAAAATTATACACAAATAAAGCAAAGCATTATGAAACAACACGATTCCTTAAGGTTTAGAAATAAAAAATAACAAACACACTCCAATATCTCAAAGATGTTTTGTCTCATCACTACTTGTTAGATTTACGTTTTCATAAAAATAATATTGATATTTGAAACATTTACAATACGTTTTCTATACAATTCTGTGGTAAAAATAACCATCTTCCCATCAAACATGGTAACATCATTCTTAACATCTAAATTGTACTTGTCAACGAACATTTCATTTGGTTTTTCATATAAACATGTTTTTAGAACATAAACAGAAAGTTCTTAAAATATTGAAGGGAAAACAAGTAAGATGAAAGAAATGCGATCAATTTTTCTTTCTTTCAATTTTCGCGCAGAAATAACTATGTTTTGAAATTTGGTATGCTCAATATTGACGTGAAAATGGAGGGTTTGTCGAAAACTTTTTCTCGAAAAAAAATTTCTAAGGTAAAAAATCGAAATTCTATTGTATACTTTTTCGATAAAAACTCTTCGGCAAGCCTTCCGTTTTCATGTAAATATTATGCATACGAAATTTCAAAACATTTGGATAATTTTTTTTTATCGTTATTTAGGCGTGAACATTGTTACATTTTTACATAAAGATCCTTCTGTATTACATTTCAATCACCCTTAAAGGTATAATTTAATACGTAGAAAATTACAGTCCGTGTAAAAATGGTAAGAACAACTTCACTATTCTTAACAAATGCAATATTTTACCCACAAATCATTGTCCTAGCAAACGATTAACTGAGAAAGTAACAACTTAGTTTATATTTATTGTGTTTATAAAAAAAAAAAAATTTCAAAAGCATAGTCTGCTGTTATTTGTATTTATAAATAAATATAAGCCTTAGCGCCTTATAGACGCTATGATAGTTCCCAACTGATATACTTTGACCAATTAGGTCTCCTATAATTAACTTTGAGTCTTTTCACTCATCGGGATGCGTGTCGAATTTTTTGTCGAAGAAACACTTTTCTAAGTATACAATATAATTTTTCTGTTTACTTTAGAAATTTTTCGGTAAAACCTCTTCGATACGGCCTTCGTGTCAAAATGTATAATATTTGGATAGTTATTTTTTTGAATTGTTTGATAAAAAATAGAATATGTGCTACTTAAAAATTGAATACGTGATACTTCTCGTTTAGCCTTCTAGAGGTGCCATAATTATTGTTAGTCTAATCTCCAATTATTCATCACGCCTTGTTAATTTTTAGTCATTCTGTAAAACATTATAAGTATTCTTTTAATGTAGTCCATATTGCAGCAAGCTATTTTTTATTGGTTAATTTAATGTTTGAATCTTTTTATGATAAAAATTATATTTCGTACATATACGAATGACTTTATTAATAATAAAAACATTGTATAATGATATTATTCAGTGAATTTATAAAGTATAACATAATTTACACAGACATCTTGGTTAATCTTGTCTTTTCGAACAACTATTATGGGAGACAGTTGTATCTGAAAATCGATAAACCATACATAGAATGAAACAATAAAAATTGGTCTGAATTTCAATTGGTTTGATAGGGGATTTTAGAGAATGAAACTTCTTATTAATTACGGTATATGATTAAAGTCTTACAAAATTATATTCATTTCGGCTCACAGGCCGAGCGAATTAACGCACTATCATCTCTAGCAAAGGCACTAACGATTGGCTGCTTCGACTGGGAGGTTGCCCATTCGAACCCATGCAGCAGTACTGTGATCGATTGTATATAACGATGCGGTTGATTAATCACATTATTGTCGCTTCGAAAATTATAAATTTAATTGTGTATTCTAATTTGGATGTATTTTAAATAGACAGAGATTAATAAATAATCATGTGGGTTAAACACCTTTTATTTCCCCCTACTTATATAATATTTTATTAAGCCAAGAAAAACTAATGTAAAGATCTATATAGCAAAGAAATTATGATATAAATAATAACTATTTTTATTCTATATTTCGTAAAAAAAAGTCTCAAATCGAGAAATAATGCGTATGCCTTATTTGATTACATTTGGATAATTATTTTTTTAATTATTTGAAGGTGAAAATAAATAAATCTTTTTGATTTGTATATACTTAAATGTGGCATTTTTCTTCTATAAATTACTTGATAAATTTTACGCTTTATTCTTAAGGCTGAAGACAGTTAGTCACAACAGTTGCTTGATAGACTGAAGTCCATTTTGTTATCTTATACAAACAACTATTTACTGATTTTTATTAATTTTTACCACTTGTATTTTTGAGTTATTTTTTCAATTTTATGTACCAAATTAAACTAAAAGTTTGCTTTCTATTTATATTAACGTTTACATCTCTTGATTTTATAACGTTCTGTATTTTAAATTAATGAGAAATATCCATTATATACGAATTAAATGTATATAATAAAAATATACAAAAGTAAATGTATATTATACGATTTTATAATAAAAATGTAATTTATTGTTTAAGTATAAATATTATTTAAAAAGTAATATTTTTATAAATTTTTATTATAACAATATTTATTTCTTTACTTTTAGACATTATAAGAAGTTCGCTGTGTTTCTCTAATAAAACTATGAAACTATTTTTAGTATAATGTTAGCAGATTTGTTTTAATTGTTTGTAATAAGTAATTATTTGTAAATATAAATTAATGTATGTGTACTGGACAAGTAAACTTTTATCTCGGAAGTGATCGAAACTACTTCCAATTTTATGATTTCTTTTTTTAATTAGGTTATTTAAATACTTCAACCATTAGAGAGAAAAAAATTGACTACTTATTCTAAGGGATGTAGATTTACAATTATCAAAGGGAACATTCAGGAATCTATAAAAAAGGAAATTTTATGTAAAACTTGGCAGAGTATTTTTTGAGTCTGAATAATATGAATCGAATCATAGCTTGTTGTATATGACGTTTCCTTGGAATTGGAGTTTATTAAGAGGACAACCGCCATTGTGCGCCTTATTCCTAGCCCTTCTGATCGCTGTACCCTCTTTAATAGAACTCTCCATCAACTGAAGTCAAAGATGCCTTCTAGCATAAGGTGACATATATATTGTTATTATGTTCTTGGTGCACCCGGCTACTTCGTTCTTATCCAAACGACGGCAGTGTTTTCAATCAAAACACCTCCCCGTTTTTTTAATTATAATTGATCAAACTGCCGCTACTTGTGTTCGAACCCGCAAACTCCAGTCAAAGTAGTAAAATGGATGAAGGTACCATTACTCACTTGGGCACTGAGCCGGTTTATTTAGGGTATTATACTAAATCTTCAATCGATACTCACATCCATTTTTATTGAATATACACAATCAATGGAATTTTAAATTTAGTCTGGAGTTTGTAACGCAAGAACATGATGATGTAAGTAAAACGTTCAATAACGCTCACAATTGCAGACACAGAGCTTCCACGCATACTTTCGAAATAATTTTTATTATTCAAAATCAGGGAACAGATGCCAATTGAGTTTTTTTTTTTATAATAGTTTTTAATTTGTTAGCTTTTGAGTTACAACAGAAGTTGTTAAGTTTTAGTACAGGATTTTCCTAATTAACTATCAAAATAACACTAAATAAAACAGACACACACAAAAATACTATAAATTGTATTTATTTGAATGATTACCCACATATAAATAATAAAAGTTACTGTCGATATAAACTATAAATTATCCACTAAAATTTAGTTAACATTATCATCATCATCTTCAGTTTGTTCGCTTAGTAACTGCTGCTGATTTCTAGATCACCATCTCAACTAACTAAAAATAAAAATAGCACAAATGGTTCAGTTGGCTATGAGAAACGACGAGAGTACCTGATATAAATAAAACCAGAGTATAATATGACTCGCATTAAAATTTCAGAAATAATTTTTTAATTTTACGCAAAGATTTCTGTATAAACTCACCTAAATACGTTTCTAAGTCGCTCCCGCCGGAATCTTATTAATAACGAACGATCATCGATATGTGAATGAAGTGGCAATAACAACATGGTTTTATCGATTAAGCAAAAAATATCTTGTTCACTTAGAGCCAAAAGATCTTTTACTCCTTGTCGTTCACATTATTTCTCTTGAGTTAATAATTTCATTGTGTAAATACTTTCATATAAAGAAAATAATGTTTCACAGCTGAACCAATCTGTCCCCCTCTTGACCAAGATACACACCCTATTGATACCTGAAGAACGCCCAATAATTCAAGCAATTAAATTGTGAAGTTTTAATCATAGTACAATAATAGAAGGTATGTGCAGGTAACAAAACACTTCTATTTTTCCCAAGGCGCACCAAAAAAGCTTTCGTTCGGATTCCATTCTGAATGAAAAAATCTCGTAGAAAAAGATGTGTTTATTAAAATTATGGATTATTTTAATAGTTTTGATGACGCGTTTTGGAAAAAAAAGACAGATATATCGTTTCTTGCATATTCCTTCTATTATTAGATGATACAGAATCCTAACTGAACTAAATTCATTTGAACTCATAGTCATGTAGAAGCAAGCTAGAGTATAAAGTAAGTATATTTACACCTAACTTTTATTCTTATAGTAATTTACAACTATACACAGATATATATATTTGGGATGACTATTACTCGTTTTTACGAACTTCTTCTTGTACGTGGTTCAACACTAATAGATCTTGATGGGGACGTCGACCGGACGCGTTGAAAGAAAGCTTTTTTTATATATTTAGTTTCGTTTCATTTCCGGTCAGTGTCCACTCACTCACTATACAACACGACCTGCTTTTCTACAACTGCTTTCGACTATTATCTGTAGTTATCTTATACTCTTTCTTCTATTATACAGAGTGTCACACCCATTAAAAAACTTTTTAAAAAAAAGTTATTTTATTTTTCAAAAACATACACAATCAGACAACTTATTTGAGGCGCCTGGGGCATATACTTTTTTTGACGAATTCAGATTTACAAAGGGATCAAAGTATTTTCTGAAATACCCTTTAAAATGTTGTATAAATAACAATATTTCGCAGCACAATAGCCTTATAATGTTTAACAAATACTTGTCTAGTCATTAAATAAACGAAATTCAAAACTCTTGACTAAGGTAGAGACAAATTTTATCCTTAAATCTAGTCATTATGTATAGTCAAAATAGATGACGGTGTCTTCGAAAAGCTGTAAATTTGTAACACACACAGAATATTTTTGTCTGCATAATATTCAATAGATTTAAGGTGAGAAGAATATTTATTAAGAAAATATTCAATATATACAATAAATAAATATTATCAATGAAGGGTGACTAAAAGGGCGGAACCACCAAACTATACAAACAAATATTAAATATTTGTGGGAAAATCAAACCATAAAGACATTTTAAGCAGACTAATCATTAATATTTAATAGTTATTGTTATTATGAATATTATTGTTAATAATATTTATAGGTAATAAACATTATATGTTATATACATACTTGTACAGAATTCATGTAAATATTATTAGCTAGTCCAGTACTAACTTATAAACATTTAACATTCATTTCATGTTCCCTAACAGCATCGTTCAGATATTCGATGCTTTTAAATTTAATAAATAGCCTGAACAGCTTTTCAAAATCTGGTTATTAACATAGAATTTCAAAAAATATTCCTAATGGTTTTTTAAACTTTTAAATGATTCAGTTAGATGCTATGTCACTGCAATTCGCTCATTAGCATAGTGCAAGTAAAATATAGTGTTTCCATGCGGATTTATCACAGAGATCAGGAGTTTTATTGATATAAAATTTCGGATACGGATGTAGATATTGAAATAATATTATCCGGATACAGTTTTGAATGAATGTGAAATTATTTTGAATTATCCGTTAGTTTGGGTGGTAACGGATATTAGAATTTTAAAGTAATTGTGTGAAACTAGAAATCAAATAATGTAATGATTTAGCTTTATTTCTAGGTTATCATTTGGCACTACAGTCAGCCATTAAAACAAATTCAAGAAACACCACTGTCATAACATGTCTCATTTACACTTTAGATTCTACACCTTTTCGAAATCATCGGATTCGGTAACCGTTATGGATTTTTTTTCAAATATCCGATAATTTTGGTTACGGTTTCAGGGATCTATAGCATACCAAACACAGATGACATTTTTCACAATGTGCATCAAATTTTTTTCGGTTATTTTTATGGTGACGTACTATGTGAATGATATATTATTTTATATTGAAAATTTATCAACTAAAAAAATCATCGAACAAATAATTACATTTTTCATACAAATATTTTATTACAGTTTTAGCTACTCGTTGGATTTTATTCAATTAAGAAGTCCCTTACATGTACGGTTCGGTCAGGTGCCAAGACATGTATCATTTTGATTCATGTCTTCACCCGTATAATGCCAATGAACTATTTTTCGCCGACATTTCTACAGACTGCTATCTGAATGAATCCGTCAATTTACCTATATGGGTTTCAGTTCAGTCAGTTCTTAATATTTTTATAAATACAATATTGTATTGTGTATTATTCTATGTATATATGAATGTATGTACACATACACATTATTGGATAATCGTTTTGAACAAAGCATTAACGGTTGATCGCACTTGAAATATCAACCCTAACATCAATGAGTGAACATATAGTGACGTCAATGGAATATTTCGTATTATAGAGGGAAGTAACTATACCGTACATACTTGTCATATATCGTTTGTTAACTTCACTCAGTTTAAAGATGATGATTATTATATATTTAGCTAATAGATAAACCTAGGTATTTAGGAAAATCGGCATAAAAAATGAGACCTCTATCATATAGAAAAAATATAATGAAATAATAATTTTATTTCTTTTAATTTTCCTACACAAATAACTTGCAAACCGTCAGCAAATAAGCAACGAATAACATCTCCTCAGAGAATCATTACAACTAGCTAATTCATAATTCAAAATAGCTAATTCGAAATAATTTGATCTAGGAAATTGGGGAAAAAATCGAAATTTATTAAAAAAGGGTCGCATTTTTTTATTTTTTGAGTATACTTATAGACAGGTACTTTTAATAGTAATTAGCACTCTAAGTTTTAATATGTACATCTATGTGATGTATGCTGGCAGATAAATGAACTTGGCGACAAACGACTAGTTTCAACTATTTATCATTGCGATTGAACGGTCAACCTCTCTGAAAAGTAATAATATACCATCGTTGATTTTTTTACCACGTCATGATATTAATTCACATCCACCTCCAAGTTTCCTGTTAGAAGATGCTATTTCTAATTTTGTTTTATTAAACCTAGTGGCGTGTTCATCTCTTCAATGATGATAAATCGATACAGATATGAAGTATTTACTATATGCATTGGAATGTATAAATGATCTAACAAATAGCTCAAACGTAGTACAACAAGATATTTTTCCAAGGTACTATAAGAGTAATTTACCATAGGGCAATTAGTACAAAAAATAATATGAGACTCTTTTATGAAAAAAATTATGTTAATTTTTCAAATGAATATTCTCTCTGTTTCGAAATTTAGCTGGTGAATTGACAATCAAATAAAAAGATAAATTGTAATTAAAAAGGAGTTTTTGCTCTATATAATCTTCCTTCATCTAAATAATATAATAGAAATTTCAATTGATGTGACATCGATATATTAAAATACCGTTTTGTCAAATTTTAAACCAACGTCTGATTTTAGATTTTATTAGATCTTAAGACATTATTATCACCGATTTTTGGAATACCGTTATTAAAATTCAAAAACTTGAGGATCAAATGATACTAAATTTAAATGTATTTTTGAAAACTTTTTAATTTCTATTTTTCAAGAAACTTCAAATAAATTTGAAACTTTAATTAAAGGCTTTCTAAAAAACGTTTATTCTAATTGGTTTAAATTTCAGTATCCATAAAACTTTTTGTTGGGGCTGATTGACAAGGCCATCTTTAATAAGACAAATAAATTGTCTAGCAAAATTATCAAACACATAATTAAATTTTAATCGCTTCTATCTATTAATAAGAAGTTAATCTACGAAAAGAAAATTTGAAAAATAAGCTACATCACAAAAACTAGCCCCTCTTTGTTAGATTTTTTAACTTCTTTTGACGCAATCATCAATATGATTTTCTTGTTTTTCCACAATTTATAATGTTTTCTTTATATAGTTCAGCTTCTCGTTGTCAGATGGTAGTGACGGAACGTTAGGATAGTCAGAACTAGGTATATCGTAATATATTATAGGTAATATTTCACATTTATAAGTGTAGTTCTTACTCCATTATACTCGACATACATAATATATCAAAGTACATTAATTTTAGTATCGCTACCTAATATTGACCGCACAAACAAAATTTTGGTATAGATCAAGATAGGGAGCTGAAATACTTTTTAAAAATTAATATTTCATAAAAAATTTTTAACAATTGTTTCTTACTAAATAAATTTTATTTAAATATTTCATTATTGTCTTTTTTACAGTCTTAAATTTCTCATAATTAAGCTTCATACAGTTTAACATTCCAATATATATTACAATTCTCGGATCCAATTTTAACCGAGTTTATAAATGTTGAAGTTTCGGGAGATAAAAATTAAACGTTCAACAAGAAATTAAATTATTTATTTTTAGTGATTCCTTGTCGTAAATTTATCCAAAATTATTTTTCGAAGAAAATTATATGTCGTATAATAAACCAGTCTATTGCTAATCAATTTTATTTATAACTTTTACGACGCATCAAAAAGTTTATTTCAATGGCAAGTCTTTGAATTTAATATCGGTTCATTTTTCTCAGTGTCTATTAATAGTAGTCACTTAGTTTAATCTGGAAAGGTTCAGAAAAATTTTCATATTGATTCCAAATTTCAAAAAGTGTGTCAGCAAGTTAATAATTTTGTAAAGTACGAGGATTTTTAACAGTTATAAAATTCAAAAATGACACTTTTACTTTGTTTTTTCATTATTCAAGATAGTTGAAAGCCCGATGAAGTATGTAAAAAGTCGTTGGTACTTTCCAATATATAAAATTACATTTCTTATCAAAATTTAAACGCTTCTTATCATATTGGATTCTCTTTACTTGTGGTGTTTGGCGACGATGGTGGAACAGCTTGAAAAATCTTTTGTATAATGCAAGTTAACCAATCTGAAAAAATAAACCAATGTACTCATATTCAAATAGTATTGTTAAAAAGAGGAGTATAGAAATGATTCTTTTTTGGCTCAAAGTGAGCCAAATAACCTTCTAATATCACAAAAATGTACATTCTCACATCAATCTTTATCTAAGACAGGGAGGTGTCTTCACTTAGAGGTATATTGTTTGCCGTATCGTCAAATGTTGAGTATTGTTAGAAGAGTGTTTTTTGGTTTTCTGTTCGAGGCCTCAAAAGGATCTTATTTTCACCCACCCTTTAGTCGAATGCATTTAGTAGAAATTAGTCAAGATTTTCTGTGTATTTTTGTACGTTAATTGAGCATCATTTCACCATGAGTGTAACTAAAATTTGAGTATATTTACAATTTTTACATGTTCTTTATTTTGGAAAACCATTTGGGCAATTAATAAAAAATTTGGCTCCGCATAGTACAAAATAAAACTGCAACGGCTTAAACCGAATTTTCATAGCTTTGCATAATTCGCTGAATGATTCAGTAGTAGTATTCGCGCTAACTTTCTTTGACTTTAATAAACACTTGATTTATTCCATAAATTGAGACAGTTTTCTTTCGAGCTCGAGACTTTTATAAAACTTACCTAAATTTGAAAATCTGAATTTATAATATACAAATGATGTGTAAATAAGAATTCCAAATATTACAATTCCCAAACTAAATACATGTTTTAATGAGAAATCTGTTACTATTGGATAAATAGCGAAAAATGAGTTGATAATTAGAGCCAAATAAGCAATTACAATAGGTACCTAAAAATGGAAGAAAAAAAATGTTAGTATATTTTTTTTTTTAATAGGCCTTTAAATCTGTTGGGGATCTGGATAAATATTTCTAGACTCTGATGCATTTGTGAACAAAAAGGCACAGCTTTTCAAAGGTTGAATACTGAAAGAAATATTCATGGCGTGGCATCAATTATTATTAATTGACACCACGGCTATTGATAAAAATATCCAATCCAAACTCCAAAATAATTATGTACCCTACAGGTGGTGCTTTCAGGGTCAGTGAGGGGAGGTGAGTGATTCTAAAAAAGGCCAACAATTAAGCAACACTAGCTTAAAAACCTGCATAAATAAGAATAGTTTTTACAATAAAAATTTTTTTTTGAAATAAAAATGAATTTTATGCGTACCTTATATGGCCGATTAGCATTTGGCTTGGTTTTTCTCAATGTAATTAATGCAACCATTGAAAGAGCATAAAAAATACAATGAAATAAACTTGCGTATTCAATTAGTCCATACAAATCACTGAATATTACAAATATCACTGAAATGATACCCTGAAAATAAATGATAAAACATTCGGTGATTTCATAAATTTAGAATATATTCAAAATTGTAGATCCTTTATTAGACCAAGCTCTTTAAGTCGATACAGCTTTGCAGTGTTCTGCAATTAAGGACAGTATACGCAAATTTTAGAAATAGGAGTTTGATTGGAGAAAATGAAAATTACCTAAAAATGATTGAAAAATTCGTACATAAGGTTTTTGAGGCCACTGAATACGAATTTAGATTTAAAATCAGTACAAAGATTGATTTATAAAATGTGTTTCATGATGGAAATCAAAATCGGAGAAAAAATAATATTTCTCGATTTTTAGAAGATTCTAAAGAAAATTATGAAAAATCGAGAAAATTTCTATATCGCCAAATTAGATAAAATGTTGTTTATATATGGATTACTTGATCTGCGGAGTTCAAACGTAACATCGTCTTAATGCTTGGATGCGTAGTTTTTGAGATATTATTGAAATCTGTTCTGGAGATCAGTATTTCGTAGAAATTTTAAGCGATATCTCGAACAAAATAATATTTAATTGACTTGAAGTATATAAATAAAGTACCTGAAAGGCAACAGCTGGTGCGGGTGTTAATCTTTTGACATTTAGAAAAGAAAATACTCGAATCATGTGTCCTTCTTGACTTGCAACATAATATAAACGAGTATTTCTAAATTGACTGCTCAATGCACAACCAAACATTGCTAAAGCCACACCAATTGAAATAATTACGTTAAAATCACCAAGAATTTTTTTACCAAATAATACAGCTACAGTGGGTGTTGTTTCCATTTCAACTTTGCTTAATTCCGACATATAAGCAACATTCATAAATACATATAAGGTTGTTACGAATGGAACACTTATTAAAATACACCGTGGAATATTTCTGGAAATAAAAACAAAATGTGACCAAGTCAAACTTTTGAAACCTTACATAAAAAGATATGCCGCTAATATTAAGTATTAGATTCAGAAAAAAGGCTTAACTTGAAATGAAATGATCAGACTGGACATGAAAAATTTATGTTTTCTTTTGAATATCCCCCCTTTAATGGTAGAGAGCTTTAATTTGCGGCAGTTGAAAATGGAGTAACATCCGAAACATGTCGCATAATTATAATAAAATAAAGTGGTTAAGCAAAATAAAAAAATTGAAGTGTGTAAATTTATTTATTCACCTAACATAATTAATCCCCCCCTTTATCCCTTCATATGGAAAATACGGTTTTTTGTTTATTTTCGAATGAGGTCCACAGCGAACAGATCTACTTGTTTTTAACATTTGTCGACATTTATTTACTTACTTCGATGGATTTTTAACCTCTTCCGTAACGGATGTAATCGCTGACCTAAAACAAAATGACTATATTAATTTTTCGATAAATAAAGAGAAAAACTCTATTTACCATCCGTCGTAAGCCCAAAACGAATTGAAAAATGCCAATATAATCATTGTTGGACTCTCACTTGTGCCTTCAAATATATTCACCAAATTTGTTTTGTGACCTTTTAACAGAAAAATTTTTCCAATATATGTAAGATACTTTCATATTTTTCACTACCGGGTTGAAAAAATTAAGAAAAAATTTCATATTTTTGAAAAATGATGAATTATGGACGTAATTTTGTAATTTCTACAGTAAAACACTGGCTATAGTAATAATTAAAACCTGGCTAATTTTTTTTAAACTTTTCTTAATTCATCAAAATTAAAAATAATTGTATCTCACAATTTAGTAATATGCTTACCCTTATAAACTGCATAAAATCCACTCAAAATAATTACCAAACAAACGAATATTTTCGATAATGTGAACATATTTTGAGTTTTTATTAAAATTTTCACGCTAATAATATTTAAAAATGTTATTATACCTAAAATAGATAAAACATAATATTTTGAGTAATGTTGGTATTTAATTTTTGGATCAATTAAATATCGTAAAATCACCAAGAAATGTACCAACAAGCTTTAGAAATACAAAAACTGTTTCTTATAAATTTTAATACCTCTTTTAAAATATTTTTTCTAGAATTTGAACTTTTGGATTTAGTAATAAATCGGAAACAGTCGTTCGCACTTGTAAGTTCGAACAAAGGTCACACAAATCAAATAAAAATTTTACGCACCAATTACCATAATAGCAATAACTCTTTTTTCATATCCAAATATTTCTGTTTTGAATTGAAGAATACAAAAAAATGGTTCCGAAACGTATTCTGCAAAACTCATTGTTATAATTGCAATGCCGGCTGGAGGTAATACAATGGTATTCAACAATGCATACATAAATGCTGGTATTGGTCCCCAAAATGGATGTAAATTATTAAATGCATGCGTATAGTATGCATAAATACTACCCGATCGAGGTACAACTGTTCCAAGCTCCGCGAATACAAGTGCATCTGAAAATATACAAAAATAATAAATTAATTTTGCTGTAGGGCATTTGGAACCAATAGACCAATTGTGTCATTCATGAACTTAAACTCACTTTTTATGTTTAGAATACGTCACCAACATTTCAGTTATCTCTTTTTGTTTTTGAGTTACCTTTTTGTTTTTTGATGGTCGGACGAGCAACCGGAAATGGACTAATTTGGTGATTCTATGAACACATATACGAAAATTTTGTTTGTACGGTCAGTATTAAGTAGCGTTACAAACCTTAGGCGAACAATAGTTGAAGGGAAGTGGGCCAAAGTGAGTTCAACTACATGCAGATTATCATAAAAAATTAATTAAAATTTACCCAAAAAAATTATTATTCTGCTTTTTACTAAAAACTTATTGACCTACCCTATAATATATTTTTTGTTTGAGTTTTTTTTCTACTTTGACTACCCCATAAAATGGCACTGTAAAAACGCAGAGCACTCTGTTTGTGGCAATTAAACTAAAAGTTTCAATTTGAAATTATTTAATATTACTTACTTAGCAAACAAATGAGCCCACAAGTTAGCCAAACAATTATACACATCCCAATCGATCCAGAATATGTGAACGCTGCTGTTGGTGATACAAAAATCCCTGATCCAATCATACAACTTATGTTAAAACTAATAGCCGACAATAAGTCTAATTCTCTCTTTAATTCAACATTTTTCGTTTGTGTTTTAATATCAACAGTTGTCGATCCTGAATTTTGTTCATTTTGTTTTTCATTTGTTGATATGCCTTTAAAAAATATTTAATGAGAGCAATTGAATCCTGGGTACAAAAAATTTAAAAACTATAAGCATTTTGAAAAAAAACAGTTTAATTATTTTCGCTCACAAATAACTCAAGAAATAATTATCCAGATGGTATGACTTTTTGTATGCTCAAACTTGACATGAAAATGGAGGCATATCGAAGAGTTTTTCCCGAAAAAAAAATTCTAAAATGAAAATCAACATTTTATTGTTTAGAAATGCCCTTTTAGCGAATAAACTTTCGACAAACACTTGGTTTTAATGTTTAGGATAATTATTGTTGACTGATTTGGCCACGAAAATTAAAAGAAATATAATGTATATTACATTATAGTCCATTAGAGAATGTGTTTATTATGGATGTCATCATTTTGATTCGCATTCTTCTTAAATAAACAACTGAAATGGTTGTTGAATTTTTCGTATTTAAAATATCAGATTTTAAAATATAAAAATCTTAGCAATATCAAAACAAAAAAATTGAAACTTTTTATCAAATGTTTGATATATTCTATATTTTGAAAAAAAAAATTACAACAAAAATTTGATTAACTTACCTAATTCCATTGATATGATAAAACTTGTATGAAAATTGGTAAAGTTAATATGACCGACTACAATACACAACAATTAGAGTAAAATAAAGTAAAAATGTTTTTCAGATTGTTTGGTTTCTGTGCCGCTTCATTTGTTTTAACATTTTACAAGAAACATGTTAATACAATAAATTTATGTATATTTTTATAATAAATTATAAATAGTCCTAAATATGTTTAATCAAAAAACTATTAAGGCTCAAGGTTACACAGAAAACAATTTTTGAATGTCATTTACATTATTACAATATAAAAATCGCTTTTTATACCGCATAAATCTATTTAAATGCTATTAAGCAGCATACTTTTCATTTCGGAAATAATTAACACGTGAAAATTACAAAAATTGGTTGAACAGGAATGTTTTTAAACATATTACATGGTCTGAAAAGTCCCGGGCCTAACACATAGATGGTGCTAGTTTTATTGCAGTCACCTTTTTTCCAGTTAATACTAACCTTCAAAAGACAGCTGTTAAAATTTCATGATATTCTATTCATTAGTTTGTGAGTTATTGTGCTAAGAGTGACGCTACTTTTGTTATTTTCAAAACAATGGATCAAAAACAATTTCGTGTTTTAATTTTGCACTGCTTCTTGATGGTAAAAAATACCGTTCAAGCGAAGCAATGGCTTGAAAAGTTTTATGGGGACTCCGCTCCATCAGAAACAACAATAAAACGTTGGTTTTCTGACTTCAAACGTGGTCGTAGACACACCGATGATGCAGAACGCAGTGGACTGGAATGATTGCGTTGCTCTTGATGGAGATTACGTTGATTAATAAAGCTAATTTTGAACCAAAAAAACTGTGTTTTCTTTGTTAGGCCCGGGACATTTCAGTCCATGTGTTATATGTAATAATACTTGAAAAAAAAGTCTACTCGAGAAAATGGTATCAAACATAGGATAGATCCTATTAATATTAAGAATATACTTATTTTTAAGCAGATGGTTTCGAGGTTACATGTGGATGTACTTTTTTCAATGGACCCGCATATTTTTTCTTACAGATTCTCGGATTTTATAAAAATATTATTTTCACCTCAAAAAAGTTTTGTAATACATTAATTTTACCAGCCAATTTTTAAACATTAACAAACAATTTTATACAAAAATAATGTTTATACGAAAAGTTGTTTTTTTTAGAATTCATAAGACGCAAAAATTGTTCATATTTTAACCAGGAATTCTTTAGTTTTAGTCTAAAGTTAGTAAAAATTTTAATATACGAAGATTCACCTAATTAGTCGCCCAAATACATTTGTCCTCCCGTCTGTCCGCCAACAAGAGAGCTCAAAAACGAAGAGAGAAAACTAGCTGAAATTTGATAGTATATTCTAAACATAAAAAGTGAGTTTAAGTTTGTGAATAAACAAAATCGTTGGGTCCAATGGATTCATGGCCCTACTTTTCAACTCTTAAATATAGAAGAAAAAATTAAAAAATATTTGTTTTTTCAAAATTTCATTGAATAGGGTTTTTCATAAATTGTTTAGATTCGCCACAATTTTAGCACAAATTAGGTAATTAACACATACCTTCATAATTATTATTATTGTGAATGTATTTATAAATGTATAGACTGTATTTTATGAATTCTAATAATTAAAAGATAGTTCAAGCATTGATACTCAATCATATGTCAAGTATCTAAATAATTAACTCTGTTAGAGTTTATCTTCTTTTGTTTTAATACACTTTTGAATTACTACATTAGTAAGCTTTCATTTTTTTCCTATTGTGTTGTAAAATGAGAAAGTGATATTAAATAAAATAAGAAAAATTCCCGACATTCTCAATTTTGTTAAAATTTAAGAACTTTTTGCAACAACAAAAAATTTGATTTTTTTTAAATGCTCTAATATGATCGTATAAATTTTTGCGCACATCTTAAAAACTGTGCATTAAACACAAAGTTTTATCCGGTAAATGTTAATTTTTTTTTAATAAATCAAATTATTTACTCGAAGCAGCGTACAAACAGACATTTCCCTACAACAAATATTAATTACTATTTTTATATTGACGTATACTTAAGTTAATTACACGTGCGGTCAGAATTATTTACAAATATGCGGTTATTTTATTCACTTATTTGGATTATTGTTATTTATGAGCTCTTAAATATAAAATTATTTTTCATCAAACTAATAAATATTAAAAACGAATAAGCAGCTAATTGACCGAACGAAGTGAGGCCTATGTTAAAACCAGACGATATTGCATTTTGTTTGTTCATATCCATGTATCTATCTCTCTATCTATATTTCTTCCGTTAAAACTTTCGAATGCGTTGTTCGATTTTGATAAAATTGGGTAAACACTTCATTTATTATATTGTAAACATTTATTGTTGTTCAATTTTGATGAAATTTGGTTGACATATTTGCCATAATTAAAAAATAACTGTCTAGTTTTTGGACATATTTCATCCTTTCTTCTCAAGATGCGGTTTTTTACAGTATAGTTACCCCCCCCCCACATTGAAAAAAATATCTAAAAATATTAACTATTTGTCAATACAAGCTTATACGGTGCGGTCTTTTACAATTGATGTAAACTGATGTGGGAATATAGAAAAACTTTGCGGGAAATCTTAAAATATATCAAAAAATTTTTTTTGTTACAAAAAGACACAAATTTTTTGCATAGATGAAAATTTTTGTTTGCTTCTCAGTGAAGTCCACACTTCACAGAGCTTTTAGTTTTCAAATTGAGATATATAATCATGCCTTATTATAATTGAGCCTTCTGTGCATGGTTATTGACTTAATAATTAAATAAAGATAAACAGTTATTTAATAATATTATATTATTCAAATGTAATCGAACAGTTAATTTATCATTTTTACTTTTGTTGTATCATAATTTCCTTTATTTTCTATAAGAACATTCTTCCTTGAAACACTGAAAAACCTTGACAGTTGATACATAGTTGCATCCATCACTGATTTAAAATTGCAGCTTTCCATATTTTGTATCACAAAATTAATGAAATAATCAACGTTAAGAAAATGACTGTTAAGTACGTGGCAGTGACATCTTAATCGATTGATTGTGACATGAATAACAAAAATTTGTAATAAAACATTCTAGAAAATCCAATTATTAGTTCAATTGTTTATATGCAACTTATATAGCATATGTCAAACAACAATTATTGTATATAATTACAAAAAATCACATTTAATTATTTCCTTAAAAATTGGAAGAATGTATATACTTATCACAGACTTATAATTTGACTGATAAAGTAGTATTTCGTAACGAGAGAAAACAATTCGATGCATCGTACCCACAGGTACTCAAAAATCTAGATCTATAATTTTAAAATTGTAAAATAATTAATTATTCATTTACGCTCCTGAAATTTTATCAAACATGAACGCAAACCGGTTAACAGTTTGAATTACATTTTTTTGAAAACTGGTATACAACAATTATGCATACAAATTGGAATTTTTTTTTTGGAAATTTATGTAATATGTACGATAAAGTTGTTAAGAGAAAAAAATGTGTACATGAAATATATTTCTAAAAAAGTAGTTGCTGCATCTTACAATATGTACACATATCCGTCTTGATGGATTTCTTAAAATCATAGAGAATTATGCAGGGCAAATTACAGGCTATAATATTTGCATCCACTGATACAAAAATTATTTTACCTAAATTTATAACGGATGTTTAGGGTGAAAATAGACTGTACATTATCCCGTTAAAATTTCTATTAAAGATTTGTAAAAAAAAAAAAATCCTATAAGTTTGAGACGTATTAGTTTGAGGCGTATCAGCTAGTATCATAATAATACACAATTTCTTAATTAGTGAAGAAATAATAATTTGTTTGTAGAATGTTTATTTATAAATATTGTTGTACTCACAGACAAAAAAATATATAAACATGATTTTCAGAATTTTTTTATGTATACAAAAATAATAATTACCAATCAATTCTACAACTTATGAGAAATTATTATATCAAGATTGTGAAAACAAAAATTGTGTTTTTATGTAATAAATAAAGTTGTTTTTTTGTAGTTTAAATTTAATATTTTGATTCTTACAGAGTTGTTGTTAACACCTATCAAAAATCCTAGGCATTATTATTAGATTAATTCCTCTTAACACGTGTCAAAGACTATGAGACATTTCTTTTGGATTCTCGCTATTGATGCCATTATAACCATGGGTTTATAAAAGAAAAATAATTAATATAAAAAATAAATTTTATTTAAAAACTAATGTACAGAATTTTTTGCTTGACTCAACGATGGTTCAACTTGAAATAATACTTGCACGGATTTCGTAACTTTACCTGGAAACAGAAAAATATTTTCAGTTAGTCTAAAATAACAGATAAAACTCTAATCATATTTTTGAATACGACAGGCAGCAAATGTCTGTGAACTAGACTTTTTTATGTCTATTTTACCTATCCTGATTGTTCCAACCGTGCCCAACGCAATAATTAATTTTTGTGTCAACAGCGAGATTGAATCAATTGGTGATACAACCAACGGAGGCCAGAAAACATGTATCTAATAAAACTATGTTTACTAGAAACTCTTCGACGTGCCCTCCGTTTGTATATCAAGTTTGTGCATACCAAATTTCACAACATTTGGATTATTACTTTTAGAGTTATTTTTTCGCGAGTATTGAGAAAAATATAATGTATTTTACATTATAGTACAATAGAGACTACCTTTATTGTAGAGATCTCATTTTTTGAGTCAAGTCCTTTTAAATGATGTTCTAGAATGCACATAAATTGTAACCAGCATTTTTGTTATACTTAACTATACTTTGTTGTATACACTTACTTGAGTACAATGTTTGAAGTATTACAGGCAATATACGTTACATTCATGTAATACTCTTAGCCTGACTATTAATTTATTTCATATTATTTATGTTTAAATTTTTTATGGATTTAACTTAAAGTTACTTTCGTTTGTATAGTTTTTTCTTGTAAATCAAATGCACTCAATAAGTAATCACTAGAAATATTATTCACATATATGAGTAGAATTTCTATGTTTTATTATCATACAATTATTCAATAAATAATCCAAGTACAATACGTTTTATTTCTATTAGTTTAACGATACCAAGAGATCGGCATTCACTCGAAAAAGCTGGGTTTGAATTGTGATCTAAATGACACATAAAGCGAATAATATTTCTAAAATATAAATCAAAAACTTATTTTTTGTGCATTTTTTTTAAGCTCAAAGTGAAAACTTATTTACACACGTTGAGCGATTATTAGTAGGGGATAAATTTGTATATTCTCGTTGCCAAATGTGTTAAAAATTCAAACAAATCATTGTTATTTTCTAGTTTTAAGTCTTCACTTCTGTCCACAGTCCCTAAAATAGCCAACTTTTTTTTGGTGCACGAAAATAACTCATTATACAAATTATTAATTTCTAATCGTTTTGTATCGGTTTTGATTTTCATGTTCCAACCAAACTACTATTCTGGATAAACCCTAAGTATCATCCAGGACTGTTTATACTATTAAATTAAATATAAAATACAAATTACAATAAAACTTACTCAAGCATGGTAATTTTAATTTATAATAAACAAATAATGTGTATACAATTATTCCTGATAATATAAATCCAAGTCCAATTACATAATTTATTGTTGGATCACCGATTATTGGAAATAGAACTACAGCTATGTAGAATATTATTAAAAAATATGGAATTATTAATGGAACCTGAAAAATAATTTTAATAAAATTAATGCATACATATGAACTGGGACAGTAGTTTAATGTCGTGATAAATAATTTAAAAATCAAAAATTCCAACTGCAAATAATTGAACTATAAACAAGTAAAAATAACTGCTAACTTTCTTAATTGTTTAGATACACGACATATGGTTCATTATCAATGTTTGAATTATTTTTAATCATTAGCATTCATTAAATATACTAACTGTGCAGTCTATACAGTTATAAATGCATATATTAAAATAATAGGTATTGTAAATATATATGCTAAATATGAACTAAAATTGTGGCACACTTAAACAGTCTATGAAAAAATGTTTTATACAAAAGTTGATGTTTAAAAGTTGGATCATGCACCCAGTAAACCGATTTTGTTCATACATTTAGTAGATACCATAAACATGAATACTTGAACCACAATTTTAATTATAAGACATGTTGAAAAAAATTAACTCCTTTGTCAAGTATCTAAATTTTCAAACACAAATTTGCAGTCGAATGAAAATAAATAAGCTTGTAACATAAAACTTAGAATCTAATTTCATACCTTATACGGCCGATACACATCTGGTTTAGTTTTTCGTAATACAATTAATGATACCATAGCACCGCCATTAAAAATACTGACCAGAAATCCAGCGAATTCAATGATTAATTTTATATTCCCAAACAAAATACATAATAAAATCATAACTGCCTAAAAAAGACAGTTTGCCATTTAATAGAAAAAATTATTATGCTCTACTCGAAAGTCGTTTCAAATTGAATGAGCAAGGAAATTTATTGTACCAGTTAAGAGGAAAAAATCCATCCTCCTCCTTTGGATAAAATCTCCAAAAATGCAAATTTCTTTATATATACCAGAAAAATGCGGTTTTTTGCGATCTGTATAGTTTATATTAATCCCACCACCTGCTTTCGGCAAAAATATATTTTATTGGCAATTTTTATATAAAGGAAATTTTATGATTAAAGAAAAAGGGAAAATTTTATGGTTTTCTTTAATCGCCCCCCCCCCACTTCAAAATATAGTTACGGCTAACATTATGAAAGAAAAATAGCTCAGTGAATTTTTTAAGCTTAGAAAATGTAAAAAAGCAGATAGATAGACGAGGATCGATAATTTTTGATACCCAAACAGAAACAGAAGATAATATAACAAAAATGAAAGGAAAAGTGTAAATACAAAAGTTGTAAATCTCTTTATTACCTACAACTTTGCCATTTAACTTTTTTCTATAGGACTTGTAGTTTTGCCTGAAATCGAGATAAACCGTGTTTTACCCTTAAAAAAAACGTACCCCTTCCATTACCCGACCTCAGATTGCCCGTAAGTTATTTTTCCTTTCATTTTTGTTATATTCTCTTCCGTTTGCAATGGGTTTCATCCTACTATAATTTTTTTTTTCACATTTACCATTTTAAAAGGCTTCTATCCTGGGCTAATATAGTTCAATATTTACTACAATCAATATTTACTACAATCCACAAAAAATTATTTCGTAAATTTACCTGAAATAAAATGGCTGGAATTGGTGTAAACCAGTGAACATTTAAATACGATAATAATTTAATCATATGACCTTCTTGTCCCGCAACATAACACAATCGTGTAGATCCAAATTGACTACCAAGAGCATTTTGAAACGATAATATTGCAATACATGTTGGAATGATTATACTAAATGATTTCAGTAGTTTTTCACCAAATATTACTGCTGTGGTTGTATTCTCTTTCATTTCATCTAATGTTAGTACAGTCATAAAAGAAACATTCATTGTTACATACAAAAACATCACTACGGGAACAGCAATTAAAATGCTTCGTGGAATATCTCTGTAATTATTAGGTTAAATATATAATTTACCTATAGGAAATTTTGATTCAAATTTTTTTGTACATACTTTGACGGATTCTTAACTTCTTCTGTTATTTCGGTAACCGCCGCGCTAAAATAATAGTTATAAAATTAATTCAATCAATATTTCTAATTTCAAAATCTATATAATATAATTTTTTTATATTACGTTAGAAAAATTTTACGCATACCAACATTTTTAATTTCATAATTAAAAAATAAGTTTAGAGGATCATTTCTTACAATGTAAGTAAGTCTTTTTTCGTCTTTTAACAGTCGGCCACAACAATTAATTTTAGTAGCGATGGCGAGAATCGACCCCACAACCTCTGTAATTTGCATACATTGCAGTTGGTAATATAACCAACTGCTAAACCGAGGCCAGTCGCCAGAGTGCTAGTATTCATTATAAAAATATTCCAAACAATTTTGGATACTTACGCGCCATCGTAGCACCATTGTGCACTATAAAATGCAAGAGCTAATTCATACATTTTGGTTGTACTGCCATCAAACATAATGCTTAAATTATTTGTACCGCATCCTGAAAATTTTTAAAATTTACTTTCAACTCTTAGCCTTTTTTTAAACCACACTAATAAGACACATGGGAAGCATAGTGCCCCAGCGGTAGTGCGTTGAGATTTCAAGCCAATAGTACAATTCTCGGTGTAGCAGAATTTTCTCTCAAACCAAACTATGTTAATAGCCTACTAATATGTGAACCTGCTTTTTGATTGGGGAAAAGACCAGGCATCCGGGCTTTCTCGACTGACTTTGCCTGTATGTGCCGTGGTCTCGAAACGATGTATCGCTACAGTGCATCGAGTCCGACTCTGATTTTTTTTAAGCCAAATAAATTCGTAAACTGTATTCCATAATTTTGGTACAATATATAAATAGAAAGAAGGATTTACATAATTCGCAAAATGAGAAGAGCTCTATCAGATGGTTTATTCCAATTAATAGCTCTAAAATCAGAAAACTGTACTTCTTAAGATCAGTGATAAAATCCTGAGTCAAATAAACTGTCTCATTGTTAATATGAAGTTTCATCAAAATTATGATACCTACTAGGTGATTAAAATTTTTTCCTCGCTTTATATAAAAGAAAGCTTTGATTTGTATTTTAATAATTTTTTTCGGAAACAACTCTTAGAAAAGCCCTCTGTTTTCATTTCAAGATTGTGTATTTGGATAGTTATCTTTTAATTATTTGTGCATGGCAATAACATCCTTATTATTGATTTCACCTTTAAGAAAACCATAAGTAAGGGCATTGTGTGACAAACATAAGCTCCGATTCGGAATCATCCGAAGCTACATGACTGCCATTAAACATTACTTTACGGACACAAAAAAACGTCTTCCTTAAAGTAAGAATCCTATTTATTATTTGAATAGTAAGTTAGGAGTCTTAGTATATAATTTAAGCTCAAATTCTATCGTTGTCAAATTTCATTACATTTCGATAATTATTTTTTTACGTGTGCGCAAAAATTGGAAAAAAAATACAATGTATATAACATTAGAGATTGTTTTTATCATAACGGTCTCATTTTTCGTGCCAATTCTTCTTAAATGCATAATTAATTTTTATAAATATTGCTATTTGAAGAATATTATCACTTATTTACATAAATCAAATGCACAATTATTTTATGGCGAAACAATAAAATTTCCAACATCTTAAATCGACTACGTGCTAATAAACAAAATGTATATAATCTTAGTTCAATTAATATTTATTAGGTGCATATCATTAATGTGGCTTAACAAAAGGTGTTTACTGATTGTTGGTGAACATATGACTCAGACTAAATAAATGTTATTCTTGGATTAAATTAAATTACCATTGATAATATTAATTTACCTGTGAGTGCAGCATAAATTCCACCGACCACAATCGATAAACATACAAAGACTTTAAAACAACTGAATAATTCTTGAATTTTTACAAACGCTTTGACACTTAAAATATTTATAATTGTTATTAGTACTGCAACAGATAATTAATTTTAATGAGAAAAAGTCTTAAAACAAAAAAAAAAGTGAAGATAACAACTAACAGAGTTAATTTTTTTAGATACTCGACATATAATTGCATTTCATTTTTTGACCTATTTTTAATAAGCATTCATAAAATACTATAAATATCCAGTTAATACAGTTATATATGTATACATATATAATAATAACATGTATTGTTATTACCTATATGTATTTATTAGCCAAATTTGAGCTATAATTGTGGAAAACTCAAACAAAAATGTTTCAAACAAAAGTTGTTTGTTTATTAAAAAAAAAAATAACATTTTTTGTATTATTTAATTTTTCTTCTATATTTTATAGTTTAAAATTTGGGTCAAGGATCCATTGGATCTAATGGACCGATTTTGCTCAATCACGAACTTAAACTCACTTATTATGTTTAGAATATGTCACCAGAATTTCAGCTCGTTATCTCTTTTTGTTTTTGTGTTATCGTGATGACGCACGGACGGACGGACACAGGAAATTGACTAATTAGGTATTTCCATGAACATATATAAAAAAATTTTGTATGTGCGGTCTATATTTCCTAGCCTCACAAACTTTATTCTAAAATTTATATACTCTGACATATTTTGTATGTCGAGTATAAAAAGTGTATGAACAAAAAATAAATACGTCGTAATATTTTATAGTGGTAATGCAGCCTAATGAATCCTAAGGCCATACCCTCCTCTTGTAAACGAAAACACAATGCGAAAAACACATAATAGAAAAGATTGGCAGTCACTGGTGTTGCCCTCACTGGAAGATGATACCAGAACTTTAAATTCCCAGTGGTTAGATCCTGTCATGAGGCCGATTTGGAAAAATCCAAAGCTTTACGTTTCAAGATGACTAGAATACGTTTTTAGAAAGATGTTTGGGTGTGTGCATGTATGTGCGTTCGTTTTTTTTTTGCCTAAAGATTATCACGAGAACAAATACTCATATAGACGTGGAAACACTTTCATTAGACGCCTAATTACACAACTTAAAATTGAATGCCTTTTCAAAAAAAAATAGGTCCATAAAAAACATATGGTTGAGGATTAAAAAACTGTATTAAAAAAAGAAAAAACAATGCCCATATTCGTAATAATAAACAATTTATTGTTTTTTTATTCTCCTCATTGGACAGTTTGTTAAGTGAATTTTGCAGGTGGCACCTAGACCACCTGTGTTATTAATTTAATTTACCTGCCAATTAAATTCTCATGTGAATGTATACTTGCCTAATACAAAAATTGATACCATTGTATTGTATGTTTGTAAATCTTCTACATTGATATCGTATATTAAACTAGGTATTTTACATAAATGTTCAGAGAGTGTTAATATAAGAACAGCACATCCTGCTGGTAAGAATATCACACATAATATCCATGCATACAAGAATGCTGGTAATGGTCCAAAATATGGATGTAACTTTGAAAATGATTCTATATAATAGGCGTATGTGCTACCAGATCGTTGTACAATTGTACCAAGTTCAGCAAATGCCAATGCACCTGAAAAATTAAATTTTACTTATTTAAATAAAATACCAATTTCGAACGGGGAATGAGACTAAATTAGATTTATTGTGTTGCATAAAAATAGATTTGAATTTAAATTGGTTTGAATTTTAATAAAAAATAAAAGTATAATAGATGTCTCTTAAATCATGTTTTTGGATATCTTTTTTATTTTAAATTAAGGAAGATTTTAAAGAGAGAATTTTTCTATTAATTATAGTGAATTCTTTTATGCGACATAAGTTTTGAAATCAAAATGAAATGATAATTTCCACTATTCCAAAATTATTTTCGCGTACAAACTCAAAAAATAATTATCCAAATATTATTAAATTTTGCATGCACAAACTTTATAAGAAAACGGAGGGACTTGCCAAAAAATTAACTAGAAAAAAAATTTTTTATAAAAAAGAAAGGTTTGATTTTTATTATTTTTTTTTTGTAATTTTTCGAGAGAAACTCTTTGGCAAAGTCTTCTGTTCTCATTTCAAGATTATGCATATGGATTTTTTGAATTAATTGTGCATGAAAATTGTATCCTTATTATTGATTTTTCCATTTAAGAGAACCATTTGTAAGGGCATTGTGTAACAAACATAAACACCGATACGGAATCATACTACATTAAAGATTATATCATGGCCACAAAAATGAAAGGTGTGTTCATATTTATGTAAATATATTTTACATACTTATCATAGTTATAATACCACAACCAATCCAAACCATTAAACACATTCCAGGTGACCCAGCTGATGTAAGTACCGATGCAGGAGTAATAAAAATACCAGATCCAATCATGCAACCAATAATATAACACACTAATGCAAATAATCCAAATTCTCTTTGTAATTCTACTGGTTTACGACTGCTGTTTTCGTCGGCTTCATTTTTCTTTTCCATTTCATTTGAAACTGTCTGAATTTTAATGTTTTCTTTTGACGAGTAAACATCATCCTTGAAATTTATAAAGAAAATATTAATTGCTATAATCAGTCACAGAACTTTCATTTACGACTGTATACTGTTACTAAAATTTTTTTTTTTTTTGTAAACAAATAAAACGAGAAGCAAAATAATATAAGAAAATAAAGTATCTAGAGTAGTAGACATGTAGTTAATTATGATTATTTTAATCTGCCTCTATTATCGATAAAAACGTGAAAAAACCTGAAAATCGCTAGAATAAATTGCGGCATCTAGTAAGTCAATTTTGACCTAAATGCTAATTTTTAAATTTTTAACTTCCCGCTAAGAAAATTATAAATTTTCGGAAATCGGGAAGTTATTGGTTTTACCCCGTTTTGAGAAATCGTGTTTTGATCAGATCTTGACGTTTTGAATTCCTAGAAAACTATTTTCACGGTGTCACCCTGTCTGTATGTATGTGTGTGTGTATGTATGTAAGTATGTGACCCGCTTATAAGTTTTAAACGTCTTGACCGATTTGAACCAAACATTATTGGCGTTACAAAAAGAATCACGAAACTTAGATTTCCTGAAAATTTGAACCGATTCGGACCAGTAAATTCCAAGAAATCTGAATAAAACGACGAAAAAAAATTTTTTTTAAACTTTGTTTTTTTGGAATAACTTTTAAACGGCTGTATCGATCAACTCCAAAAACTAATCAGATCTTAACCTTGATAAACCACGTCGATCACCAATCCGGTTAAAATCGGTTGATTGGTTCGAGAGATATCGTTAACGAAATATTCGGTAACAAGTGTTTTTTTATAATCAAAGCTCAAAAACGAAATTTTTAGCTCAAAAACATTGTAATATGTTAAAGTTTAAGTGCTTAGGTATGAAATTAGCGGGAAGTTGCAGGAATGGCCTTTAGGGTCAACCGTTTTCCAAATTTTTTATTACTATATCATGTAACATATAATACCAAATAATTTTTATATAATTTCCAACGAAATTATATGTCTAATACTTTGACAACAAAATATAAAAACAGGTGAATAACTTTCACAGAAATATGTACTGTTTAAAAACAAAAATAACGACCCAACTAATGCACAAAAAGAAAAGATTCTAATATTGTGTTAAGGAAGGCAGATATGCAAGTGAGTGCTAAATTTAAGAATCAGCAATTATTTCTTCCTGTTTTTTGAGTAGGTTAACACATAACTGAAATTTTTTTGCTTAGTGATTGCAGTTGTCTTTTGATTTGGAAGATAATTTGCCCAAAGATATTTTTAGTCAAAACATAGAACTTGACAAGAAAACATTACTTTCATTTGCTAAAAGAGAGTAAAAATGGAAAGAATTTTCATAATAATGGAAAGAATTTTCATAATAATGAAAATCTGACTTTGCACTATTTTGTTCATATCTCCGAACCTATAATGCTGACTCACCAAATTAGTAACGGGTAATATAACCAGAGGCAATTTAAGAGAATTTTTGATAAGCTTAATTTGACAAGAATACAATTGATGGCAGTAATTTTTAACAAAAGCCATTTTTATTAAAATTTATTGTATGTCAATTAATTTTTGTGATTCTGTTTTTTTTTTTTGTGATGATTTATTTTGTATGAATGCATTTTATTGTAGCCAGTAAATGCACTAAACTCCCCATGATAAAATGCATTTAGTTAAATTTTGTCAACTCACGTATTAGAATTAGAATACCCTGTTAAAATTTCTGCTTTCTCTGTCTTTTTTTTTAGCTAAGGAAATAACGGACAGACAAACAGATAAACGTTCGATCAGACAAAAGTGGGCTAATGAAGTGATAATTCTTCGAACGCCTAAAATCACAGTATGGTATAGTGGCTTCAATATATGCAAGCGTTACAAAAAAGCGACAAAATTTGCACTAACATATTCGTAAATATGTCGGGGGTAACAATTTATAATCAATGTCAGCTGTATAGAATAATTATTGCAAGACTTAATAAATTAATTCAAAATATCTACTTTATAACATCTAATTAAAGAAAGGAATTTATAATATAAAATTATATATAAGTATATAACATAATAATTCATTTCCACTGATTAATTTCCATAGATAATATTTAAACTAGCTAAACCTGCAGGTTCGTTCCGAAAATATTCAATTGATGAATATAAGTAACAAATTTCTTTATTTGTTTTGTATAATTACAATCAACTTTGATGTTTCACATTTGAAGGTCACGTGACGACCAATATTTTTTAAAATAATTTCTTATTCCAAATTACATTTAAACATAAATCATGTGTTTATTTTGTAATCACCTTTTAAAACCTTCCTTTTTAATACTCCGAAAGGGTTAGAAGAAGAAATATTTGGAAACATTTTGACGCTTAACTACAGATTTTCTACTCCTAACTACTTTATTATACGTATAGCTTTTAGTTCCTCTTGGTTATTTCTATTCACTACACTCAAGTTTTGAGTAAATGGTCTCTTTGCTCGAAAATGATTTGGCGGACTCTTTGCGCCCGCAAAACCTACGTCTTAGTAAGGAGACTCAAATTTTTTACAATCGATCTCAACAATGTAAAGATCAATGTTGATGGGTATTAAATTTCTAACCTTGATGAGTTAAGGAGAGAAGTGGTAAAGAAGTTAAAATTAATTTTAAGACTAGGGATTGGGATTTATTTAAGACTAACTCAAAAGGGTGCAGGTTAGAAAAAAAGTTTCAAATTAAAGCACAATATCTAGAGCGTTTAGAATTTCACACACTTAATCAATACCCTTTTTGAATAATTTTATAAAAATCATTTAAGTTTTTTATCCCCTCTAAGCCACCAGACCGAAAATTTATAGCCAGTCAACATTGTTCTCTACACTAAAGTAAAATCAGCTTCACTAGTCCATTGTCTGTAAGCAAGTGAACATTTCTATCTACAATTTGAGTGGTTGTTTATGAAGATGATTGCAAGATTATTATTAATGTCCAACTGTACATTCAGCTTCGGCTACGGTCACTTTGTGTAAGCCGATGAAAAATAACAAACTTAAACAAACCAGTATCAACCGGCATGCGAACTATACAAACAAAACAAAACAATTGAACATGTACGCACTTGTTATAATTTTTAAAATTCAATGATTGATTTGTGATAGTAATTTTGTAGACTAAAACGATCTCAAAGTTAATTAAGATCTCAAAGTTAGTTATAAAATGCGTTTATTTACAGATTGATTTGGATTGAGTTTCCAACGAAATTATTTGAGTTCATCTTCGGCCAAAATCAGACATTCGGTCGGAGAGACATTATTATATTCATTTATGAATAATAATTCACTATTATTTACACAGTAAACTTTATATACTTATTTATAATTTATTAACAAAAAATAGAATCAATAACAATGCCTAATGTGACCATGCAGACAGGGAATACGTGATCAAAAGGGTACTAAATCTAATTTTACTATATTCAGAATGCATAAAAAAATTTGATCATAGGTACTATCATGTAGGTTTATCGGACCTTGGCTCTTAGTCTATTTCACAATCAAAATTTCACTCTCAAAAACTAATAAATAATTTTAAAAACAATAAAAACATTTGGCTCGATTACGATATCCGTGCCGTGTCGATTTTTACAAGCCAAAATGAGACGAAAATTAAGAATAGCAGTTTTCGAGTTTCGAGTTATCCATGGGTAGTTTAATCACAGGTTGAATATAGGGACCAAAAACCAACCGACCCGTGCAAGCTACACTCCACAAACCCATGGTAGTTTAATCACAAGTTGAACGTAGAGGCCTAAAACCAACCTGACTCGTGTAAACTACACCCAAAAATAGCGTACATCTATTTTTAATATGTGCATTAATCATACAAGTGTTGATTTCTTTTAAACGAATTAAATTTTGGTTAATTGTGCTTGAATTATGTTTATAGTAATTTAACAAAATAATAATTAAATCTTGTGACATGTTTTAAATTGTGATATTTATGTGACATAAACACGATAATTTCTATAAAAAAAAATGTCGATAACTCAAAAAATAAGCGAAAACCCGAAAATTAGTATTCGTCATTTTCGTCTAATTTTGGCTTGTTTTAGCAAAATTCAAATCGAGGAACCACGGATATCGTAATCTCTTCACCGATTTTTTAATCTTACCTGCATATTAAATTATAAGAACACTTTTATTTTCAACAATCTGTGCTTATATTAATTGTTGTTACCAATTGAATGAAATCAATAAACGGAAACAGAAAAAATCACTGATTATGAACTGTTAATTATTAAATGGTACGAAAAAAACATTTAAATTATATACACTTCACAAATCACAAATAACACAAATAAATATGTTGAAAAAAAATAAATATTTAAATGATATTCAAAGTGTTTTTTAAGTCACGATTTTTTTTTATATTAAATAAACGATTACCTTGGATAAATAAATAGAATATGTGTTTGTAAATAAAAATTAATCACTTTTTCTAATAACAAATTATAATATTATATTGTTGCTTAACTTATACTAAATGCTAAAGATATTATTATTGAACTGCGATTGAACAACATATTAAATTTTACTTTAATGTAGGTTAAATTCATTATTGTTGATGTATTATTTCATGGACACCAAATCTGTATTTACAATCAAAGTAGTATTTGAATTAATCGAAAGCGTTTTTGTTAACGATATTATTGAGTTGCGGAAATTGATGGATTCAATTAACTTTATTATTATATTAGTTACGGTCTATGTGAATCTGGCACCTGACTTTGTCGAATTTTTTTTTGTCGAATGTCGGATTAGTTTTTGTCTAAAGTTTGCAACGCTTATAAATTTTGACCGCAGAAATAAAAATATCCGTCATCAAGATAACTTATAAACGAAAAGGGATAGCGAGTTGAAATTTTGGTGACATATTCTAGACCTAGAAGTGAGTTATAGATCGTGAAGAAGCGAAATCGGTTTATTGAGTCCAATCCATTTCGTAACTTTCTTTAACCATAGCAGGTAGAAGAAAATGTTTGTCTATTTAAAACAAACTTTTTTTGTTAAAAAAAATTTTTCATAAACTCTATAAATTCGTGAGCAATTTCAGGTCAAATTGATGAATTCAATTAACTTTATTATTTATCAATTACGATCTATGTGAATCTGGATTCTCGACCTATATAGAATATGTCAATTTAGTTTAGCTTGAATTCATCTAGTTCATTGAGTCCAATCCATGACGCAACTTTTTTTGGCTGTATGTACTGCAAATTTAAAGCATTTAATGGATGAAATATGTCGAGTATCACTGTCGAGTAGTTGTTATTTTCATTTGTGTTTTTAACTTCTCAGTGGGATGTTTTCGGTAGAGGAATAATTTAGAGGACCCGTAATTTCAACGTATCTCCACGTTTCAATATCCCGAAAGTCACCCGTATCATCTTTTTAGGGAACATCGGTAAAATTCCAAATTTTTTTCTACTCAAAATACGAAGATTATTTTTACATCCCATGTAAAATTATCAAAAAAAAATTAAAAAACTATAATTCTTTTATTGCACACGTTTTTATTTATAAAAAATATCCAAAAATGCCAACACTTTTTTATGCAATCTAGAAAGATGCAATTTTGTGCAAAAGAAAAACTTAGGAAAACTGAAATTTCTTTTAAATTCCCCTTTCATTTTGAAAAAACTTTGATAATACAAATTTTTTTTCTATGTCAACTGTGAAGACGAGGTTTTTTTTGTAATCTTAAAATCATATGACCAAGGCAAACATGAAAAATTTATGTTTTTGATTCCCCCCCGTGTGATTTTCGCTCAAGGAAGTCGTAGTTTTTCGTTTATTTTTAAGTTATACCTACAGCTCATGTTGCTACTGGTTAGCTTGTTTAATATAATCGTGTAGGTAAGTCTAGATTAACAATGAACTGTCACTTGACGGACGGACCTTTTTATTGTGTTCATTAGATCATAAAATCTGTTGGACCAAAAATAATCAATTCATGAAAAAGTATTTAATGTGTAAATAAACATTGATTAGAATAGGAAATTTCATTTAAAAAAAAAAATAATTGTATAAAATATTGTATAGAAACTAGCAATTTTTAAATAATCGTATCATTCGAATTCTATAACCAAATTAATATAGCGCAAAAATAAAGAAAAGCGTGATTGTTTTTATGAACTGTAAAAAATTATGTTCTAAAATAATATTAAATTTAATAAAAAGTGTTATATTTATTTAGACGTATTTTATAGACCAGAGGATTATTTAGAAGTGCCCCTATCGTTGTATGTCAAAGTCGAGAACTCACAAAACATTCACTTATTCATTTACGATACCAAGCAACATCATCGTTTAAAGAAAATTCTATTTGAACCCGTAACTAGAATTGCGTTCCAAAACACAGACTTCGGATGAAATCGAAGGAAAGCCAAAAAACCGGTTTGCAATTGGTGTAGATCATCGATCCTCAAACTTAATTGATGACGGAACCGTTTTGGAAGAATAAATATTTTATGGAATCCTAAAATAAAATCTGATTTTAAGTAACTCAAATGGCAAAAGTTGCGAAAGAGATATATAATTTGCGAATTTTTATCGAAGCCGTATTGTACATTTATTTTCGTAGGTATACTTATCGCTTCAATTTGGTTTTTAGTTAAAATCTCATGTAGAATTTATATCAAATTTTTATATACATTTATATGCATATATGAGGGCATATTAAATTTAGTATAAAGTTTGTAAGGCTTAGAAAATATTATTCGTTCTATCAAAGCTTGAAGATCGCTTAATTAGTTCATTTTCATGGGTCTATCTGTCTCCCCGTCTGGCACCAACATAACTCAAAAACGATAGCGTGCTGAAGTTTTGATGACGTATTCTAGACCTAAAAGTGAGTTTAATTTCGTAAATATGCTGAATAGGTCCATTAGATCCCATAAATATATGACTCATCTTTTTAACCATTTGAGAAAAAATGTTTGTTTTTTAGAAAAGATAAATAGCTTATATGAAACATTTTTTTAACTGTTTAGATTCACACGAATTCAAACATTGGGAAGATTAACACATTATCATAAATATTCCTGTAGAAAAATTTTCGAAACTGTATAAACTATGTATTTAGTTTATTTTATAAATGTTAATAATAACAAATAACACACAAAAATTGTAAATATAATTGCTATGTAATAATAATTTAGATACAATACACAAAGCGAATGAAATATGTATCTAAATAGATATGAATTTTATTGTAGAAGAAATTTTTATTTAATTTAATTTGAAATACAAAAATAATTCAAAATCTAATGATCATCTAAAGTGGAAGCCATATTGGTTATATGATCTAATTTTTGGAAATATTTTAACGTATAAAAGTTTAAATATAGTTTTTATAAGTTGCAGCTTAACAATTACAAGTTTTTCCATATCCACTAAACACTTTCTGTTCATAATATCGAAACAGAGGAAAGTTTTTTATTCTAGATTAAGCCCATTTGTTACAATTTTTCAACAGACGATTCAGCAAGAATCGATAAATGTAATTTTCTTTATTATTTTTTTCAGACTTTTTCTAACGAATACGTACACATAAGACACAAAAACCAACACTGTAAAAAAATAAAAAGAAGGTCAGGGAATTATATGACTTAACCGTATTTACATAAAATGAAAGAAATATTTTAATATTTATTATTATTGCCAAAAAAATAAAAAAACAAACTTTTGATAATGTACAACTTTTTTTATTTTAATTTTATGCGTATTTGTTTTTATGTATCCAAAATTAGAATTTTTTAGTGAATTTTTCTGAAACAGAAAATGTAGTTATTGAACTATAAAGTACAGGACAAAATATATATATATTTTTTCGTAGCAGTAAATTCGCTTAGCTTTTGCAGCTCCTGCCTGTACTATATTTTTTTTATGTTTCATATTTTTATATTTTTATTTTTATAGGAAGAAATTATTTGTGAACCTTTTTGTTGACAACGAATTTTTAGACAACGTTATTGTTGCCAATGATTTTTTGTATAATGTATGGCCAACATAACAATAGAGTATCTAAAGAGTTAGATATCCTCAGAATTGTCCTCAATATTTTTTATTTTTAATGTGAATTGTTTAGAATTTTAACGTATAATTTTAATACACGGAAAAAATATTATATTCCCGCATCGGTTGACTGTTTCCCGATCTGTATGGCCAGAGTTTTAGTTCTGGGTAGAACTTAAATAGAACCACTCGAAAGAAATAGAACCTTTTTTAGGATGTTCATGACAAATAGAATTTTTCCCATTATCCCAATTTCAGAAATTAAGAACCCTGCAAAACAAGCGGTTGACACCTAGCTTACACATAAAAATAGATATGAAAATACGGGGTAAGTTAAAAAAATACAATTCAGCAATAAAATAGATCAATTTAATTAAAACATTAAATAAACTTTTTAATATAAAAATAAATAAATAAAATTTTAATTATTATTTTTAATGCTAGTGCGAGGTGATAAAAATTTTTATTTTTTGTCAACCTTAGCTATATCACTATCTATAACATTATTTTGATTTTCATACTTTTCAGGTGGTACTGCTTGGAATATTACTTGAATCAATTTTGTAACATTATCTGAAAAGAAAAATAAAGAAAAAATTGTTAATTAAAAAAAATAAATTTTTATGGTTTGACTTTGTTATCTTCGGAGTGAGTTAATTAGACAGGGTTTTTTGTTGAAAGTTTGGTCACAATTTGAACAACGGGATAAAAGTTCTAAATAAGAGGAATAATCATGTAAAATTAAATGAAACAAAGCATGGGCATAAGAAAATCTGTAGATATGAAAAAGAATCCAACGAGACTTCTTTTCCAGTACTCCCACTGTACGTTCCAGCTTACAGTGAGAGTACTGGAACGAATGTCCGATACGCCTAAGGTTGTTTCAACGAAATTTTTCCAGCATGTAGAGAAAATTGTCGAGTAGGGTACTTAAGCTACTTTCTCCTTTTCACCCTGTCGCAAAATTGAGATAATTTAAACTTTGCATGAAATTGGATCAAGGGGAAAATCGTTGAGGAATAAATTCAATTGGTTTGAAGTTCTACGCTATACACTGAAGTTTGGCCAAAAAGAATCTAATTTTTTCAAATTCGATTATTTCTATAAACCGAAATTTTGGTAGGAAAAATCGTTTCGAAAAAATTTAATCGTATAATACATATTTAATTGGGATTCCTTGCAAAAATAAGGACGATATAATACCATTTGAATCGCTCTTATACGAGTAATTGAAATCTTTTTTTTACACCTTAACTTGATACACAATTTTTAAAAAGGAATAAACCTTGTTTTTTATGGCCAGAGGCAAAATTAAGCTAATTCAACTCTTGAAGATTTGAAATGGTTCTTTCATACTCAAATTTGTACTACTTACCCATACACGGTAATTTCATTTTATAATAAACAAATGGAATATAAACAAATACTCCAGAAACAATAAATCCAAGTGCAAATAAATATTTAGGTGATGGATCAGTAACAATTGGTGTTACACTTAAGAATAATGCAACCAATAATACAAAATAAGGAATCCATGTGGGAACCTGAAATTGAAAAAGTTTATTTTTTAATTCATATTTTTAATCGAACATTATTCGGAAAATTATTATTCTAATGATAAGACAAAATGATGACAAATTTTTTTAACCAAAAATTAAAAGTCGATAGATTTATGCAGGTAGGAAATAAAATAATATGCAAAACGCTTTATAAGATGGAAGCGATTGAAATTAGAAATTAGATTAATAAGAATATTTTTACCTTGTACGGACGATGAACATTAGGTTTTGTATACCTCAAAACTATTAATGACACCATGGCTACACCATAGAAAACCCAAATAAAGAAACTTGCAAATTCAATAAGAGCAACTATACTGCCACATAAAATAAATATCAAAGATACTAAACCCTGAAAAATAAAAACAGTTAATTACCACCATAATACAGAAGAATCGTAATTTTCTCATCTTTTACTATCAATGGCTGGCAATTTTCTCGGAAATAAGTACGAGCCAGACCGCTTTCAAAATGATAAAAATAAAAACTAAGGCTATCTTGTGTTTAGTTGAATAAATTTCTTACCTGAAAAGCAACAGCAGGTGCTGGTGTCAATCTTTTGACATTGACATAAGAAAATGCTTTAATCATATGCCCTTCTTGGCCAGACACATAACATAATCGCGTGACACTGAATTGTATACTCATGGCACATCCAAATGTTGCTAACGCAACACCAATCGGTATAATGACACTGAAGGTTCCAAGAATACGTTCACCGAAAACCACTGCTACAGCTGGTGCCGCTTCCATTTCACCAATTGTTAATACTGCCATGTAAGCAACATTCATAAATACATACAAAAGTGTTACTAACGGAACACTAATTAAAATACTGAGAGGAATATTTCTAAAATAATTAAAAAATTTTTTAGACAAAGTTTTATTTATTTTTTTGTAAATAAATTTCTTAAATAAATTACCTTGATGGGTTTTTGATTTCTTCGGTTACAGTTGTAACTGTTGACCTATCAAATTACAAATAACGAATTAAATGTTTAATTTTGAGTTATAAAAAATCCTATCGAGAGTCTAATAGTATCTTCATGCACGTAGACTAAGATTCAAAATACGTGAAGACATCCAGTATCGTGATGTAACATTTAAAATGATTCCTAAGAAATTTAGAGACTCGTTTAGGACATTCAACTATTTTTCATATTCAACTATTTTTTTACACTCAAGAGTTGTCTAAGAGGTGTCAGTTAAGCTTTAACTGTAAATTGTTGGCGAAGCAGAGGAGTTTTTCGCTCAATCGAACCGAGAAGACCATCGAGGTCATCTCGGAATCACTGTACGTATCACAAATCCATTGCGCTAGGCGCAGTATCTTTAGATACATAGTAAGACTAGTAGCTCACATATTTTTGAAGAAGTGAAAAGAATTTTTATTAAATTTGAAATTAGATTGATCGACTTTCTGAACTATTATTTATGATATGAGTGGCTGTATTTTGAGCTTAACTATTGACGGGCAATTCCCTAGTGTTCTGGAAATTATGATTACACTGTGAAATGCGCTGTACTACATGATCTGTGTAGCACAGTTCAATGTACATTTAGCTATAATTTCAATTTATAGACTCCTCTAATTTATACATGACATTAAAATTAAACTTACCATCCATCATATGCCCATAAACCACTATAAAATGCTAAAGCAATACTAGATGGTTGTGTGTTCGTGCCAGTAAATCCAGGCTTTAGATTGTCAGTATACCCTAAAACAAAAATAATTTTATTAAACCCAGTGAAAATAACAACTAACATTGTTAGTTATTAAAATATCCGATATATGGCTAAACACAATGCTTGGATTAGCATTAATAAAATATTTTAAATATGCAGTACATATGGCTATAAGTTTGCTGAATTTGAACTTAAATTGTGGTAATTTTGCACACTTTTCAAAAAAATAGCTTTGGAAAAACGTTGTTTGCTTTTGAACGTTTCGTGTTTCTCTTAAGACTTAAAAGATGGATATTTGATCCCTAAGATTCAATGACAATGGTGAGCTTAGGCTTATTTTATAATACTACATCCAATTGCAGCTCTTTATCTCGTTTCGTTTTTGAGGTATCTTGATGATAGACAGACAAACGTCGAACTATTTAAATTGTCTTATTTATGAATAAATTCACTTTACAAAGAATTTAAAAAAAACCTTACCTGTAGCAATCGCATAAATTCCAGCCCCAATAATGACAACACACACAAGAACTTTAAATGCTCCAAAAATATTTTGAATTTTTACATATAGTTTAACACTTGCTATATTTACAAATGTAATTAAACCTAAAATAAATAAATACGTGTTAAAAAAGATAATAATAAGAATCTAAGCATTTTTTACTTACCTAAGGCTCCTAAAGCTATATACATTTTTACATCTTCAATTTCTTTTTTATCGATATGATAATTATCGATTACAGGTTGACAAATATATTCAGCAAATGTTAAAGTTATCACTGCAACTTCTGCTGGGCGTAAAACCACAACATAGACCCAAGAACATATAAATGCAGGTAATGGACCCCAAAATGGATGTAAATCATTAAATGATTCTGTAAAGTAAGCATATTCTGCACCTGATCGAGGTACGACAGTTCCTAATTCCGCAAACGCCAATGCACCTGAAATTTTATCAAAATATGTAATAATTTTTTATTATTCCTAGTTAGTGACTAGTTAGTTATAAACACAGAGTGTAAGTTTAAACCGAACTTGAAAAATTCGAAGAGGTTATTAAAAAATAACATCGATTCGACAATTGAAAAAATTTTTAACCCATCAAATAAAATTCACAAGAAACTTACCAATTAAGGAAATAATTCCGCAAACAAGCCATACCACTGTACACATTCCAACTGATCCAGAATAACTTAACGCTGGTGCTGGCGATACAAATATACCAGATCCAATCATAACACCTAAAATTAAGCTTACAGCTGAAAATAAACCCAATTCTCTGTTCAATGTTACATTAGCCGGATCATCCTTTTTTCCCTCTTCAAGTGTACTATCCAGTCCATTGGATGATTTTGATGGGAGTGTATCATCATGTATTGACAAATCATTTGCTCTGTTTTCTGTAGTTGCGACAGGAACTGTCAGAGAAATAAAGAAAAAAATGATAATATTAAAAAAAGATTTATAAATTCAAATCTATGATTATTAATCTGAAATAAAAAGTCATTATAAATATGATTTGTTTTCTAAGGTCCATCATAACACGAAGATTTTGTTGCTCCGATATAATTTCTAATACATTTCATTTTCTATAATATTGAAGTTAGCTTGCATAAGGTATATTTTGTTTTTATTCAAATAAAAGCCCTTATTCTAAATAATGTGTAAATTCCACCTTATCATAACGTTGTATATCATTGCCAAGGTCAAAATAAATAAACCAATGAACTCACCGTGAAAAATCCTATTACTTTTACCCAAATAATTTTTATCGATATTTTTGCGAATTTAAGGGAGTATGTAAATGTTATTTAGCTAAATTTATGCTCAAGAAATGGCAAATCTTAACGCTTTACGATAAATTTTTCAAATAAAACAAAATGAATAAAAATAAAAACCATTTTTTGTATTTGAATCTTTTATGGTTTAAAAGTTTAGGTTATGGATCCATTGTACGCAATGGACGCTTGGGATCATTAACGGGAGATCATTCAACTCAATTTTTATGTCTAGAATGCGTCAACAAAATTTCAACTTGCTATCGGTTTTCGTTTTAGAGGTATTATGATGGCAGTCGGGTGGATAAAACGCAGAAATGGACTAATTCGGTGACTCAGTCGAAAACCTATACTAAAATTTTGATTGTGGCTTCCATATTTTCTATCGACTTTAGACAAAAATTAATGTATTCTAGCATATTGTAGAATTATTAAGACTCGCTTAAAATAGTAGTTTAAGTAGTAAAGGCGAGTGCGTATTTAGCTGAGCCCCAATAAAAATCTATTCCTGAATAAACTGTTCTTGGCCGACTATTAAGCCGGTATAAACTAAACATACCATAAGTTTATCACAAAATTCACTGATCAACTGGCATTTGTATTCATGCCAGCGGCAACAATAACTTCAATAGACTATGAAATTTTTTAGAAAACTGATGAAACTCACCCCTTTTAAAGTGATCATTTTTTAGCCGTTGGGAGACAATAAGTTTCAAAACCTTAGATTTAGAAAACAAAATCAAATATTCACTTTTTATTAACAATTTATTCCAACATGGTTTAACATTTATATTTGGAAAACAATTTTGATAAAAAACTTACTATACTCTTTTAATGGAATATTATTTTCCATTTTAATAAAACACGTGCTCAATGTTATAAATATTAATTAATTGATTGATTGAATATTCGTATAAGTTGATTTTTTTTATATCTAATTAAATTATTATCGGTTATTAATAATATAATTTACTAAATTACACTTAATAATAAAACAGAACAACGTCTGAAAATAATTTTATCCTACATAAATTGATAAGATTAAATGTTTTTATAAATGTTAATAATAAGTGCCGCATCTTTACATAATTTTCTCTCCAGTTTTAATATAACAGTTTTTATTGTTTAATTTACACTTAAAAAAATAAATACTATTAATTCATTTTTTATTGACCTCTAAAATTTAGTAAATCGTATGGTTCAAGAAAAAAAAACTCCATTATAAAACTGATTAAATGCGTGTTATGGTCCAAGATCCCAGGGCCGCCAGACCTTACTTATTTTTTCACAAGTACAATATGTGGGCCAAGATAGTGTTTGTATCACTTTTACTGTATGCATAATAGAATGTTCCGACGGTCAATTTACTGGTACAGGATGATAAAAATAGGTAAAAACGGATGATTTTTATGTATGAGCCAAAGAATATTTAATAAAAAAATTCATAATCCATACTGGCGTCTTTCTGCCAGCCTTTGCCAGATGCTTTAAAACTCCCAAAAACAAAACTATGAAATATTACTTGTATTCTCAGTGTTTCTCAGGGTTTATACATGATTGTTTTTCTGTTTGACATCCAGTACAATTTTAAAAAATAAAGTAAGTCACTCGTAGTCTTAAAATTAAAAAAAATAAAAATTAATTATGTCAGGCAAAACTTATAGGGTAACTAGAGACTAGATTTTCACTTTACAGTGCCTTAATTGGCGGGCCTCTTAATCATGGAGTATATATCAGCAATGATAAATGTACTCAACACAGAAACTTTATTTATCACTAGTTTGCGCCGAAGTTAACGTTCCACCGAACATTCGGCATGTTCTGCTTTGTCGTCTCCAATAAAACCACCTTCGCCAACATATTCGGATAGAATTTATTTTTATTTTATTAAATATCTATTAAATTAGTTTATTTTCAAATTCTTTGACCGTATTTCATTTAAGACTGAATAAATTTTACTGCATACTTTTTTAATACTATATCATGTATAATACCAAATAATTTTTATATAATTTCCAACGAAATTATATGTCTAATACTTTGACAACTAAATATAAAAACAGGTGAATAACTTTCACAGAAATATGTACTGTTTAAGAACAAAAATAACGACCAAATTAATGCACAAAAAGGAAAAATTCTAATATTGTGTTAAGGAAGGCAGATATGCAAGTGAGTGCTAAATTTAAGAATCAGCAATTATTTCTTCCTGTTTTTTTGAGTAGGTTAACACATAACTGAAAAAATTTCGTGAATAATCCTTTCTAATGTATCCTCCATTTTTAACATTTTCCAAATATACGTTTTTAAATGATGTTAAAACAAAACTTTTTTAAAAAAATTATTCAATTCGTAAATGTTAATTCTTATGAAAATTTAAGTAATTAATCCGCCTATATTCGTTATGGATAAAAACAAGAATTATGTACAAAGATCTATATATCTATATTAAAATTTCCTAAAGATAAGAATTAACGTGATCATAATTTTAATCAGCATAGTGCTAATGTTATTTTTAGTGATAAAATAGTTAAAATAAGCTTTTGTAAATATTCAAAAAATACTTTAACAAAAATCTTCATAAATATAAAATTAAAAGTGATTTAATTTAATTCTTGAATAAGTAAACATAATAAATAACAGTATTAACTGATTAAATACCTGATACATTGTTTAGTATTTATGTTCGAACTATTTTTAATTATTAATACAAATGAAATGCACTCAATACGTAGACCGTCCAATTACGAAGAATTTATCATTGGTAGAACTAGACAATTTTTCATTTCGTATTACATATTTGATAATTGTATTTCAGGTGGAATTGTGAGTGAATCTAAACCATTATGAAAACTATGTTTCGAACAGAAGTTGTTTGTTTTTGGGCAAAAAGTTTTTCAGTGTCATTTTCATTTTTACATGGTCCAAGGAATTGTATATCTTTTGTAATATTTTTTTAGTATCACTTAGTAAATTTTAACACGTTTATAAAATTTTTAATTAAATTAACATAAAAAATGCTTCCAATTTCAAGTGTATTTTATCAAAGTTGAAATATCAATATTTAATCATACAAACTAAGTATTCTTATGTATATATTTTGGTAGTTCAAAATTACACCTTATTTGTTTTAATCTAATCATATATGTATACAAATATAAGCTTGAATTCAATTAGATTATAATTTTTATAATTAATTATGTATCAACCAACCTAACATATAGATTTTCAACCAGCGATTGTTACCCATAAATATAATCCGGTATATAAATTTAGAGTTTCTGCCCCAAATTTTGTATTTTGACTACAAAGTAGTAATCATCAGTATTGATAATTAGATAATCGTAATGATTTTTCTAGGAGAGATTACTCGTTTCTAATTTGATGACGGTCCGCATGGTGTTTTATGTACTATTCGACAGGTACTGTGCCATTTTGTGCGTAGAATTATAATTTAAAAACTAAATTTTTGTGAAATTAATTGATTAACTAGGGTCAAATTATGAATGCTGATTTTCGCTTTTAATGTTCATAAAATGTTTAGTCAATGAAAAGTTTACTGGGAAACACACAAATTTTATAAAAATTTTTACAAAAATTACGGATTAGAAAAAAAGGATTAGACACATCGTATTTTCGGATACATAATTAAGTTATTTTGCTTGACTGCTGGGTTAAAAGAAAATTTTGAAAAAACAACAAAATTATATCTATAAATATTAATATAACTTAGGAAATTATTTTAAAAATTATTTGAACACAATTTAATCAATTAAATTAAAAGTAAATTGATTAATAAAACTTTTTTATCAGTGTTGTGAGAGAATTTTTGCATGAGACATATCTACTTGTAATGTATGCTGTAAAAGAAAAGGAATTCTCTTTCATAATATATATATATAGTATATTTGTAACATAAAATATTGTAATAAATAAATACTTAGACTATCATTATTAATAGTAATATAATAATAAAAGATTCTTCCCTCGCAATAATCAAATATATTAAAATGTCTCTTCCGGTACAATTGCATTCATTTATTAACTACTCCAATACATTCTTAACACAATCAAATTATACTTATTCCATAGTATTATATAGACAGGATGTTCAAAATTCCACAGTTCATATCGGTCGTATTAGCCTGAGAGCTCGGGAAAGATTTAAGTAACAGTCTTTCTATAAGACTGTAATTTTTTTCCACTGATGAATAATAATAGTATGGGAACTCAAATCTCTGTTTATGGGTTTTCTAGGATAATTAAGATTTCAAAAAAATATCTCTTTAACGATTGAATGCACAGTTTTTGAGATATCACAAAAAATGCGATCCAGAGGCAGATTTAGCCGATGTATTTCATGCAATATCTCACAAACCAGTCGACCGATCGTAAAATAAATGTTATTTTTGAATTTTTTAAATGTTAATTATCCTAGAAAACCCATAAACAGCGGTTAAGGTTTCGTCGTAGACAATCACCAAAAATACCTCATGTTAAAACAAATCACAAAAAATATGTTTTTTGACAAATTTCCCCATTTAAGGCTGAATTAAGATTCACAATACACTAAATCTTATTAAATTGTAAAGGGGTAGAAGTGCGTGCATGGTGTACTTTAAAGTTGATAAGCAACAAAAACTTTTAAAACTGAGCCAAAATACCAAAATGAGCTCTGATCATGATCACTTTGTAGACATTATAAAAATATAAAATACGCCCAGGCTTAAATTAAATATCCAGTATATGTATACACTACTATCATAAAAATATATTATTATAAATGTGTTTATAAGCTAAAGTTGAACTAAAATTGTGGCGAATACAAACATTTTACGAAAAAATGTTTCAAACAAAAGATGTTAGTTTTGAAAAAAAAAAAAAGAAACAAATAGTAAATCTAATATGTCCACTTATGTCTATGAGCTGCTTAGTTACTGAATAGAATGTAATATCATCCAAATAGGTAGGTAATTTTTGTTTATTTTATCATTAATTTACAATTAAACCAGATAAAAAACAATAACAAATCAGTAATTTCATAATTTGTGAACTAGATTAATAATTATTTCTGACAAACAGAAATATTTATCAAGATGCTCTTATAATTATTATTTTTAAAGTTGTTCAAATTAATTGTGATCTAATTACGCGAAAATTAAACGGCATACATTTTACAGGATGTGCAAAACGAATGTAATAATTTTAAATAATTGGATAAATATGTTTATTTTCAATCCGCCAAAAAACTTTGTTCAAATTTTAATAAAGGTTTTTTATTAAATTTTAAAAAGTTTCAAAGTTGTTTTTCCTATTTTTAGACTTTAATTACCCATAAAAATCACATTTTATTGTTTTTTGATAATTTTTATAGGTTATTTGTAATTTTGTGGATTCGTATGGATAATTTAGAAGATTTCGTCTATAATTATTTCAATTTCCCTTACCATTATAGATAGGTATTCTACAAATATTGGTACACATCTGTTGTCACGTCACATTGGATGAGTTCAATTTCACAGAGAAATGCGTCAAATCAATGTTGTATAACTTAAAATATTTTGTGAATATATTCAAAAAATCTATGCATCCATTCTCGAGAAAAACAGAAAAAAACTTCTTCATCACTAGTATAAAATGGAACAGCCGATAGGTGATGAAGGAAGATATCTCTTTTGATTCGGAAGATATCTTGAACAAAGACCGACCAATTTCTAGAAACAATATTTTTGGACTGCGAACGTGTATTTCCAATAAAATTTCGACATAGAAAATTTCGCCCGAATTCATTACTTTCTTTTATAGTAATAAAAGAAAGAAAGGTATAGTAAAAGAAAGAAAAAATACAAAATTAATAAATTGATATCCTAAGTTCTTTCAAAAGATCAAGTGATTTTATGTCAGCTGTCATATCAAACATCCAGGTATATTTATCATTAATTAACGCGTTATAGGGAACCTCCTTCAGGTCATCAAATATATATTGTAATAAAATAATAAGAGTATACTCAACCAAATAAAAAATGCGACGACCTTAATCTTCCACGCTTACTTTAAATTATCAAATGCACTAATTTTATAGATAGTTATGTTCTGCTACAATATTATAAAAATGAGTATAATTTTTTGTCTGATACTGTACAGCGGATACTGTCTGTGTGTACTGTTTGTGTTGTTTTATAAAGCTTTACACTTTACATTACTACATTGTTGACTTTTCAGTTGCCATATATTTATAACAAAACGGTGAATAATGTTTTTTTTTTCTAATTCTAAAATAATTCATGAATATTCTATTAGTTTTTGAAAAGTTTCGGCCAGTTTTTTAATTATATTTATAGAAAACTCATCATTTCATCTTATTGTATCGGAACTTTGATTATAAATAACTCGAATTTAAGACGTCCAATCGACTTTAAATTTTAATGGTAATAAGTACCTTAATGAGTATATAAAAATTTAGAATAGAAGACACTATGAGTTCAGCAGCACAAGTACTTTAAAATGATAGTTTTATATAAATAAATTAAATTAATTTTTATATACAACACAATAATCGGATATTTAATGTTTTTAAGAAAAAATTTTTAAAAATTCAATCGTTGCATTTAATTTTATTGTGAGTATATCTTCTGAATCGTGTCATACAAAAAAAAACATAGGTAATTGATAAGTATTATTGTGATAATAATTGTTTACAAATTCGTGTTAATAATACACATATTATAATAATTAATTCATTACGTTATAAATGTTTTATAAAAATGCTTATTTTACAAAAATAATTGGGTGAATTTATATAATTAATTACATTGAATAAATAGAAATGGGACAGTATGAACTAATTTAACTGTTAGAAAGAAATAAAATTTCAATAATCACAATATTAATCGAAATTTACGTTAGTGGTACGTAATGTCTCAATCGAGATATTCGTTAGATGATACATTATGGCTTAATTTATGTGTAATTAACAACAACAAAAAATCAAGTTATTTAATTAAAACGATTGGTTAGATTAAATTAAACAAATTAAATCAAGTAAATAACTTAATACACCATTAAAAAAAAAATTTCTTAGATTGGTTGGTTTTAAATAACAATTTTTTATAATATTAAGCTCTGTATACTTTCAACATATCTTTTAGAAATAGACAAAGATGGATTTCAACAATACAGTTAAATCGTCTCTAAATTTCTGGTGCCACTAAAAACTATACACGTAGAATCGTGAAAGCTCGTTGTTCCTCACATTGACAGAGAAATAATCCGCTTGAAAGCTGTTATGTAATCTTAAAGCCCTACCAAAATGTGAATATCCAAAAAATCTGATACGCGTCACTATTTTTTAATGCTAAGTAGCTATAATTTAAATTTTCATGTTTCTATCTTCAAAGAACACACTTTCATACAAATCCCATCACATTTCCCTCACCCTTAAAGATGAAATTTCCAAAGGTCCTTTCTTATCGTCCTTGCATACAATATAAAATAAACCAAATTTCAACATTCTATGCTTAGTAGTTTTGACTGTGCGTTGGAGTCAGTTTGGATGGACACATTATTTTAATAAATTTTCCTTGGCCAACGAAAATCAATATACACTAATTTTTATTCGCATTAAAAAAATATGCTTTGTAAAATATTTCTAAAATTATAGATATCTCTTTTAAATTTATCAGAAATTTGATTAAAAAAATCTTTAAAATAATTACAAGAAATCATCATACCTTCTCCATTTTCTTTGGACGACATTTTTTTTTATTCTTTTGGAGCACACAAATAAATTTTTTATTTAATATAAATTTTAATAAAAACTAAATTACAAAAATTGGTATCACATTATTAAAAAAGACATTGTTTGATTGTAAGAAACCAAATTAATAGTTGTCACTTAATTTAAAATAAATTTAAAAAAAATCTAAAACTTAAGTACTATAAAAAAAAATATGTTAAGTATTATCACTGACCAATTTGAGTATTTTGTCAATGAGAGTTGAGTACCTACTAGTTTTTAACTGAGCCACAAATATTATATTATTAATAATTGTTATTTTTTTTTATTTTAAATTGTATTAGCCTGTCAATAATAATAATAATAATAATAACTATTTCAAAGTGGAGAATTACATCGTTATAATTTGTTTATTGTGTTCAATAAAAATTTGATTTTTTTCTTTCTTTTCTAGTTGAAAGAGTTCATCTTTGATAACAAGATATTGTAATTATTTATGATTTGAGTCATGTATTTTTATATAATTGCTTTGTAATTTGATAAAGAATTTTATGATATTTGATTTATTTTATAGATTTGCATACAAATAACAATATTAAAAACTATATTTAGTTTGTTTACAAAAAATTGCCATAGTTTCTGCCACAAGTTGAGGGTACAGTGACGGATTCAGAAGTTTTTTTACACAATTACTAATTTTGCAAAAAAAAACAAAAAAAAATTCAACCGACTTCTAAAAGCAAGTACTAAAAAGTAAAAGAACAATTTGAAATTAGTAATTTCCATGTGTACAATTAATTACCTTTCGAATTCTAAAGAACTAATTTTGTTGATAATTTATTAAAGATATCTTAGTGAAATTCCATGATAATGACTGAAGAAAACTTCAAAAATTTCAATTCCACTCTTTCTTTTACAATTTAAAAATTGTAATAACCTGACATGTTTCAGTTTGCACAACCATTTTCAAACAGTGAAAATATAAATGGTTTATTAGATGTAAAATAAATGGTGTAATATAATTGTGCAAATTTAAATTTTTGACGTTTTGTTCAGTAATTAATTAATTTTTTAGCGAGAATATAATTCACTTCGAAAGGTAACTATTTAGAGCAGTTTTTAATTTAAAATTATTTTTTACTTTTTAATTATTGTTCTTTGAGTTGGTTGAATTTATTTTGAAAAATGTTTATTTTTTACTTTTGAACTACCCACAAAAAAATTAGCTTTTTGATGTAAACAAATCAATACAATTCCTTAATACTGGATTTTTTTTAAAGGAGTTTTAACTTCGATGGAACGTATTATATTCAATAAAAAATTTATGCCTGATCATACATAAAATGTCGTATCCGCCACAAAATATCATGAGTCAAAGGTCATAAATATCAGTTTTTCGCCAATTATTTAGTTAAATTGAACTTGCATTAAAAAAGTCAGGAAAAATAAATATTAAATATATTTTATCAAAATAAAATAAATATTTACTTTGGTCAAATATTTTGTTTATAAAAACATATTTTTTATTTATTATTATTATTACTTTTGGTAATTTTTAATAAATCTATAGTTGAAGTCTACGTAAGAATCAAAAGCTTAAAATACAGTCATTATACCTATAGGGGTACCCGTTGCCAAGCCAGTAGGGATAATAAGGATGAAGTGACAATCAAATTTTATCAAACCAAATGGTTCCGGTGCCGATGATAAGTATATTATATCATTTATATATTTCAAAAAATTTGTATATGACCTCATTACGATTCGTGTAAGAACTTTATCCACTACGAAAATTCTGTAAAGTAGGCCGCTTTCTTTTTTGGAGCACGTATAATTTTCGATACCCCCCCCCCCAACAGCTTAAAGACATCAGTTTTTTTTTTTTATTTTTATAGGAACATTATTAAAAACCATTTTGTCCAACATACAACAGAACGGAATGTGCTTTATCCAACATACTATTTTTCACCATTTTCAAGAAATGGACATCTGGTTTTGAATGATCTTCCTACTATTTTTATAATTATTAATGAGAACTCTAGGATTTTTCGAATAAATTTCGATTTTTTCCCCAATTTCCTAGATCAAATTATTTTGTATTTTATAAATACGTATTTCGACTACAAAGTAGTCATCATCAATATGAATTAGCTAGTTGTAATGATTCTCTGAGGAGATGTTACTCGTTGCTAATTTAGTGACGGTTTGCATGATTGGATATCTGTCAATTTAAAGATTGTGGGGACCAAACGGGCCAGTTTTCTTTGTAGAGGAAACAATTGTTATTACACTAATCATGTTAATAACGAAGTTATTTATAAATTTTTAGAAGTATATTTATAAATGATATGGTATGCTTATCGGCAACTGCAGACAAAAAAATTGTATGTGATTTCTGTAAATTTACATGTCTCTTTTGATTATTTATTATTATCTGAGTATATTTTTATTTGTATTTCTTATCTAAAACCGATTCACTGTATGTGTTGGTATTCGGTTGATATCTGATCATTGCTCTGGTTTCGTTTAGTTTTCCATGAAGGATTCCACTAAATACTAGGATAGTTTCGAATAAAGTCAGCCATTGCTGTGTGTCTTTGTTTTACTTCCAAATACCCAACCTTAAAATGTAACATGTTTAATAATCAGAGATGAGACGGATATCAGTATCCGTGAATATCCGCAAGAAAAGAAACATCCATATCCGTTTATTTTTCAGCGGATCTTAAATGGATCTTTTGCATTATTAAGTTTCATTCTGTATATAAATTAAATAAGTAAATTTCACAATAAAATACTATTAAATCTCATTATAATAAAATATTAAAATACTTTGATTTCTTAAAATTTATATATTTGGCATATATTTACATTTACTAATTAGTAATTATACTATCTAAATTCAAATCAAATAATACTGCTAAGTGATAGTGAACTAATAGTGTTAATTGTATAATTACTCAATATATGGGTTTAGTATCAATGTATTTAACTATGTTTAATCATTAGCATGGATAAAACACTCTAAATATGTAGCCGACACAATTATGAGTTTGTTATACCTTATAATAATATATATTGTAGTTGTAAATGTGCTTATTAGCTAAATCTGAGCTAAAATTGTGGTGAATCTAAACCACATCCAAAAAAATTTGTTTGTTTTAAAGAAAGGAACATTTTTATACTGGACATACATAATAAGTCAGAGTATATTAATTTTTGCCTAAAGTTTGTAACGCACAAACAAAATTTTGGTATAGGTGTCTGTCTATCCGTCATCTAGATAACTCTAAAACGAAAAGAGATATGTCGTTGAAGTTTTGGTGACGCATTTTGGGTATAAAGACTGAGTTTGAGTTCGTGAATGACCAAAATCGGTCCAATGGGTCCAGGAAACAAGTTTTGAACTATAAAAGATTTAAACACAAAAATAATTTTTTTTTTAAACAAACAACTTCTTTTTGAAACATTTATCATAAAATGTTTAGATTCGCCACAATTTCAGCTCAAATTTAGCTAATAAACAAATTATAAGTATAAATACAGTACATACGATTATAATATATTATTTATAGATGTGTAGACTGGATATGTGCCCAGCATTTAAACAATTAACTCTGTTAGTTGTATTTACCTGATGTATTTAAACTTTTCTTCTATCCTTTATTCTTTAAAAGTTTAATCTCAATTGACCTGTTTTCGTCATTCACGAATGTCAACTCACTATTTAGGCCATTCTTAGGCGTCATCAAAATTTCAGCTCGCTATCTATTTTCTGTTATTTTGTTGACGCGCAAATATGTGCTAATTTGGTGATTCTATGGAAAACTTTACCAAAATTTTGTGTGTGCTTTCGAATAATTGTTAGTGTTACAAACTCTTAATATACTGTGCCATATCTTTCTTTCTGACATATTATTCTATTTATGTCGCATAAAAAGAAGGCATATATTAGTTATTATTATTATTATTATGATTATCAAAATTTTCAATTAAAAATAAAATTCTTGAAATGACGTAGATAACGTAAATAAAAGTAAGGTGTATCAATGGCAGACGGTTTTACTAAAAAAACAAGTTTATTATATCTACTGTGTACTTTACATGACTAACTCATGACCTGAGTCTTTTTGAAAGATATGTATGTACCGCCTTTAACCCCTGTCTATATTTTTAAATTTTTAAGACGAAAAATATTATTGGATTTTAGTTTACGTTTACAGCTTGTCGTAAGGTGAATTTTTTTAAGGTAGAGGCTTACAAATTTTTTTTACAAGCCATTATGACGAAAAAACGCATATAGCAGTATCAAAATTACGTGTTTATACAAGCAGTACCATTTCACAAAATAATATCGTAATGACCAATAATGGTAAAAATTAAGCTACTCTGATTAAGCAGTAATAAACTAAATTCATAACAAGATATAAAACGCCATCTCTCAGTGACTTGTCTAACGTTTCACACTTTATATTTAATTACGCACACGTTTGATTTAAACTGTGATTGATAATGGAGTAATTGTTTAAATAACGTTTAATATTTTATTTAATGAATATTAGGATTAAACCATAATGGATTTCATATACCTTCATATAAATATGTAAATACTAAGGACTAACGCATTTACACTTCTTACGATTGTAAAGATATGTTGTTTTAAACACTAGACTATATTCTTTCATTTTATTTTTTTCTGGTAGCGAAAAAGTTTATACTCAATCCCACTCAAACAATATTTTATACAAATTTTTAAAGACCATTTAAGTAGCCTGATAAAAAAGTATTTTTCAATTCTATAAAAATTGAATAGGAAATTTCAAAATTTCAAATTTGGAATAGGAAATCATTTCTTCAAGGAGCTTTCCATCAGGGAGCTTTCATATAATACTAACTTGGCAGCAGTTGGGTCTCCTGAATGACTAAAGTAATAGTAGAGCAATATACAAGCGTAAACACACTTTATGTAATATTAACCGACTTATAAATTAAACCTGTGTGTGCCATGATTAAATCTCTTTATCCAACTTTTAATAGTAAGAAATCCACTGGCTGATGAAGATACGACTTCAGTCTGCCATTTTGCCCGCGTTGATACTTTAACAATATGATCATTGTACTAAAACAATGTACTGAACATATTTAGTTAAATATTTAGCTCGCAAATAATATATTATTTCTGGGTTAAAAAATACCCTATGGATTAATCGACATAATACACTATCTGTGTGCCAAATTGCATTCAAATCCGGCCAGTCGTTCTTTTGTGAGTCGGTACTTTATATTTATACATACATAATCCGTGAATTTCTAATAAAATTACAAATTTATTAATTCATGGCTTGTTTTTATTCGATAAATTTATAGGTAAAATCAATTAACCATAACATTTTCAATCAGCTATAATCTATTGAAAATAAACAAATTAATTGTTTCTAAGACTTTAATATTTCAAAATTTATCATATTAAACGTGCTTTATCTACAGTTTTGTAATACACGTGTTCCTTATAACTAGATTTTAGGTATAATTGACGGATACATTGTTAGTGTAAAAACGGCTTTTATCTCGGAACTGCCAACTGATCAACTAATATTTTGATTATTTGTTCGTTACAGTTTAAAAATTGATGCTCTAGGCATTTTTGGGTGACACTCCTTCTGGGGAATAAAAATTTCAACAGTAATAAAAAAATACAGAAAACGATTAAGCAAAAAGTTTTAAACAAATACTGTACATTTTTTTATTGAAAAAAATTATGTTTTTAAACGATTATTTCGGAAGTTTTAAATTTTAACCGAAAAAACAATCGCATTTTTTTTTATTTCTGTATATGCAATAATAACCGAGGTATAGGTTATAGAATACGATGTTAAGTTCGAGGAAAATGGAAGGAGTTCCATTTAATGAAAGAATTTTCACGAATTACATAATAACGTTAAATAATTCGGAGAAAACTCATTGAATCTTTGCTTAAGAACGAAAAAAGATTATACTCGCAAGACTGTTCTTACAACAGTTTATTTTAGTTCATAAACATTTCAAAATCCATGATAAATTTTTTATAGTTTAATTACAGATTTTACATTGCATTTAACAAATTTCGATGTTTTATTTTACAAACTATCGTATAATCTTTCATGATTTTTTATATTATATATGATGGCAAATATCCTATTATCAACATTTTCAAATTGTGGCGAATCTAATATATTTATAGAAAAACTATAACTTCTTCTATCTTTTACGATTTAACCAGAAAATACTATAAAAATTTTAATACATCTGCCTCTTTTTATTCTGGCATATAAACGATAATCAACCAATTCGAAAATTCTAACATCTAAATCAAAGTAGTGTTAAAAGTAAATTATTGATTTTGAATCCTACTGTACAACCTGATAAATCTACCCTACATCATAAAATGCAATAATATGATTAGATTTAAGTTTTGTCATCAAAGGTCAAATGCATATATGATACTTCAAATTTACTACAGTATTGTAATTCAATAAATCCAACTACCAGGAAATAAATAATTCATTTAAAATTTTAAATTATTTAAAAATGATAATTTAATATCTAAATATACTGATGATTTGATAATAACATTTTTTTTTTTATATTGAAACATGAACAATAGATGTGACTGAAAACAAAAATTGATTATTTTAAAAATGTTTATAAAAATTGTCGATTTTTCTAACAAAAATTATTGTTTTTACAATTAACAAATTATTATTAGCACAAAATTTAACCAATAAGCCTACATTTAATCAACCCGCATATTTTTAAGTTAAGTTTGCAAAATACACGCTTCTCTCTAGTAGCGCTTTAATCTGTTATCTATCTATCATAGATCACTTCTCTATCCAAATCTCAATGATTAAAGTTCAGGCTACGGCTCAGATCATTGAACTCTGAATTTTGGTAATAGATGTAGAAAGTATGGATTTAAGATTGTAAAATTATTGTAGTTCATATCTAATGACCTCAGGGAGTCAGATTATTTCGATTTTAAAAGATAGGCTGGGCTGCACCATACTAGTCTTGAGTTATTTCTATCGAAAATTGTATTGAACTAACTGTGGTTAGCCATGGTTCTATGTTACTATGAATGGTGTAACCCAGCCATAAGCTTTTATTTCTTGTTGTTAAGTTGATTCTATATCTGTAGTTATATAATAAGGTATTAGCTCTAAATTTTAATTTAATAAATATATTTTTTTTTTCTTTTAATTTCCCAGGCGACTATCAATTCGTATCATAGATATAAGATATGTGGATTGATAGTTAATTTCCTGTTACTTATATTTACAAAACTCGGAAATTAAAAAGGAATTATTCATTTTTTATCGAATTCAAATTTAACTTCCAAGTCTTATTACATAACCCAAGATATAGAATGACATAACTTTAATTTTTTAATTATCCTAAACTATTATCCTATGTATGTTTTATAATCAAAATAAATTTTACATTAGATGTTGCCTACAAGTGGGCGTCTGTATTCTTTGCTACAAGTAATTTTATTATTAAATAACTATTATTCTATATATTGTATCAATATATATACATCATCCATATATTTTATTATCAATGATTCTGACAGTGATATATTAACAAATCATAGAGTAAATAATAAACATACATTTGGCAATAGCATGTTTATGACATGCACATATGAAATGTCATAGTTTTGAAGGTAGAACAAATAAAAGTAATACATTTTTAACTTATGACTGGAATATTTTTCAATTTATCAATCGATTAGTATAAAAATATTCGTATTTGTAAAATATGAACTTTGATCACTAAGATAATGAACTTTTATGATAAGCAGTAAACAGTAACTCGAAAAAGGAATCAGAGAATATTGTAAATTTAATTTTTAACCATGCATGAAGCATTTATAAATTTAAATAGTGTTCCAACCCATATAATGGCATGGGGAAAATGGATTGAAGAGGACCTATCTAATGAAAAATTAATAATATTGTTTATTCCTGGAAATCCAGGTGAGTGATCGTTTATTTAATTAGGCATAACGGTAACGTTTATAACGGTGTAATGAATATAATTAAATTTTATTTTACATAGGCTTGCTTGGATTTTACAAAGAATTTTTAGACACAGTTTATAAACAATTAGGAGGAAAAGTACCAGTATGGACAGTGGGGCATGGAGGTCACGAAATGCCAAAAAACAGTTTACGACCCGTTCCATTATTCCAATCTAACAAAGGATTATACGATTTAAATGCACAAATTGATCATAAAGTGAGTACTTTAAGGATTTTTACTATTTTAAATTTTACGCGTTAGCGCTAACTAAAAACTTTGAAAATAAAAAAAATTTTTCAAGAACTTAAAAAACCATTTTATGTGTAAATCCAATTTTTATTTTAATTTATCACTTCACACCAGTTAAACTTTTGAAACTTATTTTTAGCGAACATGCGTTACATTAAATTTCAATCGCCATTGGTTAAAATATTAACTTTATAGGATTCCTCTTGAATTATGTCCGTTTTAAGCAATGCAATAACTAACCAGGTATAACTCGGTTAATATTGCGTTTACAGTAATATGCACAAATAATTACTACCCCTATGTTTATTAATTTCTTTTCTTATTCCACAAAGGTGTCTTGTTAAGTATAAAAAATTATAAATTGAAATATTTCTATATAACAATTTTTTTCTGATAGTCATTGTAAAATATTTGAACTTTTATCGTTTACAATAACGGATTCTCCCATTCTTAAAATATATATATGTATGTTTTTATTCTTTCAGGCATACTTTATTCGTAAATATGTTCCAAAAGATACCAAATTAATAATTATGGGTCATTCAATTGGTGCTTATATATGCGTTGAATTATTAAATACTCCTGAATTCCAATCACAAATACAAAAAAGTTATCTACTATTTCCAACACTGGAACATATGGCTGCTACAAAAAGTGGACAATTTTTAAATAAATTTGTACGTTACTTTGTTGGTATCATTGTATTTTTAACATGGTTTTTCACATGCTTGCCTACAATTTTACAAGTATTTTTAATTAAAGCTTATTTATTTGTGACGAGTTCTCCATTAGATTTTACGAACGAAGCAATATCTTTTGTGAAACCAAATGTTGTACAAAATGTTTTATATATGGCAATGGATGAAATGGAAAAAGTAAATGACAGAAATGATAAATGTATTGAGAAAAATATTCATAAAATAAAACTTTATTATGGAAAAACAGATCATTGGGCTCCACCAGCGTATTATCATCGTATAAAAGATAAATATCCCACAATTGATGCTGAATTAAGTGATTATGAACATGCGTTTGTTATGAGGAATTCTAAGGATGTGGGCAAAGTTGTTGTCGGTTGGATACAAGAAGATTTTTCAATTTAATTTTTTTAATATATTTATTTATATTTGATTTGTGCGTTGACAACAATAATTTATCATGTGATATATCAATTTTTCACAGACATAGTTTATTGGGTAACGAAAATCATTGATTGATATATTTTTAATGGTTCTAATTTTCGCATGCATTATTATATGTTGAGTAGAGAAAATCTGTAATGCTCTGAAATTTCAAAAGATATTATTCAGCCAAAAAAGGGAATAAATAAAAAATAAAACATAATTTTATACAGTCAATAATATTTCAAAATAGACCATATTTGACGCGATACTTACGCTAAATTTAAATATGGGTGAGTTAAGATTGAAAAATTTATCTTTCAATCCTGATTTCGCAGGAAATCAGGTTACGTTTTCACTCTAACGTCTTCAAAACTTTTTAAAGCCGCTTGTATGGTCTTCAGTTCCTTAACTAATTTTTTTTTTTTTCATTACTTATTACATTAATGATATTTTCCTTATTTTTTTGTAGTCCTTTGATTTCGTCCATCTGATATAAGATTCGTTTCAAACGGTTTTATGAAATCTTAAAATCTTTTTTGTTTGTATCAACCATTTTTCAAATTATAATTTGGTAACTAGTAAACAGAAAACCTCTTATTATTTAAATTTTAATTATTTGTATATTTATTTATATATCTAACTAACAATTCGCATATTTACAATATTTCGTAATGTATTTCTCATAACTGTAAAATTTACTTTATTGATGTGAGTCCAATAACTGAACTCATTGAAAAACCTAATTGGACACAAATTCGTAACACATAATATGTAAGAATTTGAAAACGTAGTAGGCCCATAACAATATTTCAAATATATCATTAGCTACATTTACAATAATAAATTGTAATTAATTGCATATTACGTTACATATAGTCAATTATTTTTTACAAGACTGTACGAAAAATCGATTATTTTTCAAGCCTCTTGTGCAAGCCAAATGCCTGCACAAAATTTTCATACAGACGGTCAAGCTTGTTTCTACAAAATAATTGTACAAAAGTGCTTGCACAAACATCTTAGAAACTACCTTAATTACTTACATTTAAAATAAGTATATATTATTTATTTTGAACATAAAATTATGAACTTTTTTTTCATTCCTTTCATTTTATCATTCCTATGTATAATCGACGTCAACACAACCTTTTCTGAAATTCTTCAATACTAACGTGTTCAATTATAATTGATAAGGAATTTTAACTGTCGAGGTACATGTAGTATGGTGCTACCGTAAACGGAATTTATACTTAGATTATGAGATTGAGAAAATCTTATATTCTGAGCGTATTTGTGATCTTTATAAAAATATTTGTTGCATTTATGTTAAAAAATTTTTTTTTAATAAAAATTTTTTTATATATAAATTTGTTTTTTTTTTTTTATCTACAAATAAATCGTAAAATTTAAAAAAAGTTACGAAGCTGAATTTTAGAGGAGGCGTAAAAGGTACATTTTATTCGAAAAATGTGAAAGAGTTGTCAGATTATTTCGTAAGAAATCCGATAGGTTCCACTCACATCGGATACAACAATTTGTGTAATAAACGAAATTTATGTTATTTATCCTCCAATACCCAATTATTATTACAATCGGCTATTTGACAACATTAAAAATATACTACAAAATGCAGCTATCATTTAAGATAATATTTCATTTTTTTACATCCTGATTATGTAATAGAGTTCTCATCAAATTCTTATCTGACAACTGAATTAGGTGTTTGTTTCGACAAATTTGTTCTCCAAAAAAATGTGTCAGTTGTGAAGGTGACCGGGTCAAACAAAAATGATAACAATTAGTTAACTTTTTTCCATCAAGCTAGTAATTCTAACAATTTTTTATCTCTATATACAAACAATGATGTAGTTCGGAGGTCGTGGGCTCGATTTTGAAAACTGTACACAATTTTCTTTTAATTTCACTTGTTGCAGAAAAATAAAGCTTTGGTTATTGGCCTGTATAAAATGCAAAATGGACTTGAATTGTGGAAAAAATAATCATAGACCTCATCATGGCAATGCTGAGAACTAAGATAGAAACCGAGTAAGTACTCGGCAAAAGTGGGAAATCAAGGGAATCTAAAACTTAAGCACCCTCCCCCAAAATTGTACCACACTTGGTATTCGGTTGTGTAGCTATAAGCTGAGCATAATTATTATTTTGACTGGAAATAGTCTTTTGTGACTTAATTTGATTATTACTAATTTTCTAAGATACAAATTTGATAATTACTATTTTTTCGCTCAGTGACCATTTATGTGCCTTCCTTTGGTTTTCCCTTTGCGAGCGAAGTGAACACTGACGTCAAAGATTCTATCCCCTCTCTTTGTAACCTAACTACTTAATAAAATAACTGTTTAGCTAATATAAATTAAATGACACCACTAAAAAGAGAGCGTATATTTGAGGACATACATGTCTGAATCTACCCTTTTTCTTTTACGGTCTCATTATGATTTGAACTAGCTATACTTTAAAATGTGATATTTTTTTGTACTTGCTAGTCTTTAATATTTTTAAAGGAAAATAGAGAATTAATTTTATCTATTAGAACTTAGTACTTGATAAATTAAGTTTTATGCTGAGCGGCTCATTATCATCTTGAAAATTAACAAACAAATTTTTATTTTTCGAGTTTTTTTATATTTAAACTCTCTAAATACCTATAGTGCGGTTTTTTTATCAATTTCCAAATTTTTTTGTAAAATTTTAACTGTAGGAAAATCAAATTTATGGTTTTATACTTAAATATATTTTTAATACTTTAAAGGCAGTTGACGAAAGAAATCACAAATTTTGCTTCAATAAAAAATTGTACACAAAGAAAAAACGCATTAAGTTCCTTTGAAATAATGTTTAAAATTTAAACATCACTCATGAGAAGGGAGTGTTAGTGAACAGGTAGTGTAGGGTTTTCGTTGACCTATTGTTTGCAATTAAGATCAAGCGATAAAATGTTATTCTATTGAAACCGGTATATTAGGTCCTAAAATACCTGAATATTTAAAAATTAAGTGGATTTAATTTAATTATTTGTTTTTAACCAAGTGGAATTAAAAAAAAAATAATGTATGGACATCCATAATAGAAGCATTACATTATATTTATTTTTATTTTCGCGCACAAATAATTCAAATATTAATTATTCCAATTTAATAAAATTTATTATTCACAATCTTGAGATTCATAAACAGTTAGCGAGGGGGGGGTTGGTTTCACAAAATGTGTCATCGTGTTACAAGGGATGGGCAATTTAATAATTTCTTGATGCAAAATTACAAAATATGTGACGTCACACTAAAAAGTGGAAGGGGAGGCTGAGAAATGTGACAAGGACAGGGGGTGCATGTCAAAAAATCATGAAAATCGTGTAACGTATTTGTTGATGGCCCCTAATTAAGTTCCATGGTTGCATGAGCCATCTTTTAAAGACTATAAAAGATAGAAGAAAAGAAATTTGTTTTCTAAAAACAAACAACTTTGGTTTGAAACATTTTTTAATAAACAGTTTAGATTAGTCAGAATTAAAAGTTCTTAATTCCGATAAATAATAACACATACATTATTATAATTTATAAAACATATTATTAGATTTATAACAAACTTTTCATAACTGTATATAGTGTTAATAATTATAAAAATAGTTCAAAAATTGATATTAATAATGTGTCGAGTATATAAACAATTAATACTGTTAGCTAATATCTTTCTTATTAATGAAGAATTTGATTCTGTTAGAAAAACAATTTTTGAGGGGGTTGGGGGTGATTAACTTCAATTATCTCATTCAGTAGCTTTTTTAAAATAGTGAACGACTATTTTTCTATTTCCATATTAAAGAGTTTTTCTGAATTTATTATACATATAAATTTTCAATCAGAAAATTAAAAAATTTTTATTAATTAAATTACGAGCAAGACAAAAATTTTTTAATTTCCAATCTTTCTTATAGAAGCCATGATTCTTTAATTCGTAGGTTTAACAATTAATCATAAACTTTTATTGAAATAGAAAAAAACGTTTAAAGTTTTATAAGAATTCTGTTAAAATATTCTACTAAACATTTCACAAATTAACTGATTATATTCTAAGACTTAAGACAGAAATTTTGTGTTAATTGTCTATAAACCTGATATATGACTGCTTATCAACTTTTGAGCTATTTATAATTATTAATAATTTATAAAATACACTATAATACACAATAAAAAATATGTTCTTGAATTGTGGCGAATCGAAACAGTTGAAAGCGAAAAAATATTTCAAACAATAATTGTTTTTAAGAAACAAATATTTTTTTGTCTATCCATTTTTTTTCGGATAGAATATTGATGTTCGTAGTTTTAATTTACTTATTTTTTCTATAGACCAAAATAGAAGCCTTTAAAAATGGTAAAAAGTGAAAAAAAAAATTAAAGTAGGAAGAAATCCATTGGAAACGTGAAGAGAATATAAAAAAAATGAAATGAAAAATACTTTACGGGCGATCTAAGGTCGGGAAGTGAAAGGGGATAAGTATGTAAGGGTAAAACACGGTTTATTTCGATTTCCGGTAAAACTACAAGTTCTATGGGAAAAAGTTAAATGACAAAGTTGTACATAATAAAAAGATCTACAACTTTTGTATTTACACATTTTTCACATACATTGGTTTCAAAAATTATCGAGCCTGGTCTACTAAGCACAAAATATACTGTTATCAGTTTTCTTCACGCCTGTATTTTGTACATAGAGGTGTATGTCGTACGCATCAAATAGTTTAATTTTTAATTTATTTGTTTTTTAAGAATATTTTTAATCCTTAAAAAAAACCAGTTTTAAATATCCCAAAAATTAGATCGTAGATATTGTTTTCATAGAGGTGAAAGATTTTATTTACCAATTGATTTACTGTTTGTTAGTACTAGATAAAGCATAAATTGTTTTAGTATTGTAATAGACAATAATTCTGATCAACTTATATCAAGCAATCAATTACTGGTAATAAAAGTACCTCGAACTGCATTAGCATTATATTAAAAAAAAAACTTGAAAGTAAATAATAATGATGGTTTACAAACATATCCAAACTGCGGAGGATGATGCATGTAATAATGTTAGTGCACAATTAAATGATGCTGAATTAATTAATAATGTTGATAATAAAAATAATGCAATTATTGTAAAATCTGTGAATAATGAGTGTAAAATTAACGTTGAGCAGAAAAATATTGAAAATTACACATTACAATATGTGGCATCGTTTACAGGTAAGCTATTTTTTTATTTGTTTGTTTAATGTGTTTATGTAACAATTTATAAGGAAAAAAACTATCTTAGTACAACCTGCTCCTGTCTGTAATCAATCCAAGTAAACTCTGACCCATTATATAATTGAGCTGAAATTAACTAGTCAACTATAGTAGAAAATAAGTATTTGAAATTTGAAAGTATTTTTTTCAATTGATTTATATTTTTGAAGTTTTGTGTGTGTTTTTTTCGTATAAAATAAACAATATAAAATGTTTGTATAAAATTGATAATATATGAAATCAAAATAATACAAATATTTTGAACGGAGTTTTATCAAATTATTTAAAATCGAGAAATTTTTTTTTTTTTTGCTTCCCATTTCGAAATGGCTCTGTTTATAGGGTAAATTTAATCCAAAAAATTTTAAAAAAACATCCATTTAACAATTTGTGGTTTTGGAAATATTGTTTAAAATTTTATTTTGAAACCGATTCATACCCCGTACAGATTTCAAGCCATATCCCGTAAACTAATTATCCAATCGTTAAATAATTGTTATTTTTGAGTCTTTTATATTTGATTTATTCTAGAAATATTAAAACAGCGAAGAAAAAGATAATTTTTGAGCTTTCTTGTATAATTACAAAAAAACTCGAAAAATAAAAAAAAATTACAAAAAGTTCATGCATATGATCAAAAGACTTCAACTTTTATAGTTTAAAAAATTATTAAAAAAAAAAAAAAGAAATAATTAGTACTTTTTAATTTATGAAAATATACAGATATATAGCACATTTATTTTCCAAAATGATGGCCATGTGGCGGCTGATCAGGAAAAAGTTACAATTATATTTCGTTTTAATTTATTTCTTAATTAGAATAGAATAATACTATAAATATTATTAATTGACATAGGGGAAAGTAGTCATTAATTATTTATTATCTGCAGTTTGGATTAAGATTTTTAAAATTCATAAGAAGAAAATTATTGAATGATGATCTCTTAGCTACAAAGCTTGTTATGATTTAAAAAATTACTTGCCAAAATTGAACCACACGTTTACTTAAGTAGTTCGTTTACTAACAGGCTTTAAAAACATACATTTTTTCAACATAAATATCTCAAAAAATACTTATCCAAATTTTATGAAATTTAGTATGCCGAATATTGACATGAAAACCTACCCTAATAAATAATTAAATCCAATATGCATTGAATCGGATTTAATGGGAAGTGAATTTGATTTCAATCGAAAATTTGATTTCCAATTAAAAGCAATTCAATCCGATTTAAACGAACACAAATTTTTGAGTAAGATTTAATCGCTTCTAAATGGTTTTAATTGAATATATTTTTCATTTAAAACTAATTGGATCAAATTAAATCAGATTTAATTGGAAATTTTCAATTAATTCCTATTGAATCCGGTTAAAATTCAATCTAATTTAATTAGACATTATTATAAGGTTTGTGCTTGTCCGAGATTTTTTGGTTATAAAACATTTCTAAATAAACAATCAAATTTGTATTTTTACCTTAGAAATTTTTTTAGAAAGGATACTGGTCAACCACTAGGTTTTCATGTCAATATTTGTGCATACCAAATTTCATAACATTTTCGATAAGTATCTTATTTATGCTGGAAAATTGATAGAAATACAATGTATATTACATGTTATTTAAGTCAACAGCTGTCTAGAAACACAATCAATTATGCCAGGACAACTATATTGTTGATAAATCGCCTTAAATCGTACTTTGATGTTTATATCGATATTTATATCAATTTTATTTTTATAAGTCTATTATTATATCATATAAAATTGTGTAATGTAAAATATTGATGGGTTTGATTTAATTTAAAGTTTATTTTCTTCTTTTTAGAACATTTAAATAAAAGCTTATTTTAAAAAATGTATTTTTTTTTTACTAAAATTTATTCGATCTATTATATATAGTTATCATTGTAATAGTGTTTTGATAAAACGTGGTGATTCAATTTAAACGCTTTACCCTAATAGGCATATTATGACAATGATATAAGCATATACAAATATAAATAATATAATTACATAAAACAATATATTATTAACATTAAAACAAAGGTCATTTTTGACATCTGCTAAGATATATGGACATTCGAGGAAAATATTCCAAAATCCCACATTCCTTTTCTCTGAATAGCAAATCCGCTTAAAATGCAACGATGTACGTGTGTGTGTATGTAAGTATGTGACCCGCTTATAACTTTTAAACGGCTTGGCCGATTTGAACCAAGTGGCATTTCAAAATGAATCACGAAACTTAGATTTCCTGAAAATTTGAACCGATTCGGACCAGTATATTCCAAGAAATCCAAAAAAAATTACGGAAAAAAATACAGTTTTTTGGAATAACTTTTAAACGGATGTATCGATCAACTCCAAACACTAATCAGATCTTAACCTTGATAAACCACGACGATCACCAACCGAACATTTTTATCGTAATTTTTTTGAGATTTCTTGGAATCTACTGGTTCGAATTTACTGGTCGGTTCAAATTTTCAGAAAATCTAAGTTTCGCGATTCTTTTTGAAACGCCACTTGTTTGGTTCAAATCGGACAAGCCGATTAAAAGTTATAAGCGAGTCACATACTTACATACATACACACACACATATATACAGACAGGGTGACCTCACAGTAACCGTCGAAATAGTTTTCTAGGACCTTAAAACGTCAAGATCTGATCAAAACACGATTTTTGCAAAACGGAGTAAAACCAATAACTTCCCAATTTCCGAAAATTTTTAATTTTCTTATCGGGAAGTTAAAAAATTCATAATTATATACCTATAAAAAATTATGAAAATCGGTATTCGTTTAATTATAAAAATTGAAAAAGTCTACTTTTGATTGTTTTCAATCCTTTTTAGTGACCTCACAAATAAAAGATAATGAATTGCGCAAAATTGCGCAATGAAATTACTTTTGTATTTCTGCTTTTGGAAAAGTGATGGGAGAGCCCGTGAATGTTATCCTTTTTCAATGGTAGATATTATAATTTACATTGGGATAGTATCTCAATCAGTTGAACACGAATCACCCATGGCAACTGCTTAAACTCTGTATCGTATATGACAATATGTTACTCATAGTATAGCTTTTCTATCGTTTAAGAAAAGTTCAGTAATTCCAAAGATTATTTCTTACAAAAAAAATCTGTATCTCTATAATTTAACGTAAATAAGTAGCATTTATTAACATCATAAAAAAGTTTTCGTTCAAAACGTAATCTGTAATGGAAATTTCATAAGCAAAATCTAATTTTAGCAACAAGTTTGAATCGTGAATCGTCTGAGTTGTCTTTAAATCGATTTTTATATCTTAGGAACATTTTTGTTTTTATTTCTTGATTAATAATAATCGAAATATTTTTACAATGATAAACTTCTTATAGAATTTATCATTGAAAATTATAATTTATTCAATCAGAAAGTATGGTCTTCAAAGGACAAATTTACCACAACTTATTTATTTATGCCAATGTAAAATTTCATATTATTTTCCTAAGTAATGTTTGCATTAAATAACAATAAAATCGCTATTTAATTTACATAAACCGATTAGATAAACTTTTGAAATTTAATCTTGATAACCATTTGTGACGCTACACACCCATTGGTTTATGCAAAATAAACAAAATATAATATTTCAAAATTAGGTTTGTCTTACAATTTGGCCATGGAGTTATGGAAATTGCTTTAAACAATTTAATAAAATATTTAAAAAATACAAATTTATGGAATTAATTTCAGATAAGATATGACCAAATATGGAAATAAACTCAGAACAAGAAACCTATTAAATGTTAGATACCTGTTGTCCACGTATGCGGTCTATGTTTCAACTCAATTTTTATGTATCTCAGTTTGTTCCATTGTAACTTTCGAACACGTTTTCCGATTTTGATGCAATTTTCTGTACATATTAACCACAGTCGAAATATTTACTTAATAATAAATTTGAGGAAATTCCTCTTGTAAATAAGTACCCAAAATTACCAACTTTTTTCTATACATGCTGGAATGACGCAGCTTTTTGCAATAGATATGAAATGAAATGAAATTGTCTGAAAAAATAGCAAAATGCATGTTTCCATTAAAAACCATCTCCTCATACAGTAAGAAATTCTCAGCGCACACCAAGAATTTCTTTAAAAAAATTCTTTTTAATAAGTCATTACACTGCCTGGGGTCTAATTAAAATAAGATATTTCTTATATCTTCTTCTTGTAGGTTTAGAGTGACATCAAATTTCTTATATTACCATCTATATCGGATTACAATTGGATAATCTGACATTGTCATTCAAAAATATTTATCGTGGATTACCACAGGTCTACTGTATTGAAATAAATATTTACTTGCCATTAGCATCGCCTTTTAGACCAGGAGCTGGATGGATTTTGAGTGTACAAAAATTTAGTATCGCATTCTATTAATGGAATTATGTTAAGAAGGATTGCCGAACCAATTTTTGGTCCAATTAAGGCTCCCTCCACTCCTTTTTATATGGAATTGGAGCTATTTTAATGATTTCATTTAAATTAGGCAAAATTAAAAACTTTTGAACTTTTCAATTTTTTTGAGCATTAAGCGATTTAAATGTGCTTTTCCAGGATTGTACTGCAAAATTATTAACTTTCTTTTTTTTTGGATGTCATTTTAAAGAGTTATATTCTAATGAAATATATGTCACTTTCCCGCAACTTTTTATCTCATAGAATTTTCGTTTATTGATGACTGTTTTTTTTTTATTTTAATTACTTATAGCACGAAAACGAAGCATTTTTCGAAAAAAAAACCATAAGAAATTAAGGCAAGAAAACCATAAGGCAAGAAAAAATTTTTTGCAAGAAAACGACAAATATTGCAAAAAGTAAGTCTTTAAAAATAAATATTGCAAAAAGTAAGAAAATTTAAAAATGGCTGTAGTCGATCTGTAGTCGAAAAAATTTCAGAAGTATTTATTTTTAACCAATTAAAAGAACCGATTAGGTTCTAAAAAAAATTGGACTAAAAATTGATCCGACAACATTCGGATCCTAAATTTTTACACACTCAAGTCTATCCAGATTTTGGTCTATTAGCATCGCCTATGCAACCGCCTTCTTATTTATCATTCTTCATGGAACACCTGCTTGTATACACAAAGAACTACTAGCTGTACTACTTGTTGTTGATTGTACAAAAACTGATTCAGTCTGTGTCTAATTAGTCATGTAGGTATTTCTTACCACCTACATTATGCGAAAAACCTGCCTTGTTAAATCCAACTCCAAAACAAACATCAATACATATAATTAAATATTTTAAAGAAAAAATATATGTACATGAAATATTTTTTTTAAAAGAAGTTGCTACGTGTTTCATATAGTCAAATCCAAAACAAAAATGCACCAACTTAAATCTTTATGTTTATTTAAAATACAAAATACTCAATTTTGATAGTGTTTTTACGTCAATATCGGGTATAATTTAGTTTATCTAAGTAAAACGTTCATTTTAATAAAAATTGTTCTGTTATCAAACTTAAAAATAATTTTTTCTATTATTACAAAAACAGTTTTTCTTTTCTTTTCAAAAGTCTAATTGTTCATATACTTTGAATTAATTTTCTATAGAATTAATTATGATTTATAATTTATTAAATATTATTTAATGATTATTTTCATTATCACTACAGTAAATGGAAATTTATTTTCTTCTTTATTAAATAAACATGTAATTAAATTATAATTTTATTTATTAGATCATAAATGGTATTAATATTTTTATTACATCATCATGTACATATCTTAAGGGAAATTACCATAGAAAATGAAACAAATATAATAAAGACAAACTCTAATGTAATAAACATTGTATTTTAATTATCCAAATATTATGAAATTTGGTGTGTAGTGTCGAAGAGCAAACCTCCTTCTGTTTAAGTTGAACTCGGTTAAAAATAGTATATTACTTTAATTATTGTACATTGAACTTGAAATGTCACCGTCATTATATAAGAATGAATGCTAATGCATAAGTACTATCAAATTACGTTGTATATGTGTATACTCAAATAAATAAAAAACGCAACGTGTATTTTATAATTTTTTCAGTTTAATGTGAATATTGTAGGTATATAAACAAAATTAACTTTTATAAATGACAAAATATAATCTAAATACAATATAAAAATCGAGTTTTTAATGTTTGTAAATAGCTATACAAATTCTAGTATCGCATTTTTTGATTTCTTAAGTATATGTAACCATTATATGTACTGTGGGTATGCACTTGTAGAGATGCACAATCTAACAAAGCAAGTTAACTCAAGTATTAAAATAAAATTAGAATAATTTTTAATGTATCATATTTTAAAGACGGAATAAAAACTATCAAATAATTTCTCTAATTTCAAATGAAAAATTAGGAACGCATGCAGCAGCATTAGTTGAGCTGTTAATGTATCAATTATCTGTTGAATGCGCCCAATGTTTTTCGTTTGAAATTATTTTACTTTACTTTTTAGTCCGTTATAAACACATAAGACATTTAAAAATATTTTTATTTTTTTTTTTACTACTTTCTCTCGGTTACGTGTTGAAATTTTTCGTATAGTGAACATAATATATTTTCTTTTTTTTTTATGCCTGCTGTTTTGTTCTCTTTTGTATTTCCTTTCCGCCTCTTTCATTTTCTCTCATTCTTTTTGTTTTTCTTCTTTTTTTCACATTTTCATGCATTGTCATCCACTTTTGAGCTATGGTCAAATTCCAACTCTCTGGCTCACCGGGAAATTAATTTAAAAACAATTACAAAATTCTACCCGGACAGGCCATTCCAATTTGAGAACTTCTTTCTTATTTGAACTTGGTTAAAATGAAACTAGCCTGCAATATAAGGAAAGGATTAAACTGATTTTCCAAATTAGTTTAAGAATTCAGGGAACACTCTGAGGGAACAAAATAATTGTGTCTTCGTTTTCTAAGAGATTTCAACATTAAGTCGTGACATGATGAAAATAGGAATATATATATATATATATATATATATATATTATATATATATATATATATATATATATATATATATATATATATATATATATATATATATATATATATATATATATCTCTGAGGTGGTCCTATTTTCATCATGTCACGACTTAATGTTGAAATCTCTTAGAAAACGAAGACACAATTATTTTGTTCCCTCAGAGTGTTCCCTGAATTCTTAAACTAATTTGGAAAATCAGTTTAATCCTTTCCTTATATATATATATTTTTTTTTTTTTTGACAAATTTCAAATGACCAGTTCTTAATATTTTTGGATAAAATTTGCCTGATAATTTATGGTCAACCATGGACCACTTTCCCCAAAAATAAACCTCAATCTATCATGATTTATCCGAAATATTCACAATTAAATTTATTGAAAAATATAAATCAATTACGATAAAGAGGTATGGCTTATATTTTTTCCTAACGAGAATTAAGTGTCACAATGCGTGAGGTCTACTGTTCAATGTAGCTAGATTAACACATGTTTTCATTGTTTCAGCAACCTTGGCATTATTTATCACCGGAATGAATTGGGGATGGCCTGGTCCGACATTTATAAAAATGACTTCATCAACATTTCCATTAAAAGTAACCGAAACAGAATTAACATGGATGGCATCTACAATCAGTTTAGCAGCGATTTTTGGACCATTTTTGGGTGCAATACTTGTGAATATAATTGGACGTAAAAAAGTATTACTTTTAATATCATTCCCATTTCTATTTGAATGGATATTATTGTATTATTCCGATGAAACATTAATTGTTGTATATATTGCAAGAATATTGGCTGGTCTAAGTATTGGTGTAGCATTAAGTGTCGTTCCCATTTATTTGGGTGAAATCTCTTCACCAAATATACGTGGTAAATTGAGTAATTTGGTTAGTATACAAATACATATGGGTGTACTATTTAGTTATGTAATTGGACCATATGTTTCGTTAAAATTCAGTAGTATGATTTCAACAATATTTCCAGTTATATATTTAATACTTTTTGTGTTTATGCCTGAAACACCGTATTATTTTATAATAAAGGGTGATCGTATCAATGCCATTAAATCATTACAGAAACTTCGAGGTAAATATTATGATTGTGAAAAGGAAATTAATCGCATAACCGAAAATATTCTCGCATATGAAAATAGTAAAATTAATTTATGCGATTTGTATCGTGTTCCATTATATCGTAAAGTCATGTATATAATATTACTTTTATTTACAACTCAACATTTAGCCGGAAGTGGATTTATTTTAGCGTTTTGTCCAACCGTTTTAGCCAATATAAATGCACCAATTTCCACATCTGTGAGTACTGTTTTATTTGCCGTTGTATATCTCTTATCGACAATTATTGTTGGATTTTTAGTTGATCGTTGTGGACGAAAAATTTTGTTATTAATATCTTGTTTTGGTACAGCTATACCATTATTAACGTTAGCTGTGTATTTTTTGCTCCGTGATGTGTATCTTATGGATTTGACAAGTTTTACATTAATACCGACAATTTGTTTAATTATTTATCCCGTAACGCATGGTATTGGTTTAGGTTCAGTGCCATTTATAATGCAAGGCGAATTATTTCCATCAAATATTAAAACGACTGCCTCATTAATCGCTACTTTAATTGGATCCGTTTATGCTTTTTCTGTGTTAAGCTTATATCATCCAATTAAAAATTCATTTGGTATGCATACTGTTTTCTTTATATTTTCGGCAAGTTGTTTAATCGGTAGTTTATTTATTATACGTTATGTACCTGAAACTAAAAATAAGACTTTGGAACAAATTCAAGATGAACTACGACACAAAGAAACGTAATTTGTTTGATTGTAGAAGAATTCTTATTAACTAAAAATCTCATTTTTGATAGATTTCAGTATTCGAAAATCACACACCAAAATTTTTTGGTCTGGACCTAGAAAACTCAAAACTAGTGTTAGCAGATTAAAACGGGTCAGTTCACTCCATCAGTATTAAGGGAGAAACCGCTTTGTTACTTCTTTTACTACAGACAAAACTTTCTAGAGAAATTTTTGCCAAAATTGTGCCATTCTTAAAATATTGAATCTCAAATTACAATAAAAATTTTTTTTTTAATTTTAAGTAGTACTAAGTCTAGAATAAATAAATATATAAACAAGCGTAAGCAATAAATATTTATAAAAAAAATAGTTGTGCAGTCAGAGGACCCCTGTCAGAAAAGAAAATGCTTAAATTATTTTTTAAACTCTAAACGTGAGATATTTATTTTATTGATTACATTGGTGTATTTTGAGCGAGTATAAATAAGAGATTTACATATATACACAAATAATTTGTTTGAAAATAGACAAATTAATTTTTAATGGCGCACCTACATTTTGTAGGCGTGTCTGATTTATTATAGAGTATTATACATATATTATTTATATTTGGAGACCATAAGTAAGTTTTTCTTTACGTGGTGACTTTTCTGTCATTTCAATTACTCTAAGCTCTCTAAAAAAATATTCTAAAAGAGTTTTCGCAGATTATTATAGTTTTCTGCATATCGAATATTACTTTCATCAAGAGCAGAAAGAGGCAGCGTTCTCCCCTAAAGGCTCAAAATATTTTTCATATTTAAACTTTTTCTTTCTGATGTAACATACGTATTATCTTTGACGAACACACGTGACGTGTACTTTGAAATATCGCCGCCCAAACATCGACAAAATACAAATATAAAATGAATCTCCATACGAAAATATATTTTAACTAGTTTTTCTCAGACAGTTCCATATCTTATATTATATATTTAAATGAAATTTTAGTACAATATTATGTATTTTTAATAAACTATAATCATACTTATCAGATACAAAATCCCGGTAATAATCATTTATTAAAATTTAAATAAAAATTTAGAAGTAACGTCTAAATTTATGTTTTTTATCGATGATCCATTGGTAAAATAAAATCATAGAATTTTTTTCAATAAATATGCTTTGTTATAATTTTGATTAAGAAATTGACATATAGTCGAGCAATTTACTCGAAAACTGTAAACTACGCTCTACAGGCAGATAGAGTATTGCGGTTTTTATTATGTTTTAAACACAACAGTATAAAAAAAGTTTGTCATGGAAGAAATGATGTATATTATTTTGGGATTCATCCTAATACATTTTGAACAGATATTGAGATAAATAAACAATTAAAAACCTCAATAATCGCCAAAAAATCCAACAAAATTTTGTTTATAATTTTTAGGCTAAATCTATAGGGTAAGGTCTAGAAAATCCAAAAATAACACTAATTTTACGATTGGATGGCTAGTTTTCGGAATAACTTTGGGCCGAAATATCTTCTTCCGAATCAAATTTCCGGCGTTAACTCAAAAACTATGCATTCAATCGTAAAAAAAAAAAAAAATTAATTTAATTTAATTCTTGAAAAAAATAATTAATTTTTGATAATTTTTAAAGTTTTCACAAGATCTACAAAAACCACATAAATGAAAAATGTCACAAATCTCTATCTGCCTACAAAAGTAAACTTCATAGTTTTTCAATAATGCACGAATGTAGTAGCCAAGACATGCACTTAAATTAATTCTGCTCCACGGTGTATGTCTCATCAAAAGTGTAAATACAACTATAAATCATTATCTATAAATGTGTTATTTCAATATATTATCTGATATTGTCAATTAATATTATATAAATATTGTAATTTATAAATGAGTTTTGTACAATAATTAGTATCGTAGACTATAAATTTATGATTATTTTACAGTGCCATAAAAAAAGTGCCATAAATGTTAACATACCCGATATACATATAAAAATAAGTTGTTTTTAAATTTATTTGAATTATTTATAAATAAAATGCTCATTAATTCAATCATTTTTAAAAGCTGTTTTATTTCTTGCCACCTAATAATTTCTTCACGCATGGTAATGTTTAAATTATTGTCTGGAACTAATGTCTAGGCGTATAATAATATATTAAAATTTAAGTGTGAACTACAGAAAATGTCAATGCATTATCGAACGCCGTTGATTTATGGTCAAACATAATGAGGTCTATGTTTTTCCTACTTATTAGTCACTTTGCGAAAGTCGCAAATCCTACTAGCCCCGTGTCTGATGATGCGCCGAGACTGAGCTCAAAAAGGCTACAGAAATGTATTAGGTACATTATTATGCTGCAAGTTGATCCGAATTTCTAGAGCGTTTTCAAGTAACTAACACTTTGTTACAGGATATGTTTTGAATAAGCATGGCTACATGGCTACATCCAAACAAATGCGATTAATATTTTCGTATATAAAGGCAAAAGCAATATATATTTCTTTTTTTGGAACGCCTGTTAATTTAAATCACGGAAAGCAGAGCTAAAATGCTAAAATTGAATCACGAAAAGTAAAATATTTTTGTAATTGCTGTGTTTTATTCACATCATAAATTTTATCAAAATGTAATGAAATTTGGTATGCACAATATCTTGACATGAAAACGAAGGGCATGTCGAAGAAATTTTCATGAAAAAAATCAAAATTAAATTTTATATTTAGAAATGTGTTTTCGTAAAAATCTCTTCGTTTTTATGTCAAGATTTTGCATACTAAATTTAATATTATTTATTTAATAATAATTATTAATTTATTGTAATACCAAGTATTTTTTTAGTTATCTATGTACGAAACTTCAGAAAATTTTTGTATATTTTCGAAATTTGTTAACGTTATGTATGATAAAATTTTTCTGCCAGATGTCACTGCGTGAATAGAATTCGAAAAATTTTTATTTTCTATTACTAGGATATTTTTTTAAGTATATAATTAGTGTATATAGACTTTATAGCATTATTTGTGAACAGTTTTTAAAAATTAAAGAATGTGTACCTATATGAATCATGGCTACAATTCTACACATAGACATCTATAAATATATTATGAAACCAAATTACTTTTAATTTTTTATCAAAGGTTCAAAACTTAGCTACAAATTTATTTAAACTCAGATGACCAATGAGTGTATTTATGGCCTTAAATTTGATTTTTGTAACACAAAAATTAATGATTTTAATGATATAATAAAAGTCCAAAATAAATAAACTTAGTTGCTTGCTGCCGAAAATTGATTTAGTCGCGTTTATAGGAGTGATAAAACAAAAAGGAATGTAAGAATTAAAAGAAACAAAAGTAATTCAAATTAAACCTTATTTTATTTTTAGCTTTTTCTTTGGATGATGATAAAATTTTTCTGCCAGATGTCACTGCGTGAATAGAATTCGAAAAATTTTTATTTTCTATTACTAGGATATTTTTTTAAGTATATAATTAGTGTATATAGACTTTATAGCATTATTTGTGAACAGTTTTTAAAAATTAAAGAATGTGTACCTATATGATATATGAATCATGGCTACAATTCTACACATAGACATCTATAAATATATTATGAAACCAAATTACTTTTAATTTTTTATCAAAGGTTCAAAACTTAGCTACAAATTTATTTAAACTCAGATGACCAATGAGTGTATTTATGGCCTTAAATTTGATTTTTGTAACACAAAAATTAATGATTTTAATGATATAATTAAAGTCCAAAATCAATAAACTTAGTTGCTTGCTGCCGAAAATTGCTTTAGTCGCGTTTATAGGAGTGATAAAACAAAAAGGAATGTAAGAATTAAAAGAAACAAAAGTAATTCAAGTTAAACCTTATTTTATTTTTAGCTTTTTCTTTGGATTGAAATTTATTTTTTAAAATTTGAAAATCCTTAGTAAAAAAAATAGAACATGTATGAAAAAGGGACTACTTTCGTAGTAAAAAAATAATTACCCAAATGTAATTTGAATTAATTTTTATTAAACAAATATATTTTTTCAAAAATGCTCTTTAATAAGGCCTCCTTTTTCATGTTTAGATTATCCATGCCACCAAATTTCATATTTCATTGGATAATTATTTTTTTAAATAGTGGGACTCGATAATAACGTTATCATTATATACATTTTACCTTTCAAAAGACCTTTTTTCTTGGATGGGTGACCACCTAGCAGTACTGTGTACTGTTGTTGTATAAAATAATAATTCCCTTTGGTTAATGGCTATATAGCTAGAAAGTAGCTGAAGCCAGAAATTTTATAAAAAAAAAAAAAAAAAAAAAAAAAATCAATGAAGTTAAGCAACAGCAGTTACAATCTGTATTTGGATGGGTGACCACCTAGCAGAACTGTGTACTGTTGTTGTATAAAAAAATAATAATCCCCTTTAGTTAATGGCTGTATAGCTAAAAGTAGCTAAAACCAGAAATTAAAAAATAAAATAAAATATTTGTGTGCCCAAATTTGACAAACAGATGTATCTACGGTTAGATTTTAGCCTTTTTACTAAATATACAATAGAAATAATTATTATCTAAATCAAAGAGAATTGAAGTTGTTTTCCAATTAACCCGACACCTCTTTTCATTACTTTTCGTTGAACTTACAGATTAATTTGAATTTAGATATAATTGTACTCACGGAAATGGCAATTATCATTTTAAAAGAATTTAGCTTGATTTTAAAACTCATGTCGTATAAAAAATATATACTATAAAGAATGGGGACTTTCTGCTCTATAAAATCCTCCTTTACCTAATTAATAAAATACATCTAAATGTAATTAGCGAGACATCTACATCTTTACAGCATCACTAAGTTTCAAGCCAATATATTCAAATACAGATATCTCATTCTGAATTCTGATTTTCGTTTAATTCAAATCTCATAAGACTTACTACTGCACTGTGAATTTTATCCAATCCAAGGTTTGGATATTTATCCAACTTTAACTTATTTTCCAGAATTATTAAATACAATTTTATTATATTTTTTTATCAAACTAAAAATTAAATTCATTTTGAGTTTATTTATTCGAAATAAGAGCTACCGTTTCTTCGAGTGTAAAAATTTATTTAAATTATGCATTATTCATATAAATTTTGGCTTAATATCAATTTAAGGAAGTACACATTACGTTTCACAAAACTTTTTCGTTTCGTCAGTGAAATTTTCTCTATTTACATACCACAATTTAACCATTTCAATGATTCTTTATTTAAACTCGTTTTTGTAGAATAAAAATAGTTTTTTGGAGGGTTCGAGCAACATTATTATAGTAGACATACCGATAATAAATCGAAAAATTAGAGTATTCCCTATCTATCCTAAATCTCATTAAGGATGTCATTTACAAAATCGAAAAATAAAAATACTGAAAAAACATTAATAAAATTTAAAATTAGATTAATCCACACTAAATTTTCATTTGACACAATCCAATACTTTTTATTGTATTTTCTGATGAATTAACAAAAGTTTGGTTTTAGAATAAAAACAGAGACCAATTTGTAGAATAACTAAAACTATGAACATGGTTTAAACAATATTATATATTCTTGGTAAAGTTACAAAATATAAATGCAATATAAAACGAATCGCTTCATCGTCCATCAAAATCCACCAAGAAGAAATATTTTATGATCTTTCTATAAGAATTCCTTAGTGATAAATTCTGACGCACATTGAAATACTTAGTTTGTCTTTTCTTTGCATCAAACATATTTTCTTTCTTTGGTTATCTTCGACACGGTATTCGCCTTTAATGTAAATTCGTTAATTTCGAAATTATGAAGTTCAATATATCAATATACTACATAATTATTATTTTTCGTGTGAATTTCATCATTTTCAGTTACACGAAATCGAATTTACTCAAACTCTGTTATTTTATATATTATAGAATCTAGATTTTTTTCCAAGATAACAAATTTTATCATTTTTCATTATTAAGTTCTGCTCATAAAATTGGTTGTAGAAATGGTATCTTTGGTTTCACAAGCATAAAAAAATGGAAAGTGGATATAATTCTTTTCATTTCCTCATTAAATTCATCTCTGTAGAATTACGAAAGTGATCTGATGTTAAAATACAAAACAGTATCCGGATGAGCCATAGGAAAGATACTTCGTTAGTTTTAATAGATCTAAAAATTCTTATAAAAAAACTTAGCTAAGTAAAAATATTTTCAATAAATTTTTGTATTCCTGTTCGACACACCGGACACATTCCATCTCCATAAACAATTCGTACAGCACATTCATCACACATACAAAAATGTCTACATGGTAAAATGAGCACACTGCGTCTATGCTCCTGACATACAACACATACTTTTTCTTCTTCCAGTCGATGAACTTGAGCTTTTAATTTTCTTATATCAATATTTTCATCCGTGCTTACACAAATATTGCATCTTCGAGTTTTTTGAACCATTTTCAATTTAATATACCTTCGAATTTTAACTAATTGTTTTAGTAATATTTTCACGTATGTAAAACGAATTTTCCAAACAACTGTAGCCAATAATAATACAATAATGAAACCAACAATCAACTCCACTGTGAGGTAAGTATGAATTGTGGAAGCAAAATTCAAGACACAATTTAATATTTTTACTTCTAGTTCAAAAATTAGATCAAACACACCTTTTACACAATTTGGTATCAACGATATTAAAAATATGACACCCGATCCAAAATGATTTAATATATCATAAATAAAACTAATTATATATTTTGGAATAGTTGTTACCGTTGTAGATGTATCAAAAATTTTCTTAGCAAAATTAACTATTATTTGTATAAGATTACTTGTATTCGAAATAACTACTATCACATATGAGTAAATATAGTTAAAAATTTTCTGTATCGTATTGCACACAATAAATAACTCATTTCGCAAATCGCTAATAAAATATATAAATTCTTCGTGTAAAATTGTTGATGCATTCCAAAAGTTTTCAAAAACTGTAAACACAACCTTCAAAACGGTGAAACCAATAGACACTAATATTTTACCAGTATGTAAGCTTAAATATATACCAAATACTAAAAATTGTTTGATTGCAGTAAAAATATTTACTAATACTTCAATGAACATTGTTTAAAATTATTGTTTCTTATCACACACATTTTTTAAATATGGTTTTTTAATATCAACGTATATTTTCAGTATAACCAACATAATATCAATTAATCCAATGTCAATTTAAAAATAAAAAAAGCGGTAGTTATGAATTACATATCTGAAATTAATTTGAACCAACATTGCATTCAATTTTGCTGAAATAAACTTTTATTCGCAATTTATTATAAAGAGCACATAATCGACAGTTATCAGAATTTCTATTATGTTTTTTTTATAAATACGTCGTGTATCAAAAACACTAGTAATGTGTGGTCGGTTAAGAATTGTTGCTATGATGAAATCCCCGCAATGAATTTAATACATGTATATCAATGAATCCCCTGCGGAGCTGGGTACAATTATTTATTATATGAGGTTACTTTTTTATCGTTCTTCTGCCGCTAAACGGTAAATTGGAAGTTATTCTAAGTCCGAATTTAGAATACCAACGAAGCCTAAAAAGCACAAAATAATTTGAATCCATTTATTGTTCTCTTTCAAAGATATTAATTGGAATAAGTTTGTCGAATTCATATGAAAGTGATGAGCGAAGAGGTGATGGATAAATTATATATAATTTACATATCTGAAAAATATAATCAACAAAACTTATCAAACCATGTTAATGTGGACTGAAAGTCGCTTGTACTTAGAGGTTTTGAGGCGAATTTATATAAGTGCACTCCGTAACTCCGTTATATAAGTTATGATTGAATAGATATTGAAAACTTATGAACAATGGAGAAGACTGTCAATGTGAAAACTGGATTGAAAGTATTATTATTTGGAATTGCAGTTCATTATCCCTAGTAATAATTATTGTCTTAACCAACAGGGAATCTCTCTAAAAATTTATCTCCTGTAGAGACCTTTATTTATGATTTCTATGATAAAGACTCAGTGTCTCACAGTATCTCAAATCAAATCAAATTAATAATTCTTTATTATCATCAAAATATATACAAAATACAAATCGGCTTATAACTATAGCACCTAGCCTGAGCTTTATCTATAATACATCATCTTATATACTAGTTACATCGAGATTACAATTTTTCATTACATCGTTTTAATAAAATGGAAAATTTAAAAAAAAAACCATTTGTCACAGTATCTCAGTCTCAGATACTAGACTTTATATGATTTCTGTAAGTCAGACGCTGTCAAAATCATCTTATTGCTAGTAGAGACATCTGTAAACTTAAAGTTTGAACAAGAGAGTTTATTGTGTAAAAATTGATGTTGTATTTAAAACGAATTATTTTTCAATATATTTACAAGATCAAAAATAATGTTCAATAAATGTACAATAACTATTTTGCAAAAGAATTTATTAAACTGTGGCACAAGATAAAAATAAGTGTGTGCAATGCATTTATCAAGTAATAGAAACTTTAGCAATGTTTGTCCTTGATACTAGGGGCCTGGTGCATCATCGACACTGATTTAGATAGAAATGTCAAACAATCATACATTTCGTTTTAATTTTTGCTATAAATTAGAATTATGTTTTACATGGTATGTTTATTACATTTTAACAATAATTTTATAAACATTTTTATTCAATAATATCTAATCATTAATTTTTAATTATAAAATATAACAAATAATGTATTTGCATGATTCCAATACTTTTTATTTTTCATAATATTTTTAATTCTTTTACACACTTAAATATTATTATAATGTTTAAACAAATTTTCTATGTAATAATAAAAATATATTTAAAGTATTTAAAAAGAAAACACAATTGAATTGTTTTGTTCATACTTAAACACTACAATATTGTAAATCATCTCTTAATTTTTAATTAAACCGGCAACTTATTATTTTATAGATTATTATTTTGTTAAAAATCATTAAAGATATTATGTATCTATGTTTTGAAAAATGTTGAACAAATTATTCCCAATCAAAATTTTTGTAAATTCTATATCGGAGAGATATTTTGTTTTATTTTTTTATTTGCATTCTTTTGTTTACGGTAGAAAATAAAAACAAAAAACTGTTAATAGAAAACAATTATGTTAAGAATTCTGTCAACATTTTCTGATATCAAAATATTAAAACAATTTTTAAGAATAAACTTCTAAAATATATATATATATATATATATATATATATATATATATATATATATATATATATATATATATATATATATATATATATATATATATATATATATTCAGCTTAATATCTTTATATTATTTTAATGTTTTATCTCTAAAGATTCTATCTTATGAAGTTTGTAGTAAACGTGATCATGAAAATATTCTATATTTAGTCATTGTATGTAACACATCGTAATTTTAATTTTTTTTTTGAGTCCACGCGGAGGAAGTACAGTTAGTATTAACTAATAAGTTATATCAGATTGTTTAAAGACTAGGATCTAGAGATACTTGAGTATGTAAACAATAAAGTACTGCATTATGTCAATGGAATTCTGTTAAGAATAACTTAAATATTAAGGATATCCGAATGTTTCCGTACCAAGTTTTGGTCAAATTTCCCTCTCTCCTTTTTAAATGAACTATATAGTTTGGAGATTTTTTAATTAAAACTAATTATGAAATTTGGCAAAAATCGTACAGTAAGTGATTTAAGATGAAAAACGATTATGCGATATAATCGATATATAGTCCGAAAATGAAGATTTTTCAAAGTTATTAAAATAGCTCCAAATCTTATTTCCAATCGAAAAAGGAGGGAGGATCTTAAAAAAATTTAACCAAAAAATGGTACATCAACATTCGGATTCGTAGTATTTAAGCTGTTCTTACCACAATTTCATTGACAGAATGCGTTACTCTATTTTTGAACACTCAAGTATTTCTAAGCCCTACTCGATTAAATAATTCCTTGTGCTTATCAAGTTATCTTTTTTACCTGATAATTAATATTTAATATTTTCATATCAATATTGTTTAATTTCTATTAAAGAGTATTTTATTCAAAATGATTTAAAAGTATACAATGAGGTGTAAAAACATAATGGCATCTTAGTAATTTAGTAACTTCTTTTTATTCAAAAGTCTATTTTTAAACAAATTTAAAACCGATTTATCCTTAGTAATCTAAGAGGTTTTTAGTGATATAAGGTATGTTTTAATACCATTCCATTAATAATATCGGGTATCATGGGTATATCTAAAGGCATTATGAAGAAATATTTTAAGTGAATAGCGTTCGAAACAGAATCTATTAGAATAAGTTGAATATATTGATCAAAACTGTCCAAATTGTCCCATAATTAATTAACAGTCTTTTCTATTTGTAGTAGCAGCTTAATAAATTGTAAAGAGCTTCATTTTGTGCGATTCCACATTAAAGGTTTTGAAAAAATAAAACTTCTGATTTTTTCGTTTATAAGTCCAGTATATTTAAAATATTATGACATGTTTCGTCTTATATAGGTATTGAAAAAAAAAAACTCTTTTAAAATGTTTAATATTTTTATTTTCAAAAATTTGTACTTCAGGCTAGATAACTCTATAAGGTGTGTTTTGAACCTATAAAGAGGCTTTAAGCTCATGAATGAACAAAATCCACCTGTAGTAAAAATAAAATACTTAAAATTAAAAAAAAAAAAATTATTTTTTTTTTTTTTTTTTAGAAAATAAACATTTTTTTATAAACGGTTTAGATTCGGAACAATTTTAGCTCAAATAAGTAATAGACCCCGGACTGACGTAACGTAATGACATGCTTAGACCAACTAATACAAGTTAAGCAACAGCAGTCACAATCTGTATTTGGATGGGTGACCACCTAGCATTACTATGTACTGTTGTTGTATAATAATAATAATAATCCACTTTGGTTAATAGCTATATAGCTGAAAATAACTAAAGCCAGAAAAAAAAATAAAATAAAAATAAATAATATTTATGAATAAGAAAAAATTCATAAATATAACGAAATTTACAAATGAATTAATAAATCATCCTAATTTTCGACTTTTCGGAAAGTAAAATCAACAATTTAGCATAGGGTTTTATATTTTGTGAGTAACCGAAAAAATAAATGGAAAAATAAGTTTCTATCCAACAGCAATAGTGTGATAGTTGTAGAAAAATATTACGGAACTAATAAAATCGTATGGCCTAATACTTTGATATCTCTTCGGCTGATTTAAAATGTACGCATACTTAATTATTAGAAACCATTTTAATTTTTGTTTATTGTTTTGTTTTAGATAAAT
>CM035593.1:19647389-19822389 GCA_020423425.1 Chrysopa pallens | reverse complement strand
TACTGGTTTCTTAATCACCAAAAATGCTAAATAGCCGCGCTTTTATTATAGAAATATAAATTTGATTACAATTACTTATTTTAAATGCAATTATTACTAATTTTTTTAACAAATGTTTAAAAGTAAATTATTATAATGCCAATAAATATAATTAAAAAAATTGTACATTATGTAAATTACATGAAAACAGCGCCATTTATTATCAGTTAAGTGTATTAAAATTCAGTAATTAATTTATTTTCCATTATTCCCCAAAGAGTACAATTCAAATTTGAATAAAATATGCAACACTGTTGATAACCAAACCAGTTTCAAAATGAGTTATTTTATGCTGAGTGTGCAGTTAAAATCACCTGGACATAGTCCTGATTGGGATTTACCTCATATTTTAAAGACAAGCATGCGGGATTTATCTTATTTTACGTTAGAATTTTCTTCAACATAGTAAAAGTTAGTATTTTTTTATAAGGTTGTCTATATGATATTTGTATTCCAGACAAAACAATTTTGAACTATAATTAATATTAGCAACGCGCTTTGGCGAAGACGTCAGGATCTACAAGATTTTGCAAAAAAATAACTTATCTGCTAAAAGGTTAACAATACATTTCCTAGGTTTACTCGAATTTAAACGAATTCTGTTCTTTTTCTTTCTTCATATCCGTATTGCAAAAACAATAAAAACTACAGGAAAACCACAATATTTTGTCAACACAATTTAGGCAAAAGATAAAAATAATTAGTACTTTAATCTAACAAGAATAATTGGAAGTAATATGACGACACTCGTGGTATGATAAACCAAATGTTTTTTTTTATTGTCAAATTTTTTATTACCAAAAATTCGCCAACATAATTTAAATTGATGATTCATTCAAACCAATGCAGGATATTACAAATGAATTTCATTTTGCTAACGGGAGTTTAAACTGTTATTTTCTTCCTTTGAATGAAAAATTGATTGAGTTGTTAGAAGATCAATGTTAAATTTATGAGGCGCGGTGCATAAATTCAAATCGACTTAATGAATTATTAAAATATAATAATAATTTTTTAATTTATTCAGGGCTAAATTTATACTTATTTTTATTCATAAATTAATTATGAAATGTATTTAAATTTATTTAAAATTGTCATATTTAGTCTACAAACAATTCAAAATAGAATCAGATAAGAAGGTTAAACTTAATTAGCGGTTTTTTTTTTCATTTGCTAATTTATAATATCATCCGATTTTTTTTTAAATTAATGCAAAGTACGAGGTCCTTTTTTATGTTTAATTATTCTAATCAAAACGATTATCGTTGTATAAAAAATGATGGTCAATCATCACAATTTGGTTCAAATTTTGCTTACGCATATTTTAATGTATCTAAAATTTATTATTTGATGTTTATGGAAATCGGACTTTAAAAAACATAGGCTGAGGTCCCAAAATCATATATCATAAACTATTATCTTTTGTATTTTTTTATGTAACGAATAAACTTAAAAAACAATTGAGCGATTTGAAAAATTCTTTCATTGTTGGGAAGCAACACTATCCTCGGGTGACATAAGTTTTTTTTTTCTCTCTTTTCCCACGGGAATGGGAACTAATAATTTAAAAGTGGAACAGTTTTCTTTTTCGGTGCGCATTAAATTACTGATTGTCCCCACAAGTTTGACATTTGAAGTTATCTCAACAAAATTTCATTTATAAATTTTAATTAAAATTAAAAAAACAATCAAAAAAAAGTTTCAACAGAAATAAGAAAATACTCAGGAAAATCCAAATGTCATGATTAAAGATTTTTCAAAAAAATGTTAAGTAGTATTTATTTCAGGAAAATCCTTCATTTAATGCAGAATTAAGTCTGTAATAATGAGGAAAAAAAATTAAATTTCAATGTCTGTAATAATGAGGAAAAAACATTTGTAATTTTTCTAAAAATAGTGAAATTTTAACGTTTAAAATAAACACTCGTAAGTGTTTTAAAAATTTGTCTAACTTCATTTCGCATTTTTTTCAAAAAATATCTAATCGTTTTCATTGTTTTTCCAACAAGTTTCATAACTCTAATAGTAGATTACAAATTTAATCTAGAATCTTCGATACCATCAAATAAGTACTGTCGAAAGATATTTTCGTGGTGGCATTTAATGAATTTCAGTATAAGACAAAAATGAAGAATACCAATTTTTGAGTATTGGCCTATTTTTCGAATTATCGAGACTTTTTTGACTCCTAAATTCAACCTGTTATTATACCACGTACGTGATTTGTGGGGTGTAGTTTGTATAGATTGGGTTGGGCTTTGATTAAACGTTCAACTACCCATGTGATTAGTGTGATGTAGTTTTTACGGATTAGGTTGGGATTATGCCTCTAAGTTCAACCTGTGATTAAATTACCCATGTGATTTGCCATATTTATGTTTAAGAACAGATGAAGTAAAAAAAAAGTAGATTACTCGAAAATTAGGCGAAAACTCGAAAATTGGTATACTTCATTATTGTCACATTTTGGCTTCTTTTTATCAAAATTTATCAAAAAATCGTTTTAAAAAAAAATAATAAAATACCTAATTTTAAAACTAATGCAAACATCCTTTAAATAAATTCCACTTTAAAGAACGGCACTTCACAAATATATTCACGTAGATAAAACTTTTCAACAAATTATAAAACTTTGAAACACACTTTTCACTTTAGAAATAGAACTGAAACTTAATTTTTTTTTTTTACCACCACTCATGAAGTATAACATTTAAACTGACACAAAATAAAAACTAAGTTGGTGTTCAAACGTCAAGCTTTCAATAAACTGATAATTTTTTAAGTGGGATTGTATAATTAATGTTGTATGTTTAAAATATTATGTACACAATGTTCAACAAAAGTATGATATCCTACTGTAATATAAATATTCCATCAAAAATTTGTCTTTACAATATTTTTCTTACTCGGCATAGATTGAAAAAGTGTTGCGTAACTTGATTGTAGTACGCTCCGTGACTCAAAAATATTTTCATTTAGAATTTTACACTCATGGTATTAACAAGTTTTTCCGAATAACATTAAAGTCATATCAAAGGTCCAGTTTGACAGAAAATATGTGAAATTTGTAAACATGATTCGTGTTTTCATCTTTTATGATTATCAGCAAATAAATGATTTTATGATTATCGTAATAATTTTAATATTTCTAAATCTTAACCATACATTAAAACAATTTTTAATACAAGTAGTACTTGAGAGTAAGTACTCCAGAAGACGTATGCAATTTTCTAGTTGATTTTAATGTATGAGGACGTATTTAATTAAGTCTAAAATTAGGAACTCGTTAATAAATAATGAAAGCACAAACAAATTTGAGAAAATTTTTCTTTAGAATTGATTCTATTAGCTTTTGAAAAATAAGAGGTGTCTATAAAAAAAATGTTTACCTGGTATAAAACTACACAGTTCAGGAGCTTCTATTTAAATACTTTTAATCCAATATAACAAATATTTAATTCATTATTTAAGAATAACATATTCCGTTTGATATTTTCGTTGAATTAAAATATTTTTTCGGATAAATATTGATTAAATAAACAATTTTTTGTGTGAATATTTTTAATTTTTTTTCTTATTTATAATTTTTTTTGAATGGTAAAAAAAAAATATTTTATCGTTTCTAAGCAATAAGTATTTGAGTGATCCATGATAAAAGCGCCTTAATTTTTATGAACATATGAAACTTTTTATTATTCTGCAAAGCTTAGCCTGAGGCTTATTTAAATTTTCGTATCAAATTTTATTTCGTATCAAAATTTTAATTTTTGATTTGATATCATGTAGTAAAGCTGTTTGTGTTGTCTTATATTTTCTCTCTTCAGGAAGGAAAAATAAAGTATTAACTACAATTCAAATATTATATTGTAAAAAATATGGTTAAAAATTATTCAATTAGTTATGATTGCAACCCTATAAAAATTTTGTTCAAGATCTATGCCTATTTGATCAAAGCATTAACTTACTTTTTTAAAATAATTTTGGATTCAAAATAAACGTCTCTCATTCAGCTAATTTATTTATATTTTTTGGCGTTTTTTCAAAGTGGGACCTAAACATTTGCCAAATATTTATAAAGATCATAATAATTTTATATATCAATGTATCATTCAACTGGTTCATTAAAACCATTTAATCATTCATTAGAAAAAATTTAACGCTTAGTATTTCCATAATTGTGATCAATGTTTGATGACCAACACTTTTGTATATTCTTGTACTTGGTAACTACATAAGAATGGTATACGTAAATGAATTTGAGTGAATTTTTCAACTTGATTATGACGACATTGAAATACACCTATTACTTAATTCCATCCAAACTGTTGTATATATATTTATACTGTCAGTTGAATTAGCCGCCGCGCGGCACAGCGCACAGTACAGTATAACCATAGACAAAGATAAACGATTTATAATATTCAATCAGATTGATTAATTTAAAGTCATTAAATAAATAAAGATACAAATAATCATTATTAAATAAACAATATATTGTGTATTCACTCTTTTTGATTTAGAATAAATCAATAAAATAATAATAATAAAATGAAAAACCCGTTGAAATTTTTTTACAAAATTTGAATATTACAATTAACAAAGCTTTAACGCCTTTCTAAAGACCTGTTCACACCGATCAACTAGTTTAGTCAAGTATCAAGTAGTTAATTTACTTGACATTTGTAAACACCAAAGTCAAGTATTTAAAAAAGTACTTAAGTAAAATTTTATTTTGTGTGTGCAAGCAGTATCCCCACCAATCTTTAAAATATAAAAACAAACGAATGAAGAAATCAACCTGAAATTTAGCACTTCCAATATACACTGGTTTTTTCAGTATACCTGTATAGCCAGCCAACAGTTGGAATTATATTGTTTGATTTTTTACAGTGTACTATTAAAAACCAGTGTAAATCGGAACACTGTTTTAATAAATAGGCTCGACTACAAACTTAAAGTTTCTTATACCAAAATCAGCTTGCTCATGTTTGGTTATTTCTCTAACTCTACCCTTTATTACCAAACAATTTTGATTCTCTAAACTTAATATTTGACAGAGAACATTGAACAATTAATATTCATTTAAATTACCTATTAAATAATTTATTAATTTAGTAAATATCATTTAATTTATGATTCATGAATTTGAATTAAATTACAAATTTTACCCAATATCCACGTAATCCACACGTAGTATATACTAAATTTTTCACTTCTTTTAAGTGAATTTCTATGAATTTTACTGGAAATATACCATCATTTATTAAATGAATCATGATTTTGATTAAAAATTCGTAATAAAAGCAATATCTCGCATAAATTCAAACATTTGTATTTCTATTTAAGTTTATTCTATTTACTTAAGCTTTTAATTTAAAAACGAGAAAATAATTTGTAAAATTGGAAAAAAATCATAATAATAAGATATTTCAAATAAAGAATTTTCAATTTTCAATCGGAAAATGTAGTGAAGTTTAAATATTCGTTCCTAAAAAAACGGAAAAGTCATAAAAATAACACACATCGAATCCGAGAGAATTTCAGTATACTAATTTTCATTAAATATATCAAATATAGTACGCCATGATAAGTATTGAACATTTTTCTTTTTTCAAAAGCTTATGGATTTCCAGCCATTATCTTGACTGCAATGGGAGCCTTAACGAAACTTTTTTCATGCATGAATATATTGGTCCATTTCCATTAGTCCGTCCGTTCATGTTTCAGTAATCAAGATAATTCAAAAATGAAGAGTTATACACCTGAAATTTCAATTCTGTGAATTCTGGACCTACAAAGTGAGTTTAAGTTCTTGATTGAGGAAAATCGGTGAATTAGATACAATGGATCCATGACTACATTTTTGATCCTTAAAAGATACGAAAAATTCAAAAACATAAAATGCTAATTTTTTAAAAATAAACAACTTTTTTATGAAACATTTTATTGTAAAATGATTGGATTCCCCAAAATTCAGCTCATAAACACATGTATAACTATATATCGCAATTATTATTTATGTATGCATTTACAACTATATAGATTGGATATTTAGAGTATTATTAATAACAGTTCAAATATCAAGTATCTATACAATTAACAGTGCTAGTTGTTATAATTTCATTTCTTTAACTTAAAATTATATGATAATGTAAGTAATTATACATCTTCATTCACGAAATATCGATATTATCGATAAAAATTTATTTGATTTTACCGATTATCGATGTCTATTAGCCGTCGATAGATCTCGATATTTTTACCGACAGTAATATATGACATGCAGATGTAGGCCATTTATTTTCATGCATCAAATTAACACCGTTTTCAAAATAATTAAAACAAAAGTAATGAAATTCAAATTTTTGTTGACAAATTGAAACAATTTCACACATGCGTTCGTTAATTGATATACAAAAATTTAATGAAGTATTGTTAATTCTTCTTGTAATTTGAATACAGATATCAGAATTATATGTTTTATAATAAAGAAACACACTCACTAACAATGTAATTATTTAATTCTCTCATAATTCCCAGTAGTAATTCGTATACAAGTAAGTAACCATTAAAAATAACGTAATCAAAAGAGTATATACTTTCAATTTTAATTAATTTCATTATAAATTTAATTAAATGCTTGTATTATTACTAATTTAATTTTTATATTAAAAAAATAAAAATTTGAATATATATTATTATTTTTATATAGATTTTATATTAAGATTATTGAAGTAGAAAAAACTTTAAATTTTTATAATATGTTTAAGGAAGTTGGGACAAGTAATAAGATGTGATTCGTCACGCCTCTGTATTATTAGAAATCGAATTTTGTTCAAATTTATTATAAAGTCGTGTGCACACGTGCAACATTCGCGTTGAACGTAACACCCCGTGCCGCGTAACCGCAACCTTTATATGGACGTGAACTCATAACACATTATATACATTGGAAAAGACAAGACGTAAGCATAATTCATTATTATTTTAATTGTATTCAAATAATTCAATATAGAGTGGAACGAACATAATACAATTTTTTGAAATTTATAAAGATAAGCAAATACTTAAAGTGAAGGTACTCAGCTTGGTAAACCGATGGAATGCTACGCAACACATAGCAACACCTACAAACCATTGGGCTCGTAGCACAGAACATGTAACAGTACATATTTACATACGGTGTTACGTTACGAACAAATATTGCATATGTGTACGTTGCTTTAGATGCCAGTAAAGAGTTTCGGAAATATATACTAGACTATTGATTTTGAATGCTTTTAAAATGTACTATCAATGGATAAATTCTAATAAAATATAATTCATATAGATCGTACTCAATTGAAAATTATAAGATCTGATTTAAAAACATTGTTATTTTTTCATTTTTGAACTTGCCCCAACTGCCTTAAATATCAAATTTAAATAGAAAATGTTTTGTATAAAGTGTATTCAAACAAGTGTATATTTTTATTATTTTATGATAAGAATTTGTTATTTTATTTTATTCATAATTAATTTTAATAATAATAATAAAGTTTAATTAATAATAACAATATTTCTCAATTGTTTATAAATTTATTTCCTGTTCTTTATGGCAAGTGGAATAATTTTTTATATCAATTATTTAGAATTAAACAATTATTCAATTAATTCTTGATAGAAAACTAAGTTACAAAATAAAAATTTCAATTTTTGTTTTGTATTTTTTCAGAATTTTTGAATTATTATTATTATTATTTTTTTTTATTATTTTTTTTTTTTTAGGTTGGAATTTTGGTTGGTATTTAAAGGGTACATCATATACTTTCGCACGAATTTCAACTTTAGATATGTCTTGGATATTATTTAAAATAGTGTGATAAAGTGGTCATTTTTCATTAAAGTTTATTAACAATAACGTTTAGCATTGTTATACTGATATACATAATAAGTCAGAGTATATTAATTTTAGTCTTAGGTTTGTACCGCTATCTAATATTGACCGCGCAAACAAAATTTTTGTATAGGAGTTCATAGAAACATCTAATGAATCCATTTTCGGCGGTTCGTCCGTCATATCACTATAACTCAAAACAAAGAGAGTTTTGTACTTAAGTTCGTAAATGAGCAAAATCGGTTCATTTGGTCCAATTGATCATTGACCCCAATTTTAAACTATAAAAGATAAAAGAAAAGTTCAAAATGTTATTTTTTTGAAACAAACCACTTTTGTTTAAAACATTTTTCGTAAAATGATTGAAAATGAAACAATGAAATTAAATAATATGTTGAGTATCGAAGCAATTAACGCAATTAAATGTTATCTGCACTTGTTTCTAATTAAAAAATAGATTGTGTTCATCTGTTTCAAGTTATCTATGAATTAATTACTTATTTATTCCAAAAGTCAAGTACAATGCACATACATATAATAATTTAAACCACTTAATTATTAACGACTTATATTAATTTGTTCTTGAAACTTTATCGTATTCGTTTTAATCGTTGCAACAGAAATAAGTACGTATATAAATACAAAAACAAACTATAAGAATTAATATTCGTTTCAACCTTGACTTTTTAACAACTGAACAACTGACGGACGGGACGGGACGTTCCAGTTCAGTTAAATATTTCATCATTTCATAATTAAAGAGTAAATTGAAAATATCTTAACTGAAGACATATAAAAACAATTATTGTTTGAATAGTTTTAAAAATAGTTGAAATGATATTACAAAATTTTAACTAATCGATTGAAATAATTGATTTTTATCAAATGTATTATCTAAAAATATTAAGAAATTACGCAAGCAAAATGTTAAGAAATGCATCAAACTTTGAATATAGATATTTAAAAACATAATTACACACTCTGTTAAAATTTGAAGACGATTTACCGTAATCAACGTGAAAATTAAAAATCTTTTAAAATTGAATTTTGTGTACACGTAGCATGATAATAGCGTGAGAAAATGTCAGATTTATTTATCTTTCTAGAGAGAATGTTAGCGTTTTGATGAAAAATTAATATTTGTTAGAAAAATATGTTCGAAATAACTTAAACAAAAATGGTATGAAGTGACGTCGTTAAGATAAACAATTGAAATAGCTTAATATTCAAAAAATTGTTTCCATGTATGTATATGCTGTAGTGAGTGAGTGTATGCGTGTATATACTGTAGTGTAGGTTATAAGTACAAGTTTGATATAAAAATAAAGCCATCAGGCTTGGTATTGTATGTGTGTTACACATACGTAGAATTCTAAGCTTATACTTTTACCGGTGGACTGTCGGGAAAGAACTACCTTAAAACACAATTTTTAACACAGACCGAATTTGAAGTAAAAACTAATATTTTTTTTTTTTTACACAGTACTTTTTTGAATATAATGGAAAAACTTTATAAAGAGTAGTTATCATTGTCTCTGAGACATACGGTATCCAAATGATTTATGTGATAATCAAAATTCTTGGCACACAAGAAAAAATTACGATAAATATTGAACATTTATTATCATCTAATAAATTTATCATAAATATATTTTTAGTAGACAACACGAGCAGGTGAAATGCGTCATACAAGAAATAATTACATTCAGATGATTGTGTGTAACAGGAATATAGTAGGCAATGGTACAGGGTTACGAATGGTAGCGCTATCCATATAGAAAAAAATCTTTCTTCTCATAAAATCGACTCTTTTTGAATAGTCGGAGGATTTTGGATGTAAATTTAATTTTTTCTAATCGAAAGTCCGAAATTTTGAAATAAGACTAATATTTAATTTTTTTTAAATAAAAAGCTATCTTTATATCGAAATATATACATTATGTCACAGTGTATTAGTTTTAGTCCAAAGTTTGTGACGCTAGAAAATATTGACAGCACACAAACAAATTGGACAGAGGTGTTTATATAATCACCTTATTAGCCCATTTCACGTTGCCCGTTCGACAGTACGCTGTCGTCATCTAGGTGACGCAAAAACGAAAAGAGATATAGCCAGTCGAAATTTTGGTGACGTATTAGAGGTTATAAAAAGTTCATAAATGAGTAAAATCCGTCCATTAAGTAAAAAGAATCCATAATCCAACTTTTAATAAAAATAAAAATATAAATTTTCTGAAAACAACATCTTTTGTTTGAAACATTTTTGGAGTCGCAACAATTTTAATTCAAATTACAAATACATATTATTATTCTATATGTATTTATAACTGTATTGATTGTATATTTAGAGTATTTTATGAATGATTAAAAAAAGTTCAAACATGCTTACTTAATCATAAGCCGAGTATCCAAACAATTAACTTTGTTAGCTATTTTAATTTATCATAAATTTAAATTTGGTATCAAATTAAAATACAATTCAAATATCCAAGTTGATTAAATAAAGAAAGGTTAAATTTAATGCAAAACAAAAATTTGTCAACAAATTTTAACAAAATAAAAAAAAAAAAACGAAATTTTTGATCTCATTACATATCTAACAATGGCTAATTGAATAAAAATTAGTATCACTGTTGATTTCTGTGTGAAATTAGATTAACTGGTTTTTTTAGTTTTTTTTTTAATCTTATATTATTATTAATGTGGTCTTAAGAAAAGAAAGTAAAAGTGTTTTTTTTTTGTAATCGTATTAAGAAAGAAGTGTTCGAACAAATTAATTTTAATTTGTACGCCAAGGTGAACACACAAATAAATTTCAAGTTATTGTAATAATTTAAAGAAAAAATAATAATAAAGTCATATAATTATTCTTTTGATTATTAATTATGAGTTTTTGTAATTATAAAATTTTTTTTCTGTTATTATTTTATTTACCAATTTATTCGCCTTCAGATACATTTAAAAACGATTTTATCTTGCAATTTATTAATCATAAATAAAATATGTAACCGCTAGGGAAATTTATTATTTTTGTTTTGGTATTTTATAATGTCAATACTACTGACATGTTGTTTGACGTTTTAATTAATACGATTGCATTTCCGAAACAAATATTAAGATGGATTATACACAGCTGTTATAAGCACACTCCTTTAAGTAAGGAATGTGTTTCTAGCAAGCTGTTGACTTAAATAATATGTAATATGCATTGTATTTCTTTTAATTTTCGCGCAACTCAAAAAATACTTATCCAAACGTTATGCATTTTTGTATGCAAACTATTGACTGAAAACGGCGAAAAAATTTTGAAGATAAAAATTAAAAATTTCATTTTATATTTAGAAATGTTTTTTCGAGAAAAACTATTCGGCAAGCCTTCCATTTTCATGTCAATAGTGTGCATACCAAATTATAAAACATTTGGAGGAGGAACATTCCAAAGAGGAACATTTGGAATAGTTCAGGACTATATTGGGATTTCATATTCGGAGGAAAAGAGTTCAATGGTGTTAAATAGAACATTACAGACATTAACTAGTAAGTTTTGATATATGGCTAAAACAAAATTCTGAATGATGAAACGGTATCCTAGTTAGAGTTCAATCATCTCAAAATATTTTGTAAAAGTATATTAAGGACACTTCAACATAAGTATCACAATACTACCATTATAATGTCTAATAAACTAAAGTCTAGTCATACGATACAATCAACCGAATTGTCTACTGTCATGAAAATGTCAAACTTATTATATTAATAACAATAATGTTTTATAAATAAAATATGATTTATTAAATATAAATAAATATACATAAATTTTAACATAGATTTTATAAAATGTATGTTACAATTACTTTACAAATTAAATTTTATCAGTTTTTATTTATTTTTTTTTTTTTAAATTCAAGTTTGTATGATTTATTACAATTTTGAAGTAGAGCTTGTTATTTATTGGCAAAAATAATATTCATTTAAAACTTCATCATTATGACAAGAAAATAATGATGCCAAAATGATTTTTATTATTACAAAAATAAAGGTTCAATTATGATTTAAAAGTTATTACATAAAATAATCGACCCGATTAATGAATCATATTTAAGAGTAAAATCGGGAGGAAAATTTATCAAATTTTTGTCAATTTTGTTTTCAACTCTTTTAAATTAAGATATTTTTCACGACATGAGGAAGATCGCAATCTTTTGAAAAAAGAGAAAATACAATGCTTTAAGCAGTAGTTGTACTGTAACAAACAATATTACAAATTGCTTATCTTATGTGTGCATTGTACTTCAGGCAGTACACATTGCTATTTACAATGTTTTCATACAACTAATAATCAGAGTGTATGAACGATGTATCAATATTTTACGGGCTTCAACATCGATGTATCGTTTGCATCCCTAAACAAAATTTGTTGCACATAATTCTATATGTATTATTTTAGGTATTTTGCAATAACCAACCTACAGCGATTGGAAATAATCGAACAGTGGACTATATTGAATAGTCTCATTCACGTGTAAATGCATAAAATCTCAACATATTTGACTATGTTCTTAAAGTTTAATCAACACTTGATAAACGTGACTGTCCTAAATTAAAAAATTCCGCTTCATTATCCAAGAGTGTAGGTGCCCATTTACAATATGTGTATAAATTGACATCAATATTATGACAGGTTTTTAATTGGCTACTTGAAATATATTATTTTCACACTATAAAAATGTTATTTATGTTTGGGGACAACAAAAAAACAATACATAGGTAAATATTTATTGAGTTTAGGGTATGAACGTCAATAAACATAAACATTTAAGACATTTTGTATATTTCATTTGTACTGGGTGGTCCACGTATCACGTTGGAGTATTTAAAATACAATATAATATGAAAATCTTCTAAAATCGTATTTTGACTCACGTCAATAAATATCAAATATCATCCTATATTTTAAATATCTTTCAGATGTCGATAATTCTAGATAATCAAACATTTCAAATTGTTGAATGAGAAAAGTTTGGTTCTATAAATTCATGTTTTTTATTTTAAACTGTAAGAGATTGAGAAAATATTTAAATACAAAAAATGTTTTGTAAAAAATGCTTAGAAACACCACATCAAATTTTTTTCGGGTATTCGAAAATTGTCTTGTGTGAATTCCTTATATACTGTTTTTTCAATGAACAATTTTATTTACAAAAACCTTTGTAAACGGGACGGAAAATGCAATCATTATTTTTTTGGAGGGCTCAGATTACCTGTGAAAATGTTTCAAAAAAAAACTTTTTTTCACATCACATTCATTCTAATAGAGACATTATAACCCGGTGTTAAAAGCATACTCTCCTTTATGTAATGAGTGTGTTTCTAATTTTCGCGAAAATTTGATTTTCTACCTCGCAAATGTTTTTTCGAGCAGAGCTTTCCAATAAGTCTTCTGTTTTCATATAAATATTGTTTTTAAAGAAGTCAATATTTTAAAGAAGTTAAAAATTTCTTATCTAACAATTTCTTCAAAATGCTCACAAATTTTACAATATTATGTAATTTAATTTACAAAAAAAAAAACATATATTGAATGTATTAAGTGGACCACTTTGCCTGTACAGATGCAATGTAATGGCTTGCCAAAAATAGATATCATAATAAAATTAAAATGTCAAAGTACTCTCATCGTAAAATGAAAATAATAATATTTAAAAGTAGAATACACTTGCAAACTTTCCCTTCCTCCTAACGTCTCTTCATCATTCACCTCAACTCAACTCAACAAAGTAAAGTCAAACTCTATTTTTAAGACTATTTAAAGTAAAAATATACATTTTCATTCATTTTTCCATTAAAAATAACTTTTTACAATTATATTTAGTGTCATGTAATAATATTTTAACGTTCTTTATTTTTAAAACATTGTTGAATCGTGTGCCAAAACAATGTCTTTCTTCATTTTTTATGTTGAGTTTTAAATGATGTTTGGGAATCAGTTTTTCGAACACAAATCATTTGTAATAATTTGAATTGCTGTCAAAGATGAAATATTTAAAAAATTCATTTCAAAAATTAGGCCATTGAATTAGATCAAATCTATACTCATTGTATTATTCAGCTAAATATATATCTAAGTATACGTGATTTTCCCTCGAAAATATTGACTTTTGCATTGTATCGAGAGTCATTGGGGAGGGTTTCTGAGTCCCTTTTCGATGAGTTGAAATTCTTCGCGTAGAGTTCTTTTTTCGAGGGGATTCCCAGGCGGAAATATACTTATATTGATGTTTTCCAAGCATTGCGCGTATGTACAGTACTTCCAAATTGAAGTAGAGGATTGAAAATTTGTGTGTTGATTACGTTAATATCAAGGAAGTGCCTCTTGAAAGCCTTCAAGTCTTCCTCTTTTACGAAGAAAAAATTACAATCCCTACAAATTGAATTAAAAGGTTGAAAATTAGTATGAATATTAAGATTTTAGGAAGTGTCTTTTGAGGGTGTTAATCATCTCCACGCCCTTTCTTTTTTCTCGGCATGAAATATCATTAAGTCGTATCTTAGGGATTGAGGTAGATAAATGCTAACGAAGTGGCTACATTTCAGTCTTCATTTTTTCCTCACGGAATATCAAGTTTTTTGCGAATTTTAAAGATTTACAAAAAATTTTGATATTACAAAAATGCGAAATTAAGAAAATTTCTTTTCTTTTTTATCGATAACAATATTTCATTTCCTTAATTAAAATTTCAGTAAAGTATTTTTCTTTAGAATTTCGATAAAAAAAAATTATTATCAGTAATATAATTTTTAGTTTTAAAAATTTTTATTTAAAAAAAATAAAACTTTTGACGAGTTTCCAACAAATTTTTTTCTTTTTTCAATTATTATAAAAAATTAAAAATGAAATTTATTACAAATAAAATTTTTATAACGATCTAATGTCAATAAAAAATTATTAAAATAATTTTTTTCTTGTTATCAAAGAAATTAAACTTTGAGTAAAATGAGGACTTTCAATAAAGCAAAAATAATCTGAGTAGTTTTTTTTTTTAATAAAATTAATTAGATTTTAGTTTCCTGTATAATGGCGCATATAAAGAGCTAGGAAGAATTTAGATGCATTTTTATATTCCAAATAAGAGATATTATATGATTTTCACAAATCAACTAAGAGCTATATTAATTGCGGAGAACTTCACTTTGTGAAACTAAGACGTAGAATTTATATATTGAGTTTCCAATTTTGGCTTCGCAGTTATACATATCTAGAATTAGAAATGTGTTATATAAACTGTCCCATTATAGTGGGCGAAATAAAACTATAATCTCTCAAAAGTGAATGTCACTAAAAAAACGGATAACAAAATAGTATATATACTTGCATATGGTAGTGTGTGTAATACAAGTCGCACCTCTAACATATGAGTGTGTCATTTTTTGATTTAATGTATTTTTAATGCATAATTAAAAAAAAAAAATGTTAGCATTCTCCTGCCCTCTATATAAACTATAAATGTGCCAAATTTCCTACTCTCCAGTGCGTCCTTTTTATAAAAAAAAGGGTAAAAATTTTTGCTTCACGTATTAATATATAGAAGATACAATACAATATATACAATATATTATATCCCAAAATTTTTGAATGTTAAAAAATTGCAATGTTGCAACCCTGTTAAAAAACATCTCAAAATACACATATGGCATACGAATATTAAAATACAGACAGTACAAATTAAATAGATTGAGGTGCTAAATATGGCGTCGTCGTGGTCGCCAGAATGTCTCATCACTGTAAATAAGTTGACCAGGTGATTTACATCAAGAAAATTAAATTCAAAATTTTATACATAAAATAAAAAGAAATATTTTTTGTGAATATAATGTATTTATTTTTTAACCAAAATGTTTTTAGATTTCGCCTCCTATTGGTTCCTCACATTATCCTATATTTTATAAAGAAAGTGTTGTAAGGATTAAATTAGTTTCTCAATGAAAATAAAAGAAATTTGAGTTTAACATATAAATAGAAAAGTACTATATTTTTTACATAGGAGAAAGCCTATAGGACATTAATGCTAACGAAGACTCTATCTACCGTTATAATTAAAAACTATTTATAACTACCAATATTTAAACACCATAGACATAAAACCTATAATAGATGGAGTGTTTCATAATAAAGTATAGTATTTAATATGTTAAACTAATCAACTCAGTGTGTTATGAGTACTTATTATTTTTTCTGCTCTGGCGCTGAAGTTATGGCGTGAATGTCCAATAAAATGCCACACAACAGTCAGACAAATTTCTCCCATTAACAACAGTTTATAATCATAAATTTTGAAACAAAATTATTGAAAATGCATTAAAAGACATTGTCATAAACAATAATATATCCATATAATAAAAATCTCCATCGTAAAAAACAAAAATTTACTTTCTAACTAATTAACAAAAGATAATAAAAATGGTACAATATATTTATTTTATTCTCTGATAAATAATAAAATTAACCCATAAAAAAAATTCATTTTTAATATCTCGTAAATTCCCATTAAAAAATATAAAATTATGATAGTGAAAATGATTTGCTATCTATTTTTGTAATGTTTAATGATTCATTGTTGAAAAATAATAAAATTTTTAATGTAGATTAAATCAACTACAAAAATTATTAATTTAAAAGTAATTAAAATTTAAATAATTAAACAAAATTAATTAAAAATATGTTGGGATTTTTAAAAGTCAGAGAAAACTGTTAGAAAGTGAATTTTAATGGACCAAGAACTTTTGATCCATTAAATAACGTCTCGCTGGTCTTGATCCATTAAAAAAGGCATCTGATCGTATAAATAATAAAATTTATTGGAAATTAGAATTTATAGAGTAGAAACATAGTAAATTTTGTCCCTATATTGCATCTTATATAAAGACGGCGAGTGACAGTTTTAAATTGGTACAACTAATCATACAAAAATTTGAACCATCTTATCAAACTTTTAACAAAAAAAAAAAAATTAAATTAATATTTGTATACAAAAAATAGCCAATGGTTCAAATTTTATTAAAATTATTTGTACCAATCAATTGTTGAATTACTCAATCGTCTTTAAATTAGGCTGCTTAATTAGGGACAAAAAATCTTACCATATGTGTTTCTACTCAATGGGCAAAGTACATAAAACTGTTTTCATGTTTTTCTGAAGACTAGTTTATCAATCCAATTATACATAACAACTCTGTGAATGATGTATGATTTAACATACGAAATTTCTCAAAATTTATTTACTAATTTAAATGAATAATCATTTATATTTGCAATTAAAAATAATTATTAATGCAATTTCTGCAATTATCCTTACAATTTTCAACACAATAACTGTAATTTAATGTTTTTTTTTTTTTTTCAATAATTTTTGTTTGATATCTGCTAGACCATTTACATGCAAACGCAATAAGAATACTTGTGCGAGGCTGCTAGTTTTTATATCTATAATACTTGATCTTTGTTCATAATCTTACAACATATTTCATCATAAATCATATGAAATCAAAACATGAAATTACAATCAACAATTAACAAGTTGTAAAACTTTTACAAGAATTTATATTTTTAAAATTTGTTCAGTGAATCAACAAAATTATAAATAAATTTTCAACTAAAAGTGCATCATCAATGGATAGTCTTAAATTACATAATAAAACATTTTGTTTAAAAATTAAAAAATTTTTGTTTTTTACTTCCGTCATAAATAAAGACATTCATATATGTCCTATGTACAAAGTGACATAGCATGGGTCCTCCTCCTCTCTTTAATAATATTAAATTTATATTTGTTATTAAAAATTTTAAAAGTTTTTTTTTTGTTATGTTTTGTTTTTAAATTTTAATGGCTGAGTCATCAAAACAGAAATACATTTTTAAATGTTAGTATAGTAAATACAGTAAACTGTAGTTATTTCCAGATGAAGAATGATACATAACTGTATTATAGTGAAGTGACAACTGTACAAAAAATGCGTGACAAGAGCATTACGAATAGTTAGATTGGGCGAGGCGAACGGAAGTTGAGAGGGAAATATAAGTTAGTGAATAGAAATAGAGGTAGTATAGATATAAGTTATGAGTTATGAGTTGAGAAGATATAAATTAATAAGGATAGAGAGAGAGAGAGTATAAACATACATACACAGATGGAGCTAAAGAAGTTTTACTTCAGTTCTGTGGATTAAAGCACAGTCGTATTTTTTTTCTACGCTAACGGTTATTAAGTAATTCTCGTTTGCATATTTTTTTATTTTAATTTTCTTTAAGTTTTCTTTATTTTTTTTTAATAAAATTTTTATTACATATTATGTTTGAATGAAATTTTTTTTATAATGTTAATAAATGCTATTTATTTACGTTTAATTATAGAGGTATAGATTTTTTTTGGCATAATCTTTGGGATTACTAAACAGATTCTAAAAATTCTTTTAACGATAGAAAAGCTATATCTTCAGTGCCTAGAATATTTTATTTAAAGACATATTATCATAGAAGACTATATTCATTGCTCCATTTTTCGGATTCATTACCTTTACTTGCCAGCTCACAAAAAAAAAAAAAAAAATTTTCGTAACTTTTTCCATTTTCATAATTAAACAGCTTATCGTAATTTTTTTTTATTGATATATAACTTATACATTCAATTATCGATTTTCAGTTTTTTAAGACAATCGTAAGAAAATTCCTTTTGTTATCTAAAACAAAGGTTTGCTTCAAAATCAACCAGTATAGGAACCACTTATTAAATATGGAATGTTTAACAATTGTAAAAAATTAAGACCGCAAGGTATAAAAACAAATTTCTACGTTTAGAGGACACTTATAAGTATGTGAAACTAATTATCTTAGGAACGTCTTAAAGTCAAAAAACAAGTGAAGTTTTGCTAAACGTAAATTTCCTAAATGATTCTAGGAAAACTAATTATCTTAGAAACGTATTTAAGTCACAAGTTAAATTTTGCTACAAGGGATATTAGATTTAATGAAGATTAAATTCGTAACATCACTATTCAAAATAACTATTAATCTATTTAACACGATATTAGTGTAATGTTTACAAATATTAAAGCACATAATTATTAACACAGTAGAAACGTTTCAGTAATTAAAAAGCAAAAACTACATACAAAAAAATGTATGTTCATCATAATATTTATTCACTGTGTGAGGTTTTTTTTTTTTTTAGTTAATTTTGGAATGATCCATCCATCACAAAAATGTCTATAATTATCACATTAAAATGTAAACATTATATGTATTATATTAAGTAGACCACAAAGATTCTAATTTAGGAGTAAATTAAATTTTCTTACAATTCAAAATACGCATACAGATTAAATTTCGTTTTTCGAGATAATTCTTCATTGCAGTCATGAAGTACACCCATAAATAGGCTAGTTAAATAAATTCCCTTAATAGGCTAGTTAAAAGAGTGCATTTTTTAAACAAGTTACTGTTTTATGAATAAATTAATTTTTTTTCATTATGATTGTTAAAAATAAAAATTATTTTACTAGCAAAAGGTCCTTTGCTATTTTTGACTGGATTATAAAACCAACATAAACGAAAATCAAATAAAAATAAGCAACTACTCTATCTTGAGAAATAAATTCCCTGACTCTTCCAGGTTTACCAGACACTAATTTGAATATTTCCAGAATATTATTTATATTAAATTAAACAAAAAAAGGATTATGCAAGCTTTTATTAATTGTCGAACAGATGATATCGGAGTTCTGATTAAATTTTTATGCTCAGGTTTATAAGAAAACAGTTTTAATTCTTAACATTAAGAAAATTGTAAAAAAAAAATATTTTTCATGTAAACTTATTTGGTTTTTGAAATATTGAATGACACACGGACATGCAGATATTAGTTGATTATACCGATTTTATGAATACCAAAATTTTGTAACTTTCTTTGTATTTTTAATTAAATGGAATCAATAATCATAATTCATAGCCATGAACTCCAGAATTATTAACGGATTTTTTTTTTAAATGCATTTAAATAAACGAACAAATGAAGTATGAAAAGACCTCGTATTTATTAAAATAAAATTGAATATAATTTTGTTCTTTTTTACAACTTTTAAACTTGTTATCTTTTTAGGTCGAATTGAATAATATTTTTATTATAGTTTCAAGTGTTTTTTTTTTCTGTGTTGGTTGATATAAATTAATTTTATTTGAAATACTACTCATTTGAATGTTTTTATGACCGCTCAGTCTGTTTGCATAGACGTATGGGGGTGATATCTTTGCTCTTATCAACAACATTTCATAAATTTAGTCATGAACAGAATTTATTTACTTAATTATGCGTAATTATTTTTTTATATTTTGTCCTGAATTAATAAAAGCAGTGGTACTCGACAGAAACATAAACTTATAGACTACATAAATTCAAGAAAATCTGAATTAAAATTAAGCTTTTGAAAATAGATATTCAAAAATTTTATACAATAAATTCAAATAATAATTTTCCAGATTTTCCTGAATTTAAATGAAAATAGATTTTATTCTTTCTACATTTTAACGGAATTATTCTTGACATTAAAATATTAAGTGAAGTTCATCTAAACATACTATTTTAAATTTGTTCGAAAATGCACTTGGGTTTATGAGAAAATATTTCGGAGAAAAATTATTTTTATGTTAATAAACTGCTGTATTACCTGATTTTTTATCTCTAACACTTTTCGACCAATCCCGTTTCGGTCAGGCACGAATATAGAGAAAGGGTCAAAAGGTTCATCCCCTTCCACCCCCAGAACCAAATATATTTTTACTCGCATTGATGACACCGTTATTCGTAAAAACGAAAAACATGATATTAAAATTTATCATTTGGCATAATATAAAATTTTCAAACTTCTATGATAATCTTTCAATCAGTTTTTCCTATTATTTTTTCTTATTATCATACGAATTTTATTGATAATAAGTTTGATAGAGTTTTCAAGATACTAGTATCTGAACCGATATGCGTCTAAATTTTTGCACAAAAAAAAAAAGTTTTCAATTCATATATTTAAAAAACGTGAAGTATTTAAACTAAAAGGCAGTTTGTAGTTTTGACAAGTAAAGAACTTCAAATAGAGACTCGAGCTTATAAACTCGTTTTTGTAAACCTTGTGTACAATAACCTTATTTTTTGCAAGTCAATAGAACAGAAAATATTCATCACGCATTCAAAAACGCAGATATAATAATATTTCCTACTAAAATAAGATGTATTGTATTTTTAACAAGCTTCCTAGAATTAAACAGTGAATTGTTTTTAATTATTATACTATAATTTTCTTTGTACGTAATTAACCAATTTAGCACAAGGTACAGAGATTATCATCTATTTAGTTTAATTATCAATTGTTCTTTTCATGTTTCATAATTTTCTCATAAAATTATTTAAAAAAATCACATTTCCTTGTATACATCAGTTTATTTCAATGAAATATATGACAAGGAAATACTCAAGAATTTGTTTCGAACAAATGATAAATAATTTAATCTAGATATCAACTTAAAAAAAAAAAAAAAATTATTACGCAGAAGCTTTGCAATCTAAGCTTCTTATGAATTATTAGAAATAAAATTTCCGTTTGTTGAGAGAGCCTTTAAACATTTGGAGAATTATAAGGGTTGTAGGTACGCGGACTTCAAGAAAAATAAACTTCAAAGCAGTGAAACTTCATAAGAATAATTAGAAATACAATTACCATATGATGAGAACGCCTTTAAACATTTGGAGAATTATTATGGTCGTGGATATGCGAAATACAATAAAATTAACTTCGAAGGTAGTGACGCTTCTACAAAATAATTAGAAATAAAATTGCCGTTTGTTGAAAAAGCCTTTAAATATTTCGAGCATTATATTGGTCAAAAAATAATCTTCAAAGGCAATGATTCGATAAGTAGTTAGAATCGGTGAATATGATATGATATGATGTTTTGAAATTTCATCCTCTGGATAAAACCAATTGCTAATTTTACTTAAAATTTTAAAATTAACGAATTAGGAAAATATGCTACCACGGCTAATAAACAATACAGCCTTAAAAGAATGGACGCAATAAATGGTAAAACAAATGAAGATAATTAATCATTCATAAAATTTTATAAATATCTAGTCTATACAGTTAGAAATACATATTTAAAAATCATATATTTTGTAATTTGTGCTTAATAGCTGAAATTGAGTGATGGATCATCCATTGGACCGATATTCATATTTCAACTTGATATCATGTTTGTGGTCTAGAATACTTTATTAATATTTCATCTATACCCAAAGTTTGTTTGGGCTGTTAATATTGGCTGGCATTACAAACTTTAGACTAAAACTAATATACTCTGACATAATCTATGAATGTCGAGTATAAAAAAGTCCCAGTTTATCTTGCATGATATAAAGAAAATGAACTATAAAATTTTGCACCAAGAAGAAAATATTATTAGTTGGCAAGGAAATTGTTTTGTTATGTTGGCAAACGCAACATAACCATGATTAGTGGCCGTCGTCTGTATGTATACCTCTGTACACTTTTTTTACACATAGTAAAAGTTTAAAATTAAATGCAAAAAACGACGCGTCAACACACAACCGCGTACTAGTAATAATACATAATACGTATGCAAACGTTAACGTTAGCTATTAATAGACGGGGCGATACCGAAAATATCTTTTGAATACATCGAGCGAAATACACAAACATATATCAGTGTAGAATATTTCCTTCATTATATTTCTTTTTTTTTTTTTGGTGTATGTTGTTGTATTTAATAATATTTTCTCAAAGTATAATTTTAGTAACATCATTAATTATCGTGTCCAGAAAAATGTTGATTATGTTATAAAATTTAATCATTTTGTATTTCGATATTGTTACGATACAGTGTGTAAATTAAACATTGAGATCAAAATTTATTATATTAAAATTTAGCAAGATAAAAGGCACATATATATATATATATATATTATCAAATTATGGTGGAAGTATTACTATCAAAATTAATTTAATAAAACCTGTGAATTTAATCAATGCTGTTTAACAACGCTCAACAAGAACTCAGTCTTCAATGACCAAAGTTTTTGCCCTTTTTTTTAAGTTAACCATAAAGTTTAATAAGTACCCATAAAAAGTCACTAAGATATCCCCAAAAAAGTTTTAGCGTTTTTTTAATTTTCTAGGACAATTAACGCTAAAATAACTTATTTTTCGATTGGATGGGGAATTTCTGATATATATCTCTTGTAACAGTTCTAAGATATTAATACCCGCATATAATATTTTAAGCGGTAAAAGCTACATATCCAATCAATGACTCGTTTTTTGTAATTTTTGGGTCAATATTTACAACCTTATAAACGTAGTTTTGTCGAAGTCTAAAACAAAATTTGTTTCTCGATTTTTTCAAAGGTAACTTTTTTAAGTTACCCTTAAGACAGTTGCAATATATTGACAACAATTTTTTGTCTCAAGTTTCGATGTAACAATGTTTTTACGGTAATTAAAATTTGTTTGAATTTTGGGCAGAGATCAATGAAGGGTAAAAATTAGCGTCACTCCTGTCGAAGTTTTTATCATTTTAACCTATCTTATCCTCAGTGGGTAAGAGTGCTAGCGAAAAAAACACGCAATGAGTCCGTAATAAAATATAAACTCTTTGTTTACCTGTTTATCTCGTTCATAAGTTTTAAAGCTTTATTTTCTACCAAATCCTTTCTGTATCTTAGAACGACTTCGGAGAAATTATCAGATTACAAAAAAATTGCAATATTTAAAAAACTATGTATTTTAATTAGAAATACAAGCGTAAATTATTAAACAGAATATTAAAAACCTGTTCATATTTAAAGCAGCATGTTTGAAAGATGAAAACACAAACCTTTTGAGATCTGAAACAAATCAAAACAATTACAATTAATAATTTTCCAATTTCTTTTCAATTTACAAATGAAATTAAAATTATATCAAAACAAGTGAAGATATCAAATAATAGAGTGAATTGTATAGATACTCGACATATGATTGAATATCATTCTTTGGACTATTTTTAATTAGCATTCATAAAATACTATAAATATCCAGTCTATACACTTATGTATGTGTACATGTAGTATAATAATATGTATTGTTATTACTTATATATTGTTTCATTCAGCCTAATTTAAGTTATAATTGGGGAGAGCTCAAACATTTTACGAATAACTGTTTCAAACAAATGTTGTTTGTTTCAAAAACTAAACATATTTTGTACTTGAACTTTTTTTTTATCTTTTATAGTTTAAAAGTTGGGTCAAAGATTCATTGGACCCAATGAACTGATTTTGCTCATTCACGAACTTAAACTCACTTTTTATGTTTAGAATACGTCACCAAAATTTCGCTATCTCTTTTTGTTTTTGAGTTATCATGATGACGGACGGGTGGACAGACGGAAATGGGCTAGGCTAATTAAGTGTTTCTTCGGACACCCATACTAAATTTTTTTTGCCGGTCAATATTATGTAGCGTTACAAACTTTAGACTAAAACTTAATATACTCTGACATAAAAAGTAAATAAATAGCATTACTTTCTTCAAAATAATTCATTATTTCATTTCTTCAATTTATATGTTTATAATATTTGGGTGTGCTTGAGAGCGTGAAGGACGTTTGGATAAAGATCGACCCACTAGGCAACAATAACCATATAGTGTAAGTTTGTTAGTTCGACCACGGCAGCAATGATGATGTTTCTTTTTCTACCCACCAAATAAACAGCACCCACTCATTATTTGATTTTGTATTTTTTAATAAATTTATTTTTTATTGTCTGATCAAAATGATTTGATCAGACGATAAAATTTAATTATTTGTTTACAGTTACCATAAAATTTATGTCAGCTGTTATAATTTCACGCTTAATTACAGTTACAACATTTTTGTCTCGAATATAAAAAAAAATGAAATTATGTAATTTTTATTTGATGTTTTGAAAACAAATATAAAATAGGGGTGCCAAATGATGTGTGTTGTTGGTGTTCATGTTTTAAATAATGTGTAAGGCCAAGTTGCATATTGCATTTTCCTGTCACGCGATAAAAAAAATGCAAGTGAATACATATATAAATAAAAAGATAGCCTTAAACAAGTACCTAATTAGCAAACAGTTGATTTTGCTATCTGAGGGCTACAACTTGCAAATAAAAGAATAATGCACAGCTTAGATGAAATAGGGAACAATTAATCGAACTTTCTTATAGGATAATATCCAAACTCAGGATTAAAAATCAGGATTAAAAATACAATTAAATCTTGGTTAAAATAATACCCAAATATTATACTATATGTACCAAAAATAAGCCGAATCCAGTATACTTAAAACGATGAAGATTCTATCGTTTTCGTATTTACATTGCGAGTTTTTTTCCTTAAATCAATATTGCGAAAGAATCTTCTATTTCTATGTTTTATTGATTGCTCCCTAAAAATAATTATTATCTTGATTTTCGCTTTTCTCTTTTCACTTCTATGGAATAATTGAATGATAGAGACGTCTCTCGTAGGAAATTTAATGTACTTTTAAGTGAAATTTTTTAGTAAGGGTGAGCGCTTTTCAGGTTTATGCAAAAATGCTTATTTCAGCAAACATAACGTTCGACAGAAAAACTTTTTGGTATATATTGTAGAAAGTCTTATGTTGTTTATATTCTTTCAATTGCACAGTTTTCGATATAGTAGAGTATATCGTATAATAATGTGCTGTCTAATTTTTTCGAGAATAAGAAGAATTTCTTCAACATACTTTACCAAAGTTTGTTTGAAGTAAAACTTCTTTAGGCATGCTTGATTTAAGGAGTGGGTTAGGCTGGGGAATGCGTGACTAGAGCGTTTAGAAAAGTGTGATCGGTAAAGTTCATAGGAAAATATAAGTTAGTGAAAATAGAAAGAGAGAGGGATTAGATTAGATTTCGAATGTAAATTAAATATATTTTTCTTTCAAATATCAATCAACTCATTTTGATCACTTAATAATTGTATAGGTTGTCAAGTCATAAGTCCAAGTCCAGTACACACATATATTGAATACAACTTATTAATATAAAATAAGAGAATTAAAACAACCAACACTTTACTCTGGTATTAATAAGAAGTGATTACCATTTTTGTGACAACATTAAGAGTATGTAACAACGTAACTACACTCTTAAATTAACTGCATTCTTTTTAATAATATTCTTTTCACTTTCTGGATATTATAAATATGTAATAATCAACATATCGAGGACATTATTGTTACGTCATTATCTTTATTTAGAATATGCATACCACTTTTATTTTAATGATTATTTTATTATTTATTATTGCCACAAATTTTAATCAATTTTAATTATTTATCCATTTTGAAAAAAATTTTATTCAGCACAGTGTTTTTCCATCAGGTGCGCCCCTGACAAGCATTCTTTTTGAGAAAAATATCTAGAAATTCTAGGGATGGCGAGTAAAGATATAATACGGAATTCGACGAATAAAAGGACAAAAACCTTCTGATTTTATGCACTATAATCTGATAATTAGCTGTAGAGATCATTTCAACGAACCAAAGTATTGTTCCAGACGCAGAACTTTAAATTTTGAAAGTGAATGATCTGTATTTGGGCACCAAGTATTTAATTCTAAAATAGTTGAAGCAACTACCGTGAGTGATATCTATCTACATATCCTTGAGATGCGAATTCGGTTACAAGCATTGTATTCGACAACACATTGAACCTCTTAAGACCGCTATTCTTTCATTCCATCATGAATTACCAGTATCATTAAGTAATATAAATTTCAAAAATTATGTTATATTCGAACTCTTTCTATCGAAATTAACCGAAAATGTTCTATTGAATAGATACTAGGAAAAACCAAAAAAATGTATTAACGGTTTTCCGGGTTTCTGTCAGTCTATTAATATATGTTTGTTGTCTTATAAAAAATCGGCTTCATTTTTTGTAGAAATATAATGGATATCTATATCCTAAGTAGGAAAACTGAAAAACTGTGTTGTTTTCATATATGTGGGTGGCATCATTTAAGAAGGATTATCAACAACTGTTAGAAGCACACTCCTTTGTATAAAATATTTCAATTATCACGCACATATAATTAAAAAAATGTTTTCCATTCCTCAATATAAAATTGAATTTTTATTTTTATCATAAAGTTTTTTTAAGAAAAGTTCTTCGACAAGTCCTCCGTTTGCATGTCAATACCAAATTTCAGAACATTTCGATAAGTACTAGAACCACACTCCTTACATAAAAGAGTGTGCTTCTAGCATCTATTGATAAACCGCTCTAACTCCGAATTAACGCTTCTTTCTATACTGAATTCATTTTATTATTGCATTCACAAGTTTTTTTTTTTTTAAAGAATTATATTCGAAAATAAAACACAATAGCATAATTATTTATTTAACGGTTAATCAAAAGCAAATGATACCACTGGTGTTAGTTTGTTAGTTTAGTAGTGTCAGTCAGTGTGAGGTTCATTAAATTTCATTTTCTTTCGCTCTAAATATAAATAAAGCAGCATCATCAATAATATTTATTGTATCTATTGTTTAATACTCAACTGAACTAACTGATTCGATCACAAATACACAGTGGGTGATTTTAAATAATAAAGTGATGATTCTCATATATTTTTATTGGTTAGCAGTAAATAAATAATAAAATAGTCAAGTTCATTTTGATTATCAGTCCATCAACTTTTAAATAATGCGGCTTTATAAACATAATATAATTGGTTTAACATAGTTTTTTAATAACAATTGTTTTCATGACTATGTAACTATCTTCAATTAAACAATGGTTTTTTATTAAATCAACGACATTTTAATTAAAATTAAGGCGTGGTTATTTATGTACTCTTCGGATCATGTATTTGAATTTGTTATCATTAAAAGGAGATCTTGAATTTATTTTAATTTAATTTTTTGTAAAATGTATAGGAAAATTAACAAAGAAAAATTTTTAAAGAAAAATTGTTTAAAATAGAAATTCATAGTTTTTTTTATACTATAAGCTAATCAATAATATATAAAATTTTCCAAAAAAATTAAATTCCAAACTTGAGTTTTTAATATTTGTAACTCCTGTTCAATTTTACTGTAAGTATTTCCTTTTGTGATTTCAAAATGGTCATCATGACTCTTAAAATTGTCATATATAACGTCAGATTTACAACACCACCGTATTAGTAACAAAAAGAAAAGGGTCATTAGTGCCAAAAATCCAAACTAGGTAATTGAAACAATTTCAAATTTTTTGATCTAATAAAAATTTGATTGACTCATTTACTCAAAAATAATAAGTCATTAAGAGAATGCATTTGTTTGTAATGACTTTAGTAGGTACTTATAAAAACTTACTAATAACAAATTAACAGATATGAAGATTTGCCAAAATTCCTAAAATGCTGTAATCGCAGTGGTTGTACAGCTTGTATATGTGAATCACACCTACGCACGTGTGTTTCCGTACGTTTTTTTTTCTTTACAATTTACAAATTTTTACGTTTGTTACATACTGGGGCCAGAGATCTCCCACATATTTTCACTGTCAAAATGATTTTCAATTTAATCAAATAAAAATTATGTTTCATGCCAACTTAATTGAATAAAAACAATTTTTTTTTTATACAAAATATTTTATTAAATTTTCTAGAAAATTGTGAAATGAGATAATTTGAATACCTAATTAAATTTATAGTAACTTAGGAAAATAGGGACTAGCAAAATTTTAGAAGTATGTTCATAGAATCAATTCTCTATTATCCAATACTCTTTTCGGTTGTCAGTCCATTTGCCTGTTCGTCATCAAGATTCAAAAATGAAAAGAGATAGCGACCTGAAATTTTAATGATGAGTTTTTGACTTGAAAAATGAGTAAATAAGAAAAATCGAATCCATCAAATACAATGAGTGTACATTGACCCAACTTTTAAATCATAAAAGGTAAGTTCAAATAAAAAATAAATTAACACTTATGAAATAATCTTATATATTATTATAGAATACACTCTTATAACTGTATGGATTGTATTACTTAGTGCTTTTTATGAATACTAATAACTGAAAATAAATCAAAATTTATACTAAACCATATATAGAGGGTTTAAATAATGTCTACTCTTAGTTGTAATCTTCACTTGTTTATTAAACAAATTAGAAATTACGTTATTGAATATTATTGGAATAGGCTTGAAATATCGTTTCGTGGAAACCAATGTTACTCAACGAAAAACGAGTTGCTCTGACTTTTAAAAAAATTAAATATGAAAATTAATTTCTTCACTAAAAATAATTAGAAGATAAAATAAATATGTATATTATTTTTTAATTATTTATAAACTGAATTTCGTATGGTCGGAACCACGACCATAATAATTGGGAGCACATGAAGTTACGAGCATCGACTAGTTAAAAAACAAAATCTCTTATAAACCACAATTAGAGTTATGAAGTTATAATAATGAATAAAGTTTTAAGATTATTAGTTCCTTCCTGAATTCAAAATACAACATTATATTTTGTATTATTTACCACGAAACTTTTCTATTTTCAAAATTCAAAGATGTTACTACTGGTGTAAAAAACGCATAAACCATCATAATTTCCGGAACAACATCATAAAAAACATGAATACCTTACAAAAAACAAAACAACTTCCCATTTATACTAATGAGAAATTTAATCAGTTTTATGTATAAGAAATAAAAATAAAAAATAATTGAAAGTGTAAGTTACTTCACTCACACTTATCTATGAATATTCATAGCACAAATCATATATGCAAATAGGGTATTTCAAATATACTATTGGGCTGGCAATACATTTGCTTAACAGGCTGAGTAGCAAATATTCAAGTGTCTTCATGTGGATTTCAACAAAATGCTACTATCAAGTTTAGTGATGAGCATAATTGATCTTAGTTTTGCGAAAAAGAAGACCAAGGCCAAACAAGTAATACCGAGACGAAAACCAAGACCGAGTATGCAAGCTCTAGACTAAATGTAAGACTAAGCTAAAAAAATCAGCTTCCGATAAATACATGAATCAAAATGTATATGCTATGCGCATCAGTAAACAAATATATCACAATTGAAGTTTGTCTCAGTAACCAAATATATCACAATTGAAGTTTTTCATTCATAAATAGTAGTTTTAACTAAAATTGGGCGTTTATACTTTTCGACTAAGAATTCTCCGTAAAAAAGGCACTCGATCGGTTAAAGGATCAACTTTATTGGAAAAGATAGTATTTGTAGAGTAAAAATACATATCGAAAAACAATTTTCCCGTAATTTGTTATAAAATTTTCAGTCGTATTTAAAGAAGAAAAATGGGATTGAAAAATGAGAAAATTAGGATGCTGAATTCCATAACAACTTAAGGATAAAAAAAAGTTTTAAGATACATGTTTCTACTGTATAAATACTATTTTTTCCATTAAAGTTTATCCTTATCTCGATCAGATGCATTTTCTTACCGTCGTCTCTTCGTCTATTTATTGCGTCTTGACTGAATGACTGAAATAATAATTATTTAACCATTCTCGACAGCCCAATTAATAAAAATTCCATACATTCAATGGAATATGAACTTCATTTAAAAATCCGTAAGTAGAGTTTCATTCGTCTATTCTATATTGTAAAATGACTTCACACTTTCTAGTAGCAAATGTATTATAAGCTTTATAATTATAAATAATTGTTAAATATGTAGCAATCAAGTGAACAATATTCGTATTTTTTTTGAGTTCAATGATTTCTCATTACAGTTTTGTAGTTGGCTGAGCACGTTATCAACAAGGAAATATTAATTTTGAAAAATAAAAATGAATTTAATTATTTATAATTATGAAACTAAAAACATTTTATAATTTTTTAAAAATAATTCAATGTTTATATTTTGAAAATAAAACACACGATGTTATCATAGTTTTATGTTAATATTTTGAAAAATTTTATATAATTGTTATTAATATTTAAAATACAATTTAAATAATTTTACACGAGTATTTAAAAAAAAAACAATTATTTATCGACGTGCTATTGAAAATTAAAAACAAATATATATAAATCGAGAGAGCAAATTGTAAGGTGGAGACCCTATATACAATATTCATTAATGTATTAACTGTTAATAAAATCAAATAAATAAAAAACGAAAAAAAAAACCTTATTTTAGGTTGAAAATCTGGCTTTCTTGAAGAAAAACCAAATTTTAGGGTCTTATTATGTGCGAAACCTTAATTTTTAGGGAAAAATTCAACCCCCCGTGTACATTAAACGTACAACCTAAATTCTATTGCCGATTAATTTTGATAGAAATTATCAAATCAAATAGACACTTAGATATCTCAAACAACTCGATATAACGAAAAAATTTTCTCATCTTTAGATTAAGAATACACCACCAAAATTTCAGCTCGCTATCTCCTTTTGTTTTTGAGTTATCTTGATTACAGACAGGCGGAAAATGAAGAAAGTATTTTATTTTCATTGTGCCTCTTTTATCTAGGTATCGATTTTCACATTTTCGATTTTCAGATACATATAGAAATATTCATTTTGCCTTTTCCTGAATTCATTTTCAGTAATTTATTAGCTGCAGGTCTTAATCACCGGTCTACATAGTATTTGTACTCTTTGCACATTATTTGCGTTTGTAATTTTTTTTACTTGTATGGTAAATCTGATTTGGACAAACTTGAGTAGGTATGCACAATATTAAAAGAGGTTCAACTAAAGAGAAGTTGACACAAAAATGGGACCCCAATAATAATAACAATCTATAATGAAAATACGTTTTTCATGCACAAATTATCCAAAAAATGTTCAAATATTTCGAAATTTGGTATGCATAATCTTGACATGAAAGTGGAAGGCGAATCGAAGCGTTTTTCCGCAAATTCCACAAATTTCTAAAGCAAAAATCAAATTTTATTTTATATTTAGAAATATTTCGGGATAAACTCTGTGTCCGTCCGTTTGCATATCATTTTTTGCATTTCAGTTTGAATGTGTACACCAAATTTCTTTTTTTAGTTATTTGTGCGCGAAAATTGTAAAAAAATAAATATATTAAATAATGCATTGTCTATTTTATAGAGGTCTATATTTTTGTGTGTCAATTAATCTTAAAAGACTACCAAAGTAAAAAAAATCAAGGTTTGGAAGCGTATGAGAGATATGAGAATTTTTTTAAATTATTTTAAAATCCAAACTAAATTATTTTCTTATACAGCACAAAAACTAGCTTATTTTTGAGATTTTTATTTAATTCTTTGACCTTTGATGAATTTTAAGATAATATTGTTGTCTATAAGAAGCTGACACCTATAATAATAATTAAAAATACTTAAAAAACCGGAAATAAAATGAACGTGAGAATATCGACAAAATAAACTTCAAAAAACATTTAATTGTTTTCTACTACAAAGTTAAAACTAACTACCTAAGCTAAAGCATGTTTTTTGAACACGATTCTACTTCAAAAATAAATAATTTAAACGTAGATAGAGAAGTCAGTAAGTAAGTAAGTAATGGTTTGTTAAAAAATAAAATGAATGCTATTATTTTCAATGTCCATGACATGATATCGTTTGTTTTGTGTTTGTTAATGTTATATAATAACAAACAAATGGAAATAAATAATAATGTTATTACAAGTAACAAACTCTAACTAGTAATCATTATAGTTCTTTTTATGAAGATGTATCATGATATGTTAAAAACATAGATGTTATATGTTGAAAATAGATTGTTTATAGGACTCGTGTATGAACTGTAGAGGCACTTTTATCGATAAATTTAATCCATTTCCGACTGTCCGTCCGTTCGGCATCACGATAACTCAAAAACAAAAAGTGATAAAGAGCTGAAATTTTGGAGAGTTTAAGTTCGTGAATGAAAAAAAATCGGTGTATTGAGTCCAATTGATTTATTGACCCAAATTTTAAACTATAAAAGATAGAAGTTCAAATACAAAAAGTTTTTTGTTAAATGTTTGAGTTTACACAATTCTACACAATTTAAGCTCAAATTTGGATAATAAACACATAGAGGTAATAACCATACATATTATTATTATACATGTATAAAATAACTGTATAGACTGGATATTTATAGTATTTTATGAATGCTAATAAAAAAATAGACCAAAGAATGAAATTCAATCTTTTATCGAGTATCTATAAAATTAATTATATTAGTTGTTATCTTCACCTGTTAATATTAAAATTCGTGATCAGAATAACATAAAAAATAAAAAATTACTCAAATTACGCCATTTAATAAATGCTACTTAAGTTAAAAATGGTCGTACTTAATAAAATATTTTATTGGGAATATTAAAGATGTAAAGTTTTGATAGTTGTCATAAAAACTACTTATCCAATCATTTAGTGAATTCAATTTTTGTTTGTGTTGGGTTTAAATTACTCAATATTATTTTAGATCCCAATCAAAAGATTTCACTATTATCGAAATTTTGATCGTCAAATATTGTGTTTATTAGGACTGATGAAATAGAAAACTAAATACTACTTAGAAAAAGCCTCAAAATTAAATCGTTTATTGATATGATTTTTATTAGATATTTATACTGATCTAGACAATCATAGTCATTGACCCAGTATTTTTTTGCCTAGTTCAGAATTGAATAAAAGACAATAAGAGATAACTATCGAGTAAAGATAATAATAAAACAAAAAATTAAGACTTTAAATTGAGATCAGAAATCATGATTCAAACATAAAATCAGTGATCGATAAAAAAATTTCCCAAACTATATATTACATTGCATATAAATATATTTTACAATAACATGTAATAATTTATATGCAATTTTAAATTAATTTTCAATTGCCAACGACCTTAAAACATCCAAGTAATATCTAACATTTATACAATAAATATGTGTGAAGTTTGTATAACATTTCTATATAAATCATAGATATTAGTGGAGCCTAAGGTAAGTTTAACCTTATAATACCGCATATTTATTATTTAAAGCTATAATTGACTGTATTCATATATGAAAAACATTTCGAATTATTTAAAAATAAATTATTAATTTTCATCGAATCCCTGTGAGAATAAACGATTTTAGACAGTTGGTTGATCGTAAAGAATAAGTTAGTGAAATTTCGAACTATGATAAGCCATCGTTTTGTATAAGAATATATTTAAAAAATAAAACGAGTAAAAATTTTAAAAATTTGTGAGTTATATAATTCAGTTTACCCAATGCACGAAAATTATTTCTCTTAGACTGGAATAATTTTAGTAACTTAATCAAAAGTAAATGACGCATATAATATTTCATTTGTCTAATTCATCCATTGTATTTAATAATAATACCGTAAAAATTCTTTCAAAGGATTTTCCAAACAAAATACTTGAAGACAAATCAGTGATATGGAAATTGTTTTAAACATTAAATAATACTTCATCAAGCTTATACAAAATTATCAAACTACAGTTTCTTTTAAGCTTCCTATTTGTGAAAAAGTCATGTACAACATAATTTTATGTCGTATAAACAAGGGGAAAATTGTAAGGTTAATAACCTGTAGAATTTCCGTATGATTATTACATCAGACATTTGCAATAAGCTTACCTAAGTATTGATGCGTATATTATACAAAAAACATACTACATTTATCAACCCTCTAGTGACTTTCTGTCAGAGAAAATTACAAAGAAATTTTCCTGTACCATGTTTTATTCCAATTAAAATTTCCCCTATTGGTTTTTCCTCTATTTATTTTATTGTAATGTATTTTTTCTTGTGTTAGGTTATGAGGAGTATATCGTAAATGAAGCTTCTTTTTTTACCCTTCGTAATAAATTTTGCAATAGATACCATTAATTTTATCCACCTGCTATCAACCTGCATCTTAAAGCCAGAAAATTTCCTCTTTCATTTTTTTCATCAAGGAAAATAGATTTGAGTACTATTTGCTAATAAGTCTATGTTAATAAAATATTTGAATATATATATGCCGCGAGGAAATTTTTTGGGATAATTAAAAATACGTAAAGAAAAGAGATAATTAATCCAATTCAATCGTATATTACACCTTAAAAAGAAAAACCAAACTGACAAGCAATCCGTGATGGGATATAAATTATTGAAAATAAAAAATTTCATATAAACCATAATTCAAGTCATTACAACTCATGTCATTAATATACGAAAAGATGAGGAGATTTTTGTAAAGAATGTACGGATGACTAGGACACATATGTTCAGATGTCAATACTTCTTTTTATTGAAAAGGAAAATTCAAAAACAGGTAAGTGAAATTAAAAACAGATATGTGGAAATAGATAAGAATCTGAAATTGAAACTTGAATTCGAAATCGCGTGGAAATTCCCCTTTGTAACAAATCATTTTATCCAAAAATTGCCTTGTTAAGTCGGATAAATTACCAAATCAATAGAAATTCTTAAAATGAAAGTAACAATTCAAGAACACAAATGACGCGATATTCTGTGATCTCAATTGCATTACGAATAAAATTAATAATTATAACGAAGAATTAATTTTGATTTAATGTTTAAACAAAAAATCATGATTTAAGCAGAGTCAAGGACCTTATATACTAGTTAAATGACCCGACCTTAACCAATTCTTATTTTCTTTAACTGTAATTGTACCGTTTTTGAATTGTCTTGCCAATAAAAGTTTTATAAAACTTCATTAATCAATTCTAGTTTGTCTTTAACTGACTTCAAAAAAGAAAAAAAGAATTACAATCGAATGTTTCTACAATACTGAAAAATATGTACCGATTATACCTCGTATTCGAATCTGATAAACGAAAATATAATGTAAAATTAGAACTTTAACATGGAATTTCTTTACTTTATATAATTTCTGAAATTCAATTGAACCCGACGACATCCACATTAAATCGTTAATCCTAGTGAAAATTATTGATGGATTTTTTATTTGTTAAATGGAACTTCATTGCATTCTTATAATTTGTAAAGGGTATGATAACAATTGAAAATTATCCATTGGAAAAATTCGGCACAAAACACTTGGAAGAACATTTTTTATGAATTAAAATAAAAGCCTGCGCCAATCAATCCTTTATTTGACGATGGCCAAATGTTAATGGCTGTGTCAAAACGATTGATTTTTTATATTTGGGCTTTTCTATCTTTTATAGTTTAAAAGTTGGGTCCATTGAACCCAATGGATCGATTTTCCTCATTCACGAACTCAAGCTTACGTTTTATATTTAGAATACGTCACCAAAATTTCAGTTCGCTATCTCTTTATATTTTTAAGTTCTCGAATTGACGGACGGACGAACGGACTGTCGGAAATGGACTAAGTTAATGTTTCTATGAACACCGACACCAAAATTTTGTTTGTGCGGTCAATATTAGGTAATGTTAATGTACTCTGACATATTGTGTATGTCGAGTATAAAAATATTAAAGTTTCCAAACCAATTTCAAAATGAAATTTTTTAAAGTCAGTTTTATTTTATTGATATGTTAAGCAAGTAAGTGCATAGATAATAAAGACTACCCATAATACAATAATAAGAATGTTAATTTAATATAATGGTCTGTGATGTCTATTACTGTAAAGTTGATTGTCGATGAAAATGTCAAAGGTCTTACTTTATTTAACTATAAACAAGTTCATATTCTCACATAGTTAGATTGAGACATGAGACCTAGCTCTATTACTTAATTTATATAACAAGAATAATAATAATATTGCATTGAACTTTATGTATGATGATATCTTATTTTCTTTGCAATTATTTTAATTATCATTACCTTGCAAAAAAACAGCAGGTTCACTGGTTAATAACAATTTTATTATTATAGATATATGCAAGGAGCAGCATATACACAAGGTCCAGTATGCTACTTCTGGAAAAAAGTGTGGGAGTGGTCTCAATCTCTTTAACAGACCTTGAAGAAGCATAATTTTGATGTTGGCACTATTGAAAATTATGCACTTACGTATTGAACGAGAAAAAAACGATATAAAGACTGCACTCTTCTAAATAATCTTAAGTATTAAAACAATAATCTAAGAAATTAATTCAGTTAATAAAAGATTATCACTAATTTTCATACAGAACATAACATTGTCTCACAAGCTTGTTTTATTTTTTTGAGTCCAGGTATTCGCCAGGGATAAATAATAAACAAGTTTCAGTGACAAAATTCAGGAAATTAATCTTGTCCTTAATCAACTATTTTTCTATTTTTTTTAATTAAAAAAACTTCGGCTTCTAAAAGTTAACTCGATAATTTCCAACCAAAAAAACACTAGTTAGATATTTGTTTTACAAAAATCGAAATTAAAAAAAAATTAAACATCCGACAAACAGTTGCACAATGCACCTTGACTAAAAGCAATGTGTACCAAACCTGGCTAGAACGAGTATTTTCGAAACTATGTGTGGCACAGTACGACTCGGCATGGCACAGCGTGATTTTTTGTAACATAAACAAATGCTTAGTGAAAATTGACGACACGACGTTACGTAGCGTGACTGAAGACGCGACAAACGTGTGGCACAGTGCCCGAGACACAGTTACTCGAAACACGAGTTTCACAAGTCTGCCAACTTAAAACTAATAAACAAAAATACGTATCTACTCGACGAGAGTACTGCGTAGCAATATGCGTTCCTCAACACGACGCATGTGGTATGTGTTATATCAATATCGTTTTGTCGCGTCACGATGTGTCACACGCGCCGCAATATGCGCCAGTCAGTGACCACTTTAATTCAAAAAATACAAATAAACCAATAACTATTGTTTTAGTCACATTGTAAATCGATAACTTTTTCTACGACTCTGACTGCTCCTAATCTCTTAATTGATTTGAAGTTATTTGCATATACAACAGATTTGTGCATTTCTGGCAGGTACCAGGATTTGAAATGGTTTTATTTGAATCGTTCAGTATACAATTAAATACAATGATATAAAGAATATGGCATTACCAGTGTTTTTTTGTATGCAGAAATTACAAATATAATTGCTCTCTATAAAAAGTTGAGTCATCAGGAAAGAATTCCTTTCAAATGCATGATACAAACACAGACTGTAAAAAATTTTAAATCTGAAAAATTATTCGTTTAATGATCTTGACCGTCCGCTGTTAAAAAACAAAAATAAGTGTAAAAAACTAAGTGTAAAATAAATTGAATTGAGGTTAGAATTATTATTGTTTACGAGAACCTTGTAAAAACATCGATACTAAGAAAAAAAGCAGGAAACATTTCAATTAAATGTGGGATATGACGATTTGAGAGCAATCAAAATAACAAATGAAGGTGCTGTATCAAGTGAAATTTTTTGACGAAAATGTGAATTGATAACTGTCGTACACTTCGCAAGATTGTACCGCAAGGCTTGATTTATGTAGAAATCCGCCTGGTAAACGATGACAAGGTGGACCAAACACACCGTAACAGTTATTATTTCGAAAAGATGATTCTACTTACAAAGCAAAACCAGAAATAAGCTTGTTATATTGGGTCAGATGAAGAAGTTTTGAAGATGCCCAAAAATTCGCAGAGGAGTAATAGAACTTCGTCACAACCATCATCATCATCAACATGGAATCAAAAGCTTTAGATTAGAAACTAATTCCAACAATATTATAATAAAAGAAGAAAAAAATTACCAAACAAATTTTAATATTTTCACAAAAAACAATTTAAATTATTTAAATGCTTGAATGTCGAAATATTTGAAAATATTAACTTAGTAAAAATACAAAAAATACAGATACAATAGATCTAGGCCCTGGGACTCGATGCACTACACCCTTGCATCGTTTCTTGACCACGGCACATATAGCGGAACTTAGCCTGATTTTTCCCCTAATCATCGATAAAGTACCAATTTTTCTTGAGCTGCGTGTGACCAAAACCTTTAATATGGCAAAGCTTGAACGAAAATTTAACCACACCCGGAGTCGAACCGAGGACTTTTTTGTATGGACCCTCAGAGCGCTATCTCTGAGCCACTTTGCGTCCTATTACACGTAATAAACTTCAGACAAAATTTCATATATCCTTAAATATTTCACATATATGTGTATACACAAATTGTATTGTTAGTTATTCAACAGGTTTGCGTCTCGCTTGCAATAAAACGTATTTATAGTTATAATAAGTGTCTCATAATATAGCAAAATTATTAATAAAGTCAACGACCATTAAAAACTCCTACCGGGTTGATCACTCCCCTTTCAAGGTCACATAAATTCAATAGTCACAATAATTTGCTACACAATTATTACCCTCGTTTTAACTGTGAGAACTACAACAGTGATTCATGTTCATGTTGAAATTTTGGAGGGGTTCATTCTTATTGTTATATATTTTATGAACTATATATCGTGTTTATGACCTTAAGCAAATATACACAATTGGCAGCAGTCCCAAGGAAAAGGTAATGAATTTAGAACTAAGTGTTATGATGGTTCTTAGAAACCTTGTGTTTTTGTTTTCACCTCATCTCGGTTATTGAACTTTTTACCACACTTGTTACAATTTGATATTTATTGTTGACAGATTTTCAATGAAAAATGACGGAAAATTTATTTATATTTTGACCTTAAAATTTATATATTAAATTTTGTTAAAAAAAAAAAAAAATGTTATGTTAAAAGTCATTGAAACTAATCTTTTTACTAAACGACCAATAAAAACAAAAGATTTTACAAATTATGAAATATATGTCAATATGTGAATTTTATTTTAAATTAAACGTTCTGTAATTCATAAAAATGATTTCATTTCATTGAAATTAAACTATAATTATTCATCACAGATATACATTTCACGTTCTTTGTATAAAGAGAAGTCGTAACATCACATCACGTAACAGCGATGATATTTTTTGAAACGCGTGCAATTTTGGTTAAACTGTTATTTCGAATTTCAGTATGGAATTTAGAAATTTTTTGTCAGAAAGTTGATATAAATATAATAATATAATAGTGCTAAAAATGATTATGAAATAAAATTTTTCAATTAAGAAAAGTTGTCAAGACTGTAATAAAAATTGTTCTTGAAAATGTGTGATTATCCTCGACTTATATAGAAAATGTCTGAAGTATATTAGATTTAGCCTGAAGTTATTAACACTAGTAAATATTGACTACACTAACAAAATTTTGTTCGATAGAACCATATTATTCCATTTCCGCCTGTCCGTTCGTCACCAAGATAACATAGACACGAAAAGAGACAGCCAGCTGAAATTTTAGAGGCGGATTCTAGACCTTCAAAGTTCGTGAATGAGCAAATTCGATCCAATCGACTAATGACGCAACCTATAAATCATAAAAGACTTCGCGAAGAAAAATTGTGTTTTTCTGGAATTAAAAATTAGAAAATTATAATATGTGTTTTTCGACATGTACCGGGATATAATATCAAAATTCTAATAGTTGAAAATATAGAAAAACTAAAATTAAAGACATCTTAAGCCGCGTTCAACACGTACAACATTTGCGTGTACTGTAACATCGTAACACAATTTTGACGTGTACAGCAACCATTGTGTGAACGAGAACGCCGTCGTGTAACAAAAGTTGATACGCGATAATGTTACATCGCGTCCCACAAATTGTCGATAAATTTTAATCGCATCAAAAGATGTTGCTAGGTGGGATTACAAATAGTGCGGACCCAATAACCCAACATTTGCAAATACGAAACGTTAACATTCTTCATTTTTATTTTTATTTTAATATATCGATGTGGGTGGAAAAATACAATACATTTTATCGAAATTTATCAACATACATAAATACTTAAAGTGAAGGTACTCTAATTGGTGAAGATACTCTAACAGGAGGAACGCATTCAATACATCGTAACACCTTCAAATTATTAGTATCGTAGCAAGTAACAGTACAGATTTACGATACGGTGTTACGTTACGAATGAATGTTGCACGTGTAGGCTTCTTTATGTTCTATTATGTTCAATAATAGGATATTGAAATAGAAGGTTTTAACTTGGAAATGAAGTTCATGATTCATTTGAAAAAGTTGTTTATCATACGAGAAAAAAAAACAAACTATTCCTTTATTTACACCACAATTGAACTTTGTAATTAGATTTATTGTGGTTTGATTTTTCGTAAAAAATTGATATTATTGTTTTGTTCGGTTTTTACTTCCGCAGGAATAATCTAGATTATGACGATGAAAGCGTTATCTTTATCAATATGTATTTTGCAACAGAATTGTGATCAAACGATGCTTGCGGAAATCTTTCAAAATTCAAATGACTAATCAAAAGTAACTAAACAAATTTATTTTTACTTGTTTAAATAAACAAATTAAAAAGTGTTTAATAATTAATTTAAAAACACAAATAAACAGAAACAAAAAAATAAACTTACTAAAAATATTTGAAGAGAAATTTACACAGACGTAAATCAAACAATTGCTTACCCTGTAACAGAAAAAAAAATTTTGAAAATTAATAACGTGTTAATGAGCAATTAACAATAATCTAAAAATAAATTTGTAATCCAAATAAATATTATCTGTAAAACACAGCTGTTTAGATTACAAAGAAAAGAAAAAATGTTTCATTACAAATATAGAATCATAAATAATAACGTCATTATTAAATTATCGAATATTATTAACTAGACTTTTTACCCGCTCATTTTTAAGATAACAAAATCTAGGTATGGAAAATACAAACTTGCTAAATACAGAAACATATTATGAATATTATCAGAGAAAACTCTAGGATTTTTCGTATAAATTTCGATGTTTTGCCACAATTTACTAGATCAAAAATCTTTGTATTTTATAAATACGTATTTCGACTGCAGAGTAGTCTTTGTCAGTATGAGCTAACTCATCCTGGTGACTACTTTGTAGTCGAAATATTTTTAGAAATATCTATAATATCGGTATCAATTCAAAATTATGGGTAAGATGTGAAAGTTGATCTTGTGTCACTCAAATTATGGTAAAAAAAGTGTATAATGGACAAATTAATATTTTAAAATTTAATATTTCGAGAACAAAACGACGTGGTGCAATTTGCTTTCATTCTTAAAACATTTTTTTGGATTCTCCTGTTTTCAATTCTGTCAAGGATTTTATGGCTATAAAACAAATTAGTTAATAGGGCAGTAAGTTTTACATGCTTTCAATGGAAAGGGATCCTCTTCATGATCGCATTGATAACGTTATTCTGAATCTGTGGAAAAAATAGGCAAAATTTATCAAAAATTTGTTTCACGTTTGAACAAACTTAAGCCTCGTTCTCTTCTATTAAAATAATGAAATTTATTTTATATGCTTTGTCACATTTAGGTTTATTTGTATGGACGTCAATTCTACCACCTTAAAAAAAATATTTCATAATATTTAAATCAAATTTTTGATTAATTGTAATTTATATTACATAATAATAATAATAATATTAAAAAAAAAAGTAATCCGGTATCACCATTTTTGGGTACATAATTTTTTAAATGTTTAGACATTTAGCCATTGTTTGAAAACTATAATATAAAGTAATAATTTGTAATTTGTGTCAAAACGGATTAACTTGTTTTGCCTTATATAATATTGTGGACATGGTGATTTGATTGAAATTTATTGTCTGCGGATTTGTTTGATTAAAAACGAGCAATATTTTTTAATAATTTGAATTTTTTGAAAATCTTTTTTTTTTTTATATGTTTATTACTAAAATTTTAATTTTTACAAGTACAAAGCAAAATCAAGCATTAAATTTTCCCTAATGCTACAGCTTTTAATTCTGAAGTGAAATTCGAAACAAGAGATATCTAAAATAACGACAATTTGTAATGCAATTTTTTCAATGTATTTCATTTTCCGTTCAAGACTAAAAAAAAAAAAAATTATCCAAATGATTCAAAATTTGATATGCGCAATTTTGATATGAAAACGAAAGATCAGTCAAAGATTTTTTTGATTCGAGAATACATTTCTAAATTAAAAATAAATTTTGTATTTTTCTTTACAAATATTTTTTCTGCGAAAAACTTTTGAGAAAAGAATTTGGTCAATTATTTTTAAATGAGCGTCTAAAATAAATAAAAAATAAAATGTATATTGCATTAGACATTATATTTATTTTAATCTTGAGATCTCTTCATTCAAAAGTAATTTTCATTAATGGTATATCTAAAAAAATTTCAAAATTCATGAAATTTTCTCTTGAAAATATAATGAATTTCGAGTAAAATTTATTTTTCTTTTAAAATATTGTTCAAATTAAAATTTACACTAATTTTTGTATATAAAATAGTCGAATTTTCCCCTTTTGTGAGTTTTTATCCTATTATTTTTTTAGCTATTTATCTCAATAAAAGGAACTATGGATTAGTTAAAAAGAATTTTAAATAAAAGTTTGGCTCATGATTAAAGTCAATAGATTAAATAAGACGCGAATACGAACAGTTTTTCTGTATAGGGTCTGCTGGACATCATGTGACCCCTACGTTATTTGGAGGTAGTAATAATATAATTGCTAATTATGAAGAATCAACTGAAAACGAACCAATTTTTCATTCCAACTCTTTTTATTTACAACAATATTTTGGAAAGAATCCGTGTTTTGTTATGCTTCATAATAAAATTCTCGGTATTCGGCATAGTTTTTTAATTAAAAATATGTATTGTCGTATATTTGAATATAACCGCCAAATATTTTATGAAATAAACGATAAATTATCTAAAATTCATTGCCAAATTGCAAGAGAAATACAAAACATCATCAGTTAGCTAATAAATAAGACAAATTCAATACAACTAAACAGTTTTTGGTACGCAACTTATATTTAAATATTTCTTTTTATTGTTTATTGTGATTTATGTAAGCGTGAAAAAGTATACTATAGAATATAATTTAAATTAAAAACATTGTTTTAAATAAATAACTGACTAATAATATTGTGATTGGTTGGCTATGTAGAAAATTATGACCGATTCACTAACCTACAATATGATAAATGAATTGTTTTATTATTATTTTATATTTTAATAAACTATGTTGTTAGTACAGTGCGTTTAAGTATTATCAATAGAAGATTTATTTTCAGTTCGAGATCTGAGGGTTGTTATGGTCCAAGAGGATGCCATAATTGCAAAATACATCATAAAATACATAGTTTCATTACAAACCTTAAAAATTGCCGAAAAATTCAAAAATATCTATTGTTGTTTATGGGTTTTCAAGAAAAACCCAAAATAACTAGGAAATATTAAAATATTCGCCTCCGGAATTAGCTACAGGTCAAACTACCCTTGAGAAAAAATGTTGTGACTTTATCGTTAGTAGACCCCTAAATTAGGAAACATCGAAAATTATTTTTGGTCTCCGATTTATAAATAAAATATTATTTAGTTTGATCTATAAATTTTAAAAATAACATTCATTTATCGAACAGATGAGTATTTTTTGAGATCTTTTAGCGATTTAGAAGGATTTTTATAGAATCACGTAATATGGTTTGAATGCATTTCATTTTAGCCAATAAATGTACTAAACTACGATTAAAACGCATTTAATATCACAATCTAGATATTTGAAGCTAATTCTACTTCTAAATTCGTGACCTCAAAAACCATAGAAATAAGTAAATTTTTCTTCCATGAAAGTATTGAAGGCGGGGTTTTTAACAATCCTTAAATTTAAATAATCAGGACAAAAAGAAAATATTCATATTTTGTTATGACCCTCATTCTCGCTGTCGGATCTAATATTTGGTATTTTCGTTACTGAAACATACTGTGTATCCTAATGTATTAACAAAACATAAAAGAATGTTATTTTAAAACTAAACAGCTACCTACTGGTGCAGGTTATTACTTATTATTATAACGATTACACACATATTCAACAAGTACATTCATTACGAATTAAGTAAATGAGATACTTTTAAGTATTTGGGTTAATGACAATTTTTCACGTTACAGAAAATTAACTTTCAATTATTTAGGTTGTTGTGTTCAAAACATTTTTTTTTTAATTTTATTTTCAGGTGTATGTCAAAATTCTACGCAATAAAATATAATAATGTCGGTCATTACAATCACTAATTTTATAACTAGACTTTTTGTTTTATTCAAAATTCTTTCGTCATCAAATTATATTTCTTAGTATATTATTTTTTTATTCACTAATAGTCTTCGTAAAAGAAAATAGCACTTAATTTAGACTTTTTCAAAGGCAATAATCATTAGCATTATATATAGCCATAAATCATAAATAGCTGAAGAAAGAAAAATCTTCGAAAATTGTCTATTTTATTTAAGCAGACCCATTCATTCTCTAATGTGACAATTTTCAGAGAAAAAACATTAAAAAACAATTTCCCTATTTTATTAAACCAATCCACATTGATATCAAAAACGGCATATTTCTAGCATACATAGCATTTTTGGCACTTTACCCTTTAAGAACAACGGGTACAAAAATACAAATATCTCATCTCTCTAATCATCCCACATAGATAAAATCCACATAGAAGAAAGTTTCTCCCCATATTCCCCATGCACGATTGACATCGTGCCAGGGTAATTTTATATAGTAAGATATTATACCAAATAATTATATAATTAGTAACTTACATTGCCATCTGTTAAAAGCTAATGGGAGTTATACATAATTAAATACGAAAATTGTAAGGATATAATCGGAAAAAATTTGAGGAAATAATCGGGATAAGTTTTCATGTTAACATTTAATCTTTTAAATTACACTTTAAACAAAAATTACAATAAGTAGTTTCGAAGTTTACCGTGGATCAAGACCATGACAGCATAATTTTATTTTTAAGGATAAATAAATATCACATTTTCTTCTCATTCAAAAATCCGATCCATTGAAAATTTGTATTACAATGATAATGATATATTAATTAGAGTGTAATTGAACATTTCCCATAGTAAATTAATGTGAAAATTTTATTATTTCCATACTGCTCTTTAAACTCTTAAAAAAAATATAACAATTTTCTTTTATTGTCTTACTTTCATTAAATTTCTTACTTATTCAATGATTGTGGTATTGGAAAATATAAATAATAATGAGTATTGATTTAAAAACAATACATTTTTAATATACGACGAAACCCATTGAATAACAGGCAAGTTTAAATGTTAGATAGTAAATCCTAAATTATTAGTTGGACTAAGAAGTCAGTAGGCTCACATTTAATGGACATCGGACGGCAAAACAGAGGACATCGGTTATAGAAAAACAATTATCATTACATATACAAATATTAAGTATTGACTTTCTATTATTAATTTCAATTATTAATGTATTGATAATTTTCCATTGTTTTCATATAATTTTTTTTTTTTTAATTTTAGAGTATGAGTCAGACAATCAATCGATTTGTTTTCTATAAAAACTTATAATCGAGAAATTTAATAATTATCTAATTTTAGATATGTAAAAGATATTTCTCTACATATGTCGCATTTTTTTTTATGTAGATTGCTTTCATCAAATTAGGTTAAAATTAATAACTAATTTGTATTAAAAATAATAAAATTTCTAACGGGACGACTAATTTTTTTATATAAGGCGATAAAAAATTATAAAATTGATGACACAACGGTGTTATTATAATTTAAATATACATTTTTTGTTTGTTATTTTTATAATTAATAATTATTAGAAATAAATAGATGTTTTGATAGATACAATTCAGGTTACTTGGTAAGTATAATAACTAACCAAAATTTTCAATACCAAAATTGTTAAATTACATACATCAAATTATAACCGAAAAAAGAACTTTTATTTGAATATCAAACAATTTATTTTTAACAGTAACAAGCTATTAATTTTGGCGAGGAAATGAAGGTTTCTAGTTCACTAGTTTCAAAAAAATATACATAGTCTATTCAATTGTTCAAATATATATCGATTAAGTATTAATAATAATTGGTTTTGAAAAATAACATATTTTAATTAAAATATTATTTTTTATATAACTGTGTCAAATTTTTAATTGAATTGATTTGGATTTAAAAAAATTTATTTTAGATTAGTTTGTAAAAAATTGTATTTTTTTATTCAATTGTGCAAATAAGGTAATTGTTATAGCAAAAATATATCGGTTATTTTATCTTATATTTTTGGTTTATAGTATTTGCTAATCCACTTATCAAATTTTCGAAAAAAAAAAGCTAATAAAATTATGCGCAGTTCAAAACATCCGTTCTAAATAAATTTTAATTGTTTTTCTTGAACCCAAAGTATACTAAGATAAAAATAACTACAATGTACAGAGATTGTGAATTTGATTCCCGGTCCATAAATGGCATACTCCATCATGAACTAGGATTCAAGAAATTAAAAATCAAAAACATTTAGTTTTGATTTTTATCAGTTTTCTAGGGTAACTAAGGTCTAAAAAACCAAAACTAACATTTATTCACAATGTGCTTAGTTTTCGAAATATTCCACAAAGCCTGCTCGAGAAATCAGTTTCAGAAAACGGTTTTAATAAATCAGAAGCTACGCATTCAAATATTATTTTTATAACTTTTGGGTCAAAAATGACAGGTTAGTATTTTATACCTAATAACCTCTTTGAATTAACCGAGAAAATCGAGATAAAAAATCGTTTCCAAATAAGATGAAACTAAATTTTGATCCATAAAATTTGGAAGATGCAATGACTAAGTCCAATAAGTCTCACATTTCGTTGACTTTTGCTGTATGACGAATTGTCCCTTCTTTGATATGTTATGACTAAAAATTTTTGCATGTTTTAAGATTACAATACTTCCTCCATTTTGTACAAGGAAGTAAAAAAGTAGTAGCTTTTTTATTATATAAAAAATTCTTTACAGTGACAACAAAAATATAATCTCCGCGACTATATCAAATGACAAATACAATGAAACTTAATACACACAATGTGTTGAATTGTTCTATGAACTGTAAGTATATAAACGGTGTCTTGTTCACGTTTAACGCTTCCTGGTTTTTACATTGTCTTTCTCCATAATCATTGCATATAAGTGTTGGGTTATTGTTTAAATAATAATAATAATAACAAAATCTTTTATTTAATATAAAAAATATTATATCCTAAACATTAATATGTCTACAATGCCATAATATTTAGGGGTCATTTTAGTAATAGGAGAAGAGCCCACTGTAGAAAATTGCATCTGATTAGTTAAAGAATAAACTTTATTGAAAAATATACTATTAATACAGTGAAACAAACGTATGTAGTATGACTTTTTGTCCTTAATTTTTTACGAAATTCAGCAGCCTAACTAAAAGACGAAGGCAGGAAGGACAACAAAAATTGATTGGTACTGATAAGTATGCGAAATTTGATCATCTTAAGCTGTTATTTATAAAAAAAATTCAATAACTTTTTTTATTGTTTAAAGTTTTATACGATGTTTTTTGATGTGTAGAAGGCTATAGCCTATAGTACCAATCACTCAACTGTCACTCGTCGTCTTTAAATTAGGCTGTTGAAATTCGTAACAACTAAGTGGCAATAAGCCTTATGACATGCGTTTCTATTCTATAAATACTATCTTTCCCAACCGATTAGATGTTTCTTTACGGTGAGCTTTTGGTCCATAAGAGACACAAAACAAATTGTTATATCTTTTTATGAGGGTAAAAGTTGTACATTTACTGACTGCATTCATATTTAATTTCATATAGGGGAATGAAGAATTGTTTTCGTCTAAATTAGTGATGAATGGAATTCATTACTTGTTTTGCTTTTTTTCTGCTATATGTTGTGAGATTAAGTCGTAGATAAATAGTTCTAGACCATCTGTTTGTTTGGTTAAATATTTATAAGTTATCGATTCGATATTTATTACGAATAGTGAAAAGAAAATAAGAGATAATGTAATTCAGAGAACATTTTGTCTATGCGTGATTCAAACGGCGAATGTTTTGTTAAGATGCACTTTTTATACACTAAGTAAATACGAAGATATGAATTGTAGAAAATATTGAAGGATTTGGTAAAAATTTGATACAAGTGTTCATAGAATCTCCTAATAAATTCAATTTCTGTCTGTCATAAATGACTCAAAAAACGAAACGAAAAATAGACAAAAAGCTGAAATAACTACTAAACCTAAAAAATAACTTTTATTTCATGAATGAGCAATTGAATTTATTGAGTCTTGCGGAACCATAATCTTTATCCATTGTTTTAGATGAGAAAATTTGGATAAATGTTATTAAAAAGCTTGGAGTTTTCATTAAAATTATAATAAAACAATTTTATTGATCAAAATTTCGTTTTATTTCAGTATTTTATAAGTATAAAAATTATTACCCGGACTATAGGGTATCTCGTTTTTCTCTACTGATTTTCAGGTCTTTTTTGAAGTGAAAATTCTTTAGAATTGTGATTGAAAACACAATGAAATGAAAGAAAATGTGTTAAGGTAAAGAAATAAACATATAAATGTATAGGATTAAGTCGGCGAAAGAATGTGATATAATTATCATATAGCAACGATAAAGAAACACACAAATGTAAAGGATTGAGTCGGCATGAGAATAAGAAAGAATACATTATATAGTATCGCATAGTACGGTCATGCGAATGTCTAGTAATTATAAGTTATAGGTAGAGTACCTACTGTTGTCCACTTAGCATTGTCCATTTGTATACTCCTTGTGTAGTGGGGTATAATATTTATAATATTTAAAATATATATAAATATAATATTTTACATTACATTAAAATATTAAATATTTTTTCAGCTTGGTAAAAAATAATAAACCTTACATCATGATACAAGTTAGACTATATCCATCCCAATCTCTCTTTCGCTACTTTTTACAAGTTTCACTTTTGTCGTGTGTGAATTATTTCTCGAAATTGGGTCCAACGATTTTCTTGAAACTTGGTATATTGAACATAGTCAGTATATCGCTTCCAGCAGATATGTTTTCCTTATTTTCATATAACGAAGCTCGTATAAAGTTTTTAATGATAAATACAACCCATAATTTTATATAAGGAGTGTTTTTAGAGAAATTTTTCCTTAATTATTTCGAAAGACATTCAAAAATGTTTCTAATACTTATTAAAATTGTTTTCTCTGAATACGAGTATGAATTTAAATAATAGTTAATAGCAAAATTAATATTGACTAATTAATTATACTATTCTCAAAAAAATTAATATTCAATATTTATTATTGAATATTTATATACTGCCATTTAGTTATGAATATTTCAATATTAAAAATTGAAATAAACCAAGCTGCTGGATTCCCACATAAATTAAATAAAAAATTACAATAATTAATAATTCAAGCAGCCAGCCAGTAGTAAGTAGTATCTTAAATTGGTATGATTCATTTTAATGTACAATTTATATTATTGCTGTAAGCTAAATAGTAAGCATACATTTAGCTTTTTTTTAAAAAATGATCGTTTTCCGTTTGTTTCATTAGTCAAGGATGATTAGTTCATTTAAAAATAAAATATATAAACAAAACTATAAAATTGCATTTATTTATGAATTCTAGTAAATCATAAATTAGAATTAATCGTTCATTAGTCGTACACTCAATCAGATATTAATTTCTACAAATTCGAATTTCGAACACTTGATTTAATTGACTAAAGGTAAGCTGTTTTTATTGATATATTTTTAGTTACGAGATCTTATTTATCGTTGTACAAATTTGTTTTGTACTAATTCTTTTGTTAATTTCTTGAATTACAGAATGTATTTTCACAAACGTTTTTTCAAAATACAAAAGATGATTTTGAAAATCAAAATTTCGCAGGAGGTGCCACTATACAAAGTAGCGCCTAGAATTCCTTGTAGTTGCATAGAAAATAAAGTGCATTATAACTTTTATTACAATATATGTTATATAATTGACTGTATGGATAATTTTATGCATATTAATTGATAATATTAATTATTTAAACATTAAATTTTGTAATTAACTTTCGAACACGTTGTTTGATAATATAATCAACATGTACATCGCATTCAGATGACTTACTACAGCTTTTGGGAAATTTCTATTCACGTTTTGTCGAAAATCTACAAAAAAACCGACTTATAAATTAAAAAAAATATGATAAAACGAAATTAAGAACTTATTATTGCATCCCATATCGAATACCGAAAAATATAACCTTTTTTGGGTCTATGCAAGATAAAAAAAAATGCGGTTTGTTTGTATTCATTATGAAATAATGAAAAAAAATAAAACCACTGAAATTTTTTTATTACTTCTTTAGAAAACATTTCAAAAAATAACATTTTCTTTCTATAAAAAGTGCAACGACGTAGTATTTTGTAATCGGTAGTGAAAGGAAGATGCAGAAACCTAGGAAAACTGAAATGTTTTGAATTTTCCTCCCATTTTGGAAACATTTTAAACTTTATACTACTACACAGTACTACTATATGTTCTAAGCATAAAATTTAATGAGATATACAGACAGTATTTCAACAATTTACGCAGTCTTTTGCTCATAACGGAAAAATTATTGCAAGTAAATTCGCATAGAAATTTTTAATAACATTATCTACGCATAATTCACATATAAAAACTTATAACAAATATTTTATAAGAATGCACAATGTTCATTACAACCGGAAATGATTTGTAAGATTAAATACAAATGAGATAAAAAAAAAACACAAGTTTTGAAAGCAAGCAACAACTGACTATAAGTAATGTTATTTATTTATGCTAATACATAATCATTCTTATGATAATAAGCTATTTTCCAAGGTTACATAACATTAAAGTTTATATATCATTAAAAAAAAATACTGAAATTAATTAATACTTATAGTTCGATTTATATTTATATATTTAAATGGAGTTATTATTGTTATTAAATATGGATCTTTAATTGTATTTTAATTCAAATTAGTTTCTATTTAGTTATTATATAATATTTATAATTACAAACGTTCGTAGTATGTTTACTGTAATCAATTCTAATGCAAATGTTTAAATAATTGATTTTTAATATTCTTTGCAAATATCAAACTTCTATATTAGTATTGTTGCAATTAAAACCGCAATTTGTTTTAAGCTTATATTTTGTTTAAAATATGCGTCTATATATATATACTCATGGAATAAAAAAACGCAACGACTTTCGCACTTACTTAAAATTAAACAATACACTAATTTTATGGTGTATTTGATAATTTTTTCGGTTTAAAATATATGTTTTAGATATAGAAACAAAATTAATGCTGATAATCAACTCATCACAACATAACAAGCATGTATTTAATGTTTTACAATAGGCAAAAAAAAATGAAAATAGGTGAGTTGCATTTTTTGATTCCACGAGTATACATTAATTAAATAAAATCTTCAACAACTTCGAAGAGCGAAATCATATCAACATTGTAATGTATTTCTGTATTTTTGAAGTGAAACTTCTTTAGTATCGTAATGATTTCAAAGTAGATGAAACGAAAAAGCGTCAGTATAAAAGAGACAACCACATGTATGTATAAGATATAACGTGTGACAGTATGGGATAGAAGTGTCTATAGGATTTCAAGATAATGCGATAAGGACATTCAAGATAAGGTGACAGTGTTTATTACCAGATTAATATGTGTGTAATCTCGGAGACTAGATAGGTATAATCTATGCAGTGTTGCCAAATAGGTTTTCCGATTTTCTACCAACCTGCCACAAATTTTCCCCTAGATTGAAAATAAATCTCCTAAATGAAAAATTTATCGTTTGACGTGGTGTTTTTGTCCTTAAAACCTTAAAAATAATATGTAATTCTCAATTGTTATCCTTCTCCTATATTATGAGAAATTCTATTGAAATTCCGTTATTCGAAACATAATTATAAAAATGTAATGAAATTTTCTGTAGCTTATATTTTTATTCTTTACATACTTAACATAATTTTATAATACAACTTCGCGGAAAATACAGACGTTGGGCTGTGTTGACTTAACAATAATATTACTACTGAATTTATGACTTACGGCCATTTATATACAAGACATAAAAATGCTAGTTAAAATTAACAATAAACTGGCCTCAATAATTATTGAAAGCAAAAAAAATCAAGAACACAATAATAACTACATTTCCTTATGCAATAAAAATCAGCGATAAACATCTTGATCTATACCTGAAAATATATTCATGACGTATCAAAAAAATTTCCTTGAAAGTGAAATTTATATAACCACTAGATTATTTATGATTTGTTGTAACCATATTAATAAAAAGAATATTATTTTATTCGTAAAAGAAGACAATCGATGATAGCCTTCTATTCATGACAATGAAAAAGAGGCACTTTTAAAATGATATTAATAAATATTATACAGAAACAATAAGTTGAGATGAGTCATATTAAATATGATTATTGAAATTATTGTACCCCGCTCCTCTTATTGATATACATATTGAAGATCATATTATTAAAGTGTTCGTTACGATTTTTAATAAACTTCTTTTGAACTCCCACAAAAATGTTTAAATAAATATTTAATAGAAGTAAAAAACAAATTTCTTTTAATTAAGTTTCAGTAATATTTTGAGATATTTTTGTCAGTATGTTGACCTGAAGCTTATACAAATCTGAGAACAATCGAAGATCCTCAACATATTGAATGGATAAAAGCATATAAACGAATTAAATGTTTAAAGTAACGTAAACAAACGCAACATTTGTACGTAACGTATCACCGTATCGTAAGTATCTACGCTTACGTGATACATGTTAGGAGAGACTAATGGTTTTGAGATATTACGATGTATTGCATAGCGTTCCATCTGTTTACCAAGCAGAGTATCTTCACTTTAAGTATTTTTATGTTTGTAAATTTCAACAAATTGTATTGGATTTTGTTCGATCCATATGGAAATAGTTAAATACTTGAGTACACACTATTCGTTATCCCATTTAGTAACATCTTTTGGTACAAATTTACCGACAATTTGCGGGACACGATGTAACGTCGTCGCTTATCAACTTTTATCACACGACGTTGATATGCGTTAATATCCACACAAATATCGCTGCTACGTGTCAAGGTTGCGTAACGTTGTTACGTTACACACCTTATATTTCATTAGTATCGATTATCGATTCATTAAAGCTTCCCTATAAATACTACTAAATGTATGAATGTATGTAAAATACATGTGTAATCGATATATTGTTGAAATGTGCTCCAGGAATCCTACAGTCTTAGGAACAGTTATTTGATGTAGTTGGAGAGATCAGTCCAACTACAAAAATTTACAAAAATATTTTTGGGAGAAAATTTTTACATTCATATAGAATATGAACGTAGAGTTGAACTTCTCAAAATAATTTAATTTTGTTTGAAAATATGAAAATGTCTAGACACAACGACAAATTTTTCCACAAATGAGTATCATGTAATTGCATTATCTAGTATCAATTGACAAATGATTCATTTTCGTCATAAGCCCATCCTTTTAGATAACAAATAGGATCAGCTTTAATATTTAAATTTAATTCTTTAGGAAATTTTCCTAAAATTTATAATGCTTTTAATCCGTCGTATTTCCAGTTCAATTATCATTTCTAGTAACAGTGGATCAAAGCTGATTAATAAGTCAAACGCAGTAATAGTTTTTTAATGATTTCTTATTTATTGATGAATCAATAAATTCTAATTACATCATTTTTTAATTCAATAGAATTATATAATATCCGTAGACGTAATATATTATGATTTAATTGAATTCTTATATGGATTAATTGATAGTTAAAAATTAATTTACGATTATCAATTACGCCAACTCAACTCACTGAAAATCAGATAAGAAATAGAAAAGTTTTTTGTTACAAAGACGCTTATTGTCAATTCAACTTCGTCTTAATATAACAGACATTGAGCTGCAGATCCAAATAGCGCTTAATGTTGAGGATTATTCCCAAGAAAAGACAAATGTAAATAACAACTAACCGAGTTAATTGTTTAGATACTCGCCATATGATTAAATTTAATTTTTTGGACTATTTTTAATTAGCATTCATAAAATACTGTAAATATACAGTCTGTACAATTATATATGTATTCATGTATAATGTATTCTATGTGTTTATTAGCCAAATTTGAGCTAAAATTGTGGAGAACTCAAACAGTTTCAGAAAAAATTAACATTTTTGTATTTGAACTTTTCTTCTATCTTTTATAGTTTGAAATTTGGGTCAAGGATCCATTGTCAAATACGTCATCAAAATTTCAGCTCGCTGTCTCTTTTTGTTTTTGAGTTTGTTCGTGATTACGGACGGGCGGACAGTCGGTAATGGATTAATTATGTGTTTCTATGAGCACCTATGTCAAAATTTCATTCGTAGAGTCAATATTAGGTAGCATTACAAACCTGAGACTAAAATTATTGTACTCTTGGCATATAATGTATGCCGAGAATAAAAATGCAGAATTTCGAGTAAGTTATAAACATTATCACTGAAAAAGTGTAAAGATTTATTACTTTGACATCCAGTTCTATTAATATTTTTATTCCTTAAAAATAAAAGAACAAAAAAAAAACACTGTTAAATAAATTATTAAAATATTACTTTATTAGTTTTACAGAGATAAAATTGAATACATTTTATTTTAAAAACATATAAATTTTATGTATTTACATAACTTTTAACGTTGTTTAATATTTCAAGTTGTATTTTGTATTATTGAATGTAATTTTTATGTTAATTTTATGAATATATGTTATAAAAAAAATACGAGTATATTTCTTCTTGGTAAGTATGTATGGTCGTATATATATTGAAAAGCGAAAAACCGCATCTTATAACTTGAATAGCCAACACATTGACAATATTTATTATAAGAATATTTCTCATGAAGACAGAATGTCTAATAAAATTTATGTGTATACAATTTTAGATTACTTTTTGTATATTTAAAAGCGTTGAGTAATTTATTAGGAGTGTTTTAATTCGTATTTTAATTTATTTAAATTATATAAAATGTTAACATTATCTTTAAATAAAAACTATGTGTGAATTACGAAAGTTATTTGAGTCCTAATATTTTAAATTTAACAAACCAAAAAAAAAAAAAAAATTAATTTATTGATTTATTAAACCAAGCAAAAGATATTTGTAAACAAACAACAAGTGGTAATGACGACACATATAAAAAATTTCTGATTAAACGAATCAGTTTAAGACAATTAAATGTCAGATTTTTCATTTCACACCACTTTCTAAGCGGGAAAAGCACATAATTTTATCGTTTGCCTATTTTTGGTTACTAAAACGCCTCAAAACGATTTGTTTTCATATCTATCTGGCAACACTGTTGTACACTTATATTGTTACCAATTAACCATTGGATGATAGTGAGGCAGCCAATTAGAAAAAAAAATGAAATTACAAAAAATATAATTGAAAATATATTACTTGAAAATTCAAGAAGTTTACATTCTAAACACCGATGGCAAGAAATTTGATACAATGACTTTCAGCTCTAAAATTATTAAATATTATTACTTTTGTTATTACTATTATAATAAAACAAGTCCATAAGTTAATGTAAATTTTTACTTAATAATAATTTAGACAACAAAGAATCAATTACTATTTAATATTTTCTATAGAATTTATTGTTCAATCTAAGGTTTTATTTTTACATTCATATAATACACTTAAATTTTGGTATTCTGTAGAATAATATTTTGAAAATAATAATTTTATCAAATTTAGATTTTGATATCATGCATGAATAATTGTTTTGATTGGCTATCTATTTAAAATACGCAAAAATTGCACAAACTGTATGAGTGAATTGAGGTCCCCAGCTCAGGATTTGTAGCGTTAATTTTTTGGAACCTACAAACATCGCAAAAAAATTCATACTAATTCTTTAAGTAACTCGATTTTTTCAATACTCAAAAATTATTTCTGAGGGTATTTTGTAAATTTTTCTAAACCATTTTCACAAACAAAAATTTGTAAATTCTTCGATGGCTTATTTGTCAAAGATTACCCAATTATAATTTGAATGCCTTGGTTACCAAATATATATCAATTATGGACCTAGACTCTAGTATTGTGCTCGGTTTAAAGCCGCATTTACGCGCACAACATTGACGAGTAATTTAACACCGTAACGCATCTGTAATGTGTAACAGTAACCTTTGTGTGGACGTAAACGCGTACTATCGTCGTGTAATAAAAGTTTATACGTAACGATGTTACCATCGCATCCCACAAATAGTCGGTAAATTTGAATCGCATCATGCAGTTTTGCTTGATGGTATTAAGAATAGTAGTGACCCAAAAACGCAATATTTGCAAAGATAAGACGTAAACATTATTCATTTTTATTTTAACTGTATTTAAATATGGAGTGTAACGAACAAAATGCAATACAATTTATTGAAATTTATAAACATAAACAAATACTTTTAGTGAAAGAACTCTGCTTGGTAAACAGATAGAACGCTATGCAACACATAGCAACATCTTAAAATCGCAATACCTAGAAACCATTGGTCCCAAAAATATAGATTTACATACGGTGTTACGAACGAATGATACAAAGTGTATATACGCTTTTTTAGAGCATTTCATTATAACAAATTCCTAGTACATGGCTGAAATGAATTTACGTCTTATAAAATAAAATGCTATTAATGTTTGATCGTTTCACATAAGATAAAACGCACTATTATACATTCAATTGCTTACAGAAATCGAACAATCAGATTAGTGTAAAAGATGTTTTGAAAAACTTGCAAACAAAAAACAAGTTTATATTAACTATATTCAATAATTATTAAATATTTAATGTAATTAGATGATTATCAAATACAAATTCAGTGTTTTTTTATTGTAACTAGTTTGCTCATAAACGGAGGATTAGCGGTAATTCAATTTACACACAATATTGAGTGTTGTAATACTCATGTTTTAGATCGATTATCTAATCTCTCATTTGCATTTTAGTATACAAATTTTATGTAAATATTTTTTTTCAAACATATTTTACGAGTTAAAAAATGAGTTCATAGATTTTTGCAATGTCATCATCATCATCATAGGTTTAGATGAGAGGAAAAGCGCGGATTATAATTCTTTTGTATTGATTTTTTGCAACACAGCAGGATTGGTGGTGTGTTAAATATTTTATATGTCTGTGTATGGTTTTTTATGTCTAGTTTTTCAAGTTGTAACCTTTGATGTGTCATTGAAATAGATTTTTGTAACTGTAACTATTGTTGTTTCCCTTTGTTAAAACATCAAAGTAAAGACGAATAATGTGTCAGAGATGTGAGAAGAATTTAGAAGACGAGCTGTGATTTTATGCAATAAACTATTTACATTAGAAAAAATCTAGACAAAAAGAAAAGTATAGCATTTCTTATACTATCACATAATTTTGAGGTAGAAATTTTTTTATACTCTACATAACATAATATATCAGAGTATATTGTAGTCTTAAGTTTGTAACGCAACCTAACAGGAACACATAATTAGTCCAATTCCGACCGTCCGCCCGTCAGCAAGATAACTCAAAAACAACAAGAGATAGCGAGTTGAAATTTTGATGACGTATTTTAAACATGAAAAGTGACTTTAAGTTCTTGAATTAGCATATTCGGTCAATTGGGTTCAATGGATTAAGTTATAAAAGATAGAAGAAAGTTCATATAGAAAAAAAATATTTTTTTTTTTTTATAAAATGTTGGAGTTTCGTACAATTGTAGTTCAAATTTGGTTATAAACACATATATAATCCAAACAATGACATTCAATCATATGTTGAATATCTAAATAATTAACTCGGTTAGTTGTTATCTTCATTTGTTTAAGTATAAGGTCAATTGTAATCCAAAAAAAAGAAACTTTGAAAAGAAAATCTTTAAAATGTCCGATTTCTAATACTTCAAAATTAGAGTTTGTTATTTTCCAACAATTATCAGTAGTTAGACAATAATAAAAGACGGAAAAAAGATCTAAATTAATCCAAGATATTACGCTTCATCTGTATTTTCGACGATACCAGATAAATAATACTGCTAAATTATATCACATTTCATTCAATAAATAAACACATTCCAACAAAATTCAAAATATTATACCGATTGAATAAGTTGAAAATTTAAGATCCGTATCAGTATTTGCGGATCTCCATTTTTAACGACCCGGCACATTCGTCAACATTACTATTTTCAAATGTAGTTTTAATAAATGATTTTTTAATTTCGAACTAATTTGCCATGAGTTCTAATTTTAGTAAGAATTGAAATTTTACTTATAAATTTGATCCAAACAATTTATATTTGTAAACAGTATTATTTTTGTAAAATGATTTCAATGAAAACTGGCTTTGTACACGCGTCTGAATTAGATATAGTAAAGATTGTTAAAAAATAATAAAAAATAAAATTTTAAAAATAAAATTACATAAATCGGTATTCTAAATTAAGACACTCGAACACACAAGACAATATAAATATATAACTTAAGTCGTGTTTTGTAAGTGTGAGATAATGATAATGGCCTTCAAAAATATACGAAAAAAATTAACTTAGTGTTGTTACAATGTATAAAAAGAAAAAACAGATGAAAACTATTAAATTATCATTTAATCGTTGTATTAAAGCTGCGTATATTAACGAAAAAATATGATTATTTTCAATATATTTTTGAATATCGGAATATGGCATACTAAGATAAGTATATCTATTGGATTCGACTGTTGAGAATTATTCTCATTTTTTTATTTGATTCAAAGGCTTTTAAGAAAGTTGTAAAAATTGTGAAAATTTGTTTTCTAGTTCATTAAAAATTTAAAAAGTTGCGACTGTTAATAACCGAGAAGTTATTTTTGAGATATCGTTCATATAAAGGATAATCCTCCAGATCAATTTCAGGCGATATTTGTTTAATTGAATCAAATTGTCATGTTTTTCAAATCTTAGGCTATTTTACTTTACATTTTCAATATTAAAGAGACTCCTTCATTGTCAATAACTCATAAAAAATTTCGCCATGAAACGGTAAAATTCGGTACATGAAAATAAATAATAATAAATTATTTAAGAAACATTAAAATATGAAAAAAAAGAACAATATTAAGTGGGTTTTAATTTTAAGGTCATTTTATTTGAATTTTAAATTCAAGATCAAGTTGACATTTCTAAAATGAAAAAATTAAAAACGTTACAGAGTGTACCAGACAAACTTTACAGTGTGTACAAAAAAATACAAAACCATACAATCATGCTTTGATTAACATTTATAAATTTATATAAATGTTATATCACAGTTGTAAATGTTATAACACAACATTACACGACTGATCATAGAACTAGTTTAATCATAAACAACGTCTTGTTTGAATAAATACATTAATTTCTTATTGAAACATAATGCAAAATCACCATCCAATACTACAATGAAAACGGAGAATTTTTCGAGAAAAACTCTTCGATAAGCAATCTGTTTTCATGTCAATATTTTGTATACCAAATTTCAAAACATTATGATAAGTATTTTTTTGAGTTATTTGGGCGCGAAAATTGAAAGAAATAAAATGCATAATACATGTCACTTAAGTTAAGAACTCGTTAGAAGCACGCTTCATTATGCAAAAACAAACGACAAAACGTCAATTATCAACACATGAAAAAAATCAACATAAATTAACGAACATACTTGAAAAAATATTGAAATAATAACATTGCTCCTTTTCACTTAAAAATATGGTTCAAGGAAAGAGGGCTCAATCTTTGTGTGAAATATTCCAAAGAATATTTTAGTTGAATCTATCTTAGAAAAAAATCTAGCTTTCTTGAAACATCTTGTACTTAAAGAAAATTAATATTGAACAAATAAAAATTATTATTCCATAGTAATTAAAATGATGTATGAATCACTTAGATATTAAAAAAAAAAATAACTTTTATAATATTAATAAAAATCAATATAATACAAAAACAATAAATTTAATAATTAATAAAAATAATTATCGATTTCCGTTTTTATTTTCTTAACTAATTTTTTTTTAATTACAAGAAAATCATAAATTGTATTTTTTTTGTACATAAAAAGGTTTCATTAAAATAAATAAAGTACACTTGGGTACAGAAAGACTCAAATTCAATTCTCTAAAATCAATATCAACTCGTAAACCCTGTCCCGGATAAATAATTTTTTTTTTTTTAAATTGAATTATTGCTATTTAAGTAACACTTATTAAAAATTGATATAATATTTATCTATAAAGAATTATTTATTATGAATATTTAATAACAAAATGACTATTTTTTATTTAAAGGGATTCAAAATTTCGAGGCCTTTTAGCACATTACATATTTTATTTCACTTACAAAGATAAGAGTTTGACAGATATAAGGCCACAAGTTATCTTACTTATAGAGACTTTGAATACAACCAGTGAATCGATTTTCTTTGAACACTATTGTATACGATTAAAGATTCAAGCAACCCATTAAAATTTTAACGATACTTCTACAAGCGATCATACGTCTTTGAAAATTTCGAGATATTTTGGCACATTTGGTAAATTATATTTTTTCTCACAAAGTCAAGAGTTTGACAAGATATAAGGCCACAAGTTATCTTGCTTATAGAGACTTTGAATACAACCAGTGAATCGATTTTCTTGTGAATACGATTGTATACGAGAATAAAATCTCATCTTGACTTTGTCAAGTTATAGTAAATATGACACATTATGAAAATAAATATAACACTATGACCTGACTGTTTGTTACATATCAAAAAAATAAAAGTTATGTACGTCACACTATTCAGCATTCACAATTTAATAATAAGTAATGACCTTGATTGTCGAGTCACTCGTTAAGTTAATTTATATTTGAAATAAAAAAAAAATCTTCCGCAAATATTTTCTTATTTAAATGTTAACTTTGCAAAATAAAAACATTTAATATGAAGGCTAAAAGTATATAAATATTATGTTTATATGAGATCGGCTACTCTATAGGGGAGTAGATGTAACTCAAATACAGCTAAAATATATTTAAGCTCGAATCTGAACAGCATTACGGCTAATAATTTCATAAAATAACAGCATTGTAAAGATCTAAATTTGGATTATTGATCATTTGAACTTTATATTCATTTCTTGAATAACATTATCCAAAAATGGTAAAGTTATGACTAAGAAAATTGTTTTTAATAACAAAAATTATTTGAGGCCTGCAGCAAATTATCAAACACCTCACAATTTACACAACAGATCCGTTTCTTTCGAACTATATAAGATAGAAAAAAAAATAAATTAGTTTATTTTTTGAGCACTTGGACAGAAAAACTAATCAGATGCTGATTTTTCTTATTTTGAGACGTTTCACTGATTTATTTTCAACTTCCTCAGGCAACTTATAAAGTTTAAATAATTAAACAAAATAAGAAAAATCAGCATCTGATTAGTTTTACTATCTAGGTTCCCAAAAAATAAACTAATTTATTTGAAATCAAGGACGATAATATTACCTATAGACAAAACCGTTTAACTAAATTGCCAAGAACTTGAACTTAAGAACTTGCCCAAACTTGTTGAAAGTTTAAACAAAATAATAAAATGACAATTTTTTCTAATGAAAGAATTATTCTCTACAATTAAGAATATTCCTGTTTAGTTCAAATTTTTCTAACTAAAGTATATCGTTTCTAACTTTTACAAAACCGGCTCAATGGCCAAGTGAGTAAAAGCACAAATACCATCCATTTGATTACTCACACTGGACGTTGTGGGTTCGAATTCACGCAACGGCAGTTTACTCAATTATAATAACAAAACTTGGCCGTAGGTTGAACGAAGTAACCAGCTCCACCAACAATATAATAATATAATTGTCACCTTATGGTAGAAGGTATCTTTGCCTTTAGAAGATGGATGTTCCAAAAAGAGGGTACAAAAGGACCAACATAGTGTAGATACAACAGATGCGGTTCTTCTCTTAATATAATATATTTGATCAAACATTTTTTCTTTTGCTCATATCCAAGGTTTATAAAGGAAGTATAACCAATACATAATTAGATTAAGACAAGATAATACAATTATTTATATTTTATTATTTATTATTAATGATTTTTTTTCTAATTTATATCTAAGGTTGTGTGTTAAAATGAGATAATAAGCATAAACACTATTTTTAAGGTCATTAATTAAATTGTATTACCAAATTTAGTAATAATAAATAAACATATTATCTATTTGCCTTCAAAATAGTTTTATTTTTGTTTTTTGCCTTTAAACATCAAATTACAAATACAATGAATGATTTATTGAATAATCTGTTTTAATCAACTTCAAAAAACTACGTCAAGTCACTGTTTGAAAATATTTTGTTTTCATAAAGATTTATGTTGTTAGGAAACTGTTTGAAACTGAAGATCAAATCAAGATCGAAATTTATAGCAAAGTAATTTTTATAAGTGTCAAGTGAGAGTTTATTCAATTAAGTCTCAAGTCTGTAACACTAGAAAATATTGAAGGCACTAACAATATTTCGATTTAGTTATTCATAGAATCACTTAAATAATTCATTTTTGTCTCCATATCAATCTGCCTGTCCGCTCTAAAGATAACTCTAAATTAAAAAAAAAACTAAAAAAAGAGACAAACAATTTTGTGTCTCTGAAACTCGAATTACTGTAACGATGCTTCGTTACGAGACCACGCAACATAAAACGGAAGTGTGGTCACCAAGTTTTTTCCCCAATAAGGTACCAATTTTTTATTGGAGGCTTACACAATAAATCCTGGGACCATTGCAAAACTAGATAATTCGTTTCCATAAATCCCTGTTAAATCTTAATGGAAGGAAAACGCAAAAAATGCTCATTTCTTAAAAACAATTTGAAATATTTTGAATGAACTATTTGATATTCCCCAAAATCCCAGCTCGAGATCAGATATAGTATAAATGGGATCGCTGAAAGTAAGCATTGTCGATGGTTTTCAGAAATCAAAAGTCTATCAGAAGCAAACGAAGTTCTGAAACACTGGTAGGTAATCAATAAAAAAAATATCATTTTTATTGTCGAATGTGAATAGTATTTTAAAGCTTTTTCTTAAGCTACAAAGAAGACTGCAATAACAGTTCCATAGCATTTCCAGTCTTCGTAGACACAAAAATATTTAATACGAGATTATTGTTCACATATGTTTTAGTGTATTTTTTTGAAGTCGATTATATATTTATTTATTTTTTTTTGGGAAAAAAATGATGTTTATTATAATTGTGATTTGTTAGTAATTGAAATATAAATCAATTACATGTTTTATATAAACACTTAAAACAAAAAAACGAATTAAATATAAGATCTGTATTTTAGTTTGAAAATTTTGTGAGAACCTTGACTTTGGACAGACAATACAAAATTTATTTATTTGTTCAATGTCGTTCAGTTCAACAAAAAAAAAAAAAAAATACGATAGCATCGTTCAATTTTAATGTGTAACATTGAAAATATTTAATTACTGTAAGCGATAGACAAATTTTTACTTACGAATACTGCTTAATATAGTTTATGGTTTAATTAATTTAATTCCACTTACCTAAAAACAAAAGAAAAATTTATTAGTTAAAAAAGTTTTTAATATACAATTAATTTGTAAATTGAAGCGAACCATTCGTGAAATTATTTTTAAAGTTTATTTACATTATTTAACAACAGCTCATCAAAATCAATCCTGTATTAGGACAAAATTTCGTCAAAAAAGAAAGCTTTGTTTTAATTTTTATTTGTAAACTTTACAATATTTGCGATTCTGTACAAAACCTTAAGTAACGCCAAAAATAATTTTATTCCGGTTTTTTTGGTTCACTAGACTAGTTAAGATCTACGAAAGCCAAAATAAACACTTATTTTACAATTGAGTGGCAAGTTTTTGAGATTTTGATTGAATTTTATCCAAAATATTAGCCTTCGTAATCGTATTTCCAGCCATATAAAAAAAACTAGGCATCCAATTGTTAAGTGAATGTTAAATCTTCAGGTTAAAATTTTTGGATTTATTCGATGTGTTTAAGAGTTATTCGAAGAGTCTAATCTAAAAATCGATAAAATTTTGTTTGTCTCTGATTTCGATGAAATTGTGTTCATAAGTAGTTTGACCTAAAGATTTCAGAATTTTTTGTCTTCAGTTTCATAAATTTTAGGTTAAAAGTGTAGTTCGACTTTTTCGCAAATAACATTTATTTAACGATTGATTTTGAGATACGGTCGTAAATCCGTTTAAGTAGTAAATTTTTCGTACATAATTTATGTGATATCTCGAAAACTAGACAACCTATCGTAAAAAGTGCCATATTTGATTTTCCAAGACCTAAATCACCTAAGAACACCTAAAAACAGCAATAAATTATTATTATAATAATTGTTTTATTTTTTTTTCGGAAATTTTTACGTTATGTTAATCGAATACAAAATAAGTACAGTTAATATAATGCAGTCGCTGTAATGAAATAAAAATGACTTATATTTGTAAATATACATACGATTATACCAACATAATTCATTTTTTAAGTTAAAACCGTCATAATTCATTTGACCTCAGTTCTTATAAACAATAAATATAAAGATTAACATTATTTGAAAACGATTTTGTCACAATAAATATAAATTTTTACCTACGTACGTGTTAATACTTACTTGAATGCACATTTAAGTTTTTTTTTTCAATTTAAATGTTACATTTTTCCATGTTACATTAAAAAAAAAAAGTCTTTTACCATGTAAACTCCTACGTAAAAAAGCAATTAAGGACCTGTTGTCACCTAGTATAGAAAGTCTGTAGGTCACAAAACCATTCTATTTTTTTATATATTGAATTATTTAAATACTCAACTAATATATATAAATAAATATTGTTATTATGTAACAAAAATGCAATTTATTGACTTGATATGACTCAACTGGTTTTTATTTTTAATAATTTTTTAAGAACAACTGAATAGATTTAGAAAATTTTACAAAATTCAGTACAATTTACAAAATTTATTGGTATTGAATTCCATTGTTTGGACTATTTTTAATAACATTCATAAAATACTATAACTATCCAGTCTATGCAGTTGTATATGCATACGTGTATAATAATATTATGTATTATTACCTATATGTGTTTATTAGTTAAATTTGAGTTAAAATTGTGAAGAAGTCAAACATTTTACGAAAAAATGTTTCAAACAAAAGTGGTTACTAAAAACTTTTTGTATGTGAAATTTTCATCTATCTCTTGTAGTCTTTTCAACTCTTGATTTTTCCAAACGACTCATCGATATGGTTTCATAAGTTCTCAATTAATTTTCGATTAATTTAATTCGTTTTCATCGGTCTAACAATTGAACCAAAATGTGCATAAAAAGCTGACACTATTTTATATGTCAGCATCCAATAAATGATCTGTCATTAATTAATTCCACCAATAAGATTTATTTCTAATGGAATTATTGGTAACTTAATTGGCTGACCACCTTAGTAATATCGATTACGGATCGAGTCAATGAGTTTAGATCAACCAATAACAAATTCAAATGCATAATTTTTTTTTTATTCGTAAATTACATGCATTTAAAGCCATTAATTTTTAGAACTGATTTATTACATCCGTTATTCTAATCCACAAATATTAATTAATAATTATAGATACAATCTTTAATTTGCATACACACATTTGTTTTAATATTAAAGAAAAAATTTGTACCGACTATAGTAAAAGTAAAAAACCTCTAATAAACTCAACACTTTATTATTTATTAAAAATGGCAAAAAATAGATATTTAAATGACTGCATATTACTTTAATAAAACGTTCCAGATCATTGACTTTCAAATCATCTATAATATAATACTATTGAATGAACGATGTGCAATGTACTCAACTCCAGAACTCAATGATAAAAATCCCAAGTTTGAGCAGAAAATTTGATATGGCATAGATCTTATTTCCTGAATATATACTATAAAATTTACTTTTTTTCTAGTTCATAGAATTGAATAATTTTTTCTTTTTCATCTGTTTATCCCCTAATCTCTCAGGCTCAAATGAATTTATGGCCCATAAATTAAAGATAAATTCAAAAACTGAAATATTTGATTCTGAAAAACAATCAACTTTCTGTTGAAACATTTTTTTCATAAAATGATTTTCCACAATTTCAAATTCACATGTGTATATTCTTTATATTAGTAATGACAATGCATTTTGTATATTTTAATATTAATTATCGAAAATAATTCAAACATTGATACTCAGTCATATACCGAACATTTAAACAATTAACCCTGTTAGATGTTATATTCAATAAATCATTCTTTAGTTCCGACACAAACAAAAAATTTTTTTAAAACGGCTTGCTGACAATTTATTATATCAAAATGACAGCCCAATTTTTTTTTATTCACGTTTACAAAATTTTTATCCAAAAAAATACAATTTAATTATGCTCAATATATAATGTCGAAATATATAAATATCTAAAAATATAATATTATTAATTTTTCAACAGGTATTCTCACTGATATACATACATATGACACTGTGCCACTTATAAATACAAAAAGGATGAAACGATGATGATAATCGATAATCATAATATAAGCTGTGTTAACTTTGAGTATGTCGTTTTAATTTAATAGGTTTTGTGATATTCTCACGAGATTGTAATCATCGGCTATGGTCGTAGTAACCCAACGTTTGAAATACTATTAAAAAAAGTTGATGATTATTAATAATATTCATTTAAAATTTTTTATTTAATACTTTTAAAATGTGTTTTGTTAATTATAATGTTCTTTTATTAAAATTAATTGAAATTTTATTTTTTTATATTTTTTACTTTTTCTAATCAAATGCAATTAACCTGAATAATTATTTTTTTATTAAATATTATTATTGAAAATCAATTATAAAATAAGTGTGTTGTTAAAGATGGCTTTACTTGGGCTGGGCAGGTCATATAATAATTAACGCTGTTCAATTAATACATTCTTATAAAAATTAATTTGAGACCCCTTGTACTGTGTGAGACAAAAGGAAGTATAAGTAACGTGCATAAGTGGAAGAGACTTCTTAATCGCTTGATACGCTACTATTGTCTAAAAATTGTAAAAACAGATTATAAAAAAATATAATTATTTATTCAATTGTTTGTATATAAATTGAAAAGCAAATGTCAAACAAAAATTATTGAATAATTACTAAAATGAAATTTAATTGTAATTATTGGATTAAAAATTGTAAGAGTAAGAATTATGTTACTCATATACCATTCACAGGCTTATATACCATTTGAATGATAAAGTAGCATTTCGTTACCATAGAAACGAATGAAAACTATGCAGATTGCCCATTTGGCTATTCTACGTCGTATTTACATGGTGAATCTTCGAAATTGATAATATCAACGCAAGTCAATAAATTTTAACTACAGTGTAGTAAATTGCATCTTGAATCGTAGCTTTAAAAGCTGTGAGATACTAAATATCTTACGTCAAGCATTAGTCTTATTTTAACTAAGTGAAAGTGTCTCAATTAACATTATACAGTAACTATTTTTGTGGGACACGCATCGAAATAAAATTTAAACAAAACTTGAAATTTTTGAACATTTAATGTAATTTTTAGACTATTAGATATTTTAAAACATTACTTTTTACAAGAAAAATTATTTATAATAAATAATCACTTTTTAATTTGTATAAAATAAATTTAATTACATTAGTAAAATTTTAAATTCAAATTGTATGTAATTACGGCGAGTTGAAAAGAAAACAAGAAAAAAAAGTATTAAATAACTAAAAAATCTTTCAAGAGCATTGTGTTAAATGATGTTTTAATTTAAGCGCACAAATTGTACAGTAAATAATATAACAATTTCTTTCCTTTTACATTAAAATAAGTGCTTTTTGACATGAAATGTTATATTTTAGTATGTATGGAAATTTATGGAAAAATTACAGTAAAAATTTATACAAACAATTAATGTTGATTATCGACACAATAAATATGTTGAATTGTTATCACAAAATCAGTGTTAACTTAGTTATTATACAGAGTTTCAATACAGATGTTGGGCAACTATTTAAAAATAAATATTTCATGCTTATTAGAAAAATTATTTTATTTCATTTCTTTAAATTTCAGTCAAGTACCAACTCTTAAACTTCAATTTTTTATTCAGCAAACTGATTATGTGAAAAAGTGGGGTTAGTAGTTAACCATTTTATAAAATTATAACACTGCTTTCATATTAAAAATCAAGTAACAAAATAAATACGACAAATTAACACATAAAAATCTACACACAAATTTTTAACTCTTGCCGTTTTTGACGCAAATACTCTAATTTTTTTACTATGTAATGTTTTAAGCCTAATGGAATAATTTTAGTTCGTCCCACTTCTCATTAGAATAACAAATAAATCTGAAAGAATTATCCTTCAATTTTAAGTATAGATCCACAATAAAAATATTCGTATGTAGAAGGGACTTCTTGATCGATTAATGCGCTAAGTGTCTAAAATTAGTAATAAAACATTCCCATTCTAGAAAATATAATTATTAGTTTGCATGTAAATTGTAATTTTTTTCATATAAATCTGTTAATAAATTTTGAGAAATTAACTGTGTTAAATAATACACCATTCACAGAGATATCATTTGATTGATGCAGTAGTATTTTGTAACCATAGAAACGAATAAAAACATTTTGATGCACGTTGCCCATACTGCACTTAATCAGAAAATTAATGAAAGTGCACATCTTTCGCGGATCACAATGATGACGGACTGTAATTTTTAATAGATTGCGAATTGAAGTCGGTTGTTCAACGAATTTAACATGATCTGAGCCATATTTTTATCATACTAAGTTGTAAAAGGAAAGCATCCGATCCGATAACATAATATATACATTCAGAAAAATACAAATAGTACAATTTTTTTTGTTTTGTTTTATAAATTTCAAATTAATTAAAATGTACGTGAGGTAAATTAATTATAAAAATGGGCTTAACATCAAAATAATTCGTGTTGGAATGCATTAGCGTTTGTAAATATTTTATCGTACAGACTGCACAGACTTTTTCAATTATATTTTTGTGCTTTATAAAAAAAAAAAAATATTTAGCCGATGTTTATTTGTAGGTGGTGATTAATATGCAACAAAGACAATGAAGTTTGTTTTTCATGAATTTGAATGATTTTTTCTTGTAAATATTTATCTGATGTAGAATTACTGCGTATTTTACCAAATCAAATCACAGATGGGAAAGAATCAACAAGCAAAAAATCTTAAAGATGGAAAATTATATTTTAAGATTTTTGATACACTAGCTGTTTTAAGACCTTTATGAAACTGTTTTAAATAATATATATGTAAATTAAAAATCTGAATCGGTTACTGAACCGATACTAAAATTTCCGATAGAAAAACTATATCATGAATGTCTAGCATATTTTGTTTAAAGATATATTACCATATAAGACTATATAAAGAGTTTGGCCGTTTCTCAAGGGTGATTTGTGCTCAACTAATTGAGAGACTATCCCAATCTAAATTATGATAATTACTCTTAGAAAAGGATAAATCATTTAGCTCCTTCCACTAATTCTTCAAGCACAGAAAAACAAAAATGATTTCAATGCGCCCGTTTTTAAGATTCATTCATTATCTTTTATTTGCCAAGTATATATAATTATTATACCTTCCATTTTAGTTTTTAAGACAATCATAAGAAAATTGATTTTGTTGATTTAATAAGACGTTCGCTTAAAAATCGACCACCATGGGAACCACATGTTAAATATTCAATCTTTAACAGGCAATTTTTCAAAAAATAGTTACGCAATGGACACTTCAATTCAGATTCTAAACAAACTGATTTTCTTGGCCAAATTAGAGAACAATAACTATATATATTTTAATTTTCTAGTTTTAAGCAAACTGATTTTCTTATGATGGTCTTTAAGAGACTGGAATCGATAAGTTTTTTATTGGAAATACTTCAAAAAGGATCTAGTTTTACGTACTACGGATATTCCAAAACAAATACAATATCCCCCTATATTATAACCATCATCATGTGACAATATCACACAGCATTGTTAATGAAAAATATAAAGGTGTGTTTACCGTTAGAATGGGTATTGTTATTAGTATCGTTCATTTCAATTATATTACGAAAAAAAAAAACATGAATGATACACGACGACCAATCTATCATTATACAAAATAATTATATGTATGTATATTTTTTTTCACGATAACAATACCCAATAACCCTCATTCCCCGTATATGTTTTACACGAATATATACTGTTGTTGTAATGTTCACTGAAGCGTAATGTCACCAATATTGATAAAAATAAAATCGTGATTTTTGTATAAAAAAAAAAAAAAAAAGAACCGCCTTCAAAAAAGGGAACTAAAAAGTAAAAAATTATTTAAAAAAAATTTTTTGTGACTAATAACTTTTCCCAGTCGACACTAACTAATCAAATTTTGGCTAAGGATAAGTTTGGCATGGATTTTGAAAGATAATTGGTCACAAAGAAAATTTTAAAATTTGTGTTTTTTACTTTATAGTCCATTATTTTGAAGGCTGTTCGCTTTTTTGAAATTATTACTTTTGAGTATTGTAAGCAAGTAAGACAAATTTTTGAATGAAATTCAATAACTAAAAATTGTTTTTGCCCCTTCTCTCCTCTTAGGAATATCAGATCTGGAAATTGTAATGGGGTTATAAGGGAAGCACCAGCTTTAAAATAAAAGAAGAATCATCTAACTCGGTCGAAAGTTCTGACGTAACAAACATAAACATACAGTCGAATTGAGAACTTATTCAACTAAAACTCGTTTGAAAGTGAAATGGTCTCAATTGACTACTTTTGTTAGGAATGTATCGAAATAGATTTAAACCAAAATTTTAAAATTTTGAATATACAATGTAATTTTTAAAACAATTAATATTAAACACCACTATTTTTAACAGTTTTAACAAAAATTGTTAATAATAAATAATCACTTTTAATTTGTTTAAAATAACTTTAATTGCATTAGTTAATTTTAAACAGTATAATCCAAATTCTATTTAATTACGGTGAATTGAAAATAAAACAAGAAAAAATAAGTAAATAAAAGAATCATCAAAATCGTTTCAATCAGTCGAAAGTTCTGTGATAACAAACACATAGAAAAAATACAATCGAATTGAAAACATCCTCCTTTTTTGAATTCGGTTAATAATAACATACGTTTAATGTTTTGTAGTGTCCAATGTGAACGGAAAAAGTATTACCACGGTAGGGGGCAATTACTACTCAATATACTCTTTACTCTAATGCGTGTTTTTTTTTGTTCATTATAAACAGAAAAAAAAAGTATAAACAAGAGTTGTGCGCGATTTAGGTCACTGGCATTATGTCACCGGATGTTAATTCAATACACAAATTATTATTAATTTACAAGTTTTTTTTTTTATATACAGGGTTATTCATTGGTGAAGAAACTATTTGAAAAGATTGAGCGACATGAATCAATTCTATCAATAATTCATTAATGTTATGTTTTTGGAAGTTTATAAGGAAATCCCGTTAACGGCGCCAGTAGATCAAAAATTATTTATGTAAAAGGAGAGGGAAAAACAAGAAGACCGAGGAATGAACTTCAAGTTGGTTGGAAACTGAATTTTTGAATTATTTGAATTAAACAAAAATTTGACGATTGATACGAACATAAAAATACGTTAATTAATCTATATATATTGGAATTACTTTTGTAAATAAAAAAAAAGTAAAAATAATACACATATTTGGAGTTTAATCGGTATCTTGATCCCCTTGACGCCCGAGGCGGAATTGAGCATGGACTACGCGTCACAGAAATGTACATAGATCATCAAATATGTACACTGGTTGTAAAACCCGATATACCCGGTACTTCGTGTTGCGGTAATATACTTTATGAAAAGTATACAAACCTTCCAGAACCATAAATGGTTCCCGTGATACTTGCTCGATGTGACATGCGCTAGTCAACATACAGCAAGTGAGATGAGATTTATAAATTTTATTTTGAATTTCAAATTTAAATTTTGATTAAAATGATGGTAATAGAATTTGAAACATACTTCGAATGAAAATTTGTATAAAAAATTGTCCATCAAACCTATCCTATCGTATTATATTATTGTTGTAAAATCAGTTCAAAAGTATAGTTCATCACACACAAACAATGTGACACATAATTTTTTTTATGGGTTAAAAATTTCGCACCCCGTAAATAACGTCTAAATAATATTTTGTCAACGTAAATCAGACTTGAGTTAATTGTTTCTACGGTGGCTTTAGAACTAAATCAATTCTTAAAAGTCAGCATGTTTATGTTTTTAAAAAAAACATCTTATTTTAAAAAAAAAAATTCACCTTGGGGCAATAAGAAAAAATATATTATTAAATTTCGTGTTAAAAACGTAAGAAGTACAAAATTGCGATTAAGATGTATTTAAAAAAAATACCCTCGAGGTTAAATATAAACAAGAAAAAATCGTGAATTACTTAATAATGACTTGTCATTGTTTTCAACAAATTTCTTAACAATTTAATACACAATTCCTTTTTCTCGATCAATTAGGTAATTTTTTATCAATTTATATTTAAACTGATTCAAATTGATTATACACCATTGTTTAGGAATTTTTTTTTTTAATTAAGTAATATAATTTTGTATCTAAATTAGTAAGTTTTGATTTCAAACTGGATATCCATAATACTTATGTTATAAAAAAGGTTTCAAGGTTCTTTTTGTTACCAATAAAAAAAGGTAAACTTTATTATTACGTTTATGTAAAAAAAAAACTATATTCAACCAGGTGCAAAATACGTTTTTGGTATAAAAAAAATTAAACCGTTCATATCTTATTAGTAACACACAAATAGCAGCCTTGAACAAAGTTTTTGATTGTAGTTTGTGAATAAAAATTAGATGTTGGTAAGAATTCCGTGTATAAATCATCATCTGGCCAAAAACGTGTTAAAAGAATACATTGGAAGCAAACAGGGCAATGTAAACAATTTTTCGAAATCTCAATGTATATTTTACGGAATATTTTTTTTAGTACCAGCCAGTAAAAGAAATTCAAAATATTTTTTATTTAATTTTTGATTGAACAAATTATCAAATGCCAATAACTTCTATAATTTTGAAAATACTCCACATTCAATTTTATTTTTAGAGTATTCGTTTTGGTCACAGGAAAAATTTACAATAAATTCTTAAAACTCGTAAAAAAAATTTGCACAAATGCACAAATTTATGAGGTGAATTTAAATAAAATATTTATCACACGTTGTACATTCTGTAAAAAATCTTAAAATGGCTGAAAATTCCAAAAAATTTGTATGGTTGTTTTCTAGTTTTCTGGGGTAAGATTGGTCGGGGTAAACCAAAAATATATATAGTCAATATTTCGGATAAATTTCAAGCGATATTTCGAAAACTAGCCATCCAATCGTAAAATAAATATTATTTTTCGTTTTTCTAATTCAACTTATCCCAGAAAACATAAAAAATAGCAATTTTTTTTTCAAATTTTAACTTTTAAAAATATACCATATTTTATTAAACAGAATATCACGAATAAATTTGCTCAGCCCCCTTCGCCAATTTTATCAAACCATGCGACTGAAAAATTACGCAAACTATCTTGAACGTGTTCTCAATAAACAAAACAGAACACGGCAAAAAATCGATTTGTACAAATTTTCTGAGCATGTAAACTTACCTTAATGTGATTTTAATAGGTCAATAAAACTCTTTAAAACCGTAAATATTAAATAATAATTATTATTATTATTACAATCAAGGTAATATTTAACTGGTAAAAATAAAAAAACAAAAAGACAAACCGCATTTACTTACAGTTAAATTACTTGTTCACAAAATGAAATAATTGGATTTAATTTATGCATTTATAATTTTATTTACAAAAAAAAAAAGATTTCAATATGACATGAAATTAGCTTAAGGATGAAATTTGGTTTGTTAACAAAAAAAAAAAGTGGTTTGACCACAATTTCATTAAAAATATAACCTTAATCTATTTAGTATGTTAATTGTCAATTAATTGCCAAATTATCCAAATGTAATTAAATTACGATTATAGTTCTTTGAAATTTGCGGCATCAGTACAGATTTCAAGTTTCTTTTGTTAGATTTTCAAGTATTGTTAGATAGATATTTCATTTAGGAACACATTATTAAGTCAAAATATATTGGACAGTTTGATATATAACCAATTATTTCTTTTATCATAAAGTTAACACTTTTAGTGCAAACAAGTTTACTTTCTCCATTTTAGAAGAAAGCTTCTAAGACCAGTTTCAGCAATATTTTAATTTTGCTTTATTTTAAGAGACACAGAAAGAGTTAAAACACAAAAACAGTTTAGCGAACAAGTCAGACATAAAGTTACTTATAGACCATAACCATGGAATCTTGGAAAACAAGATTCCATTCATGGATCAGGTACAATTTCAACTGGAAGTTTTAAGCGTATTTTTCTAAATAAATTTGAAATTGGATGACTCGATTTAAAAAGAAAACATTTTGTAAATTATCCCAAAAATGCATCTTTGTGTGTAAAAATATCAAAAACATTACATGTCTACTGACAGAAATAATTTCAATTTTTAATTGCCGATGAATCAGTTATGAGTTATTGTGACAAAGGTAAGAGCACTTTATTCTGAAGGGTCACTGAGAAGAAGTCCTGTCTCAATGGAATTTTACAAAATATTTTTCAAATTTTAGCCTCTTTACTTAAAGAACTAGAAAGTTTAAATGCTGGGATTTTTAGATTTACTCTAAACGCTCAAATCGTCAAATAAATTTCACTCTTTTTAGCACGAAATTAATCTACTATATCTAAACCTGACGTGCTCGATTAAATCCCCGTTCAGGCTCTCCCTAACAAAAGCAATAGTGGTATCTAAGTATACATTCAATAAATAACTAACTTTTCGTCAAAACAGTAATATTCTTTCTAGAACAAAGATAAACAAATCTGTCATTTTCTCAAGCTTCTTCCATGCTATGTATACAAAAAAATTTTAATTGCAATTATCTTATGTTGGATACACGGTAAGTCTTCAAATTTTAATAGTGTGTGCAATTATGCATTTAATTACGTAAGTTTAAAAGATTTCTAAACATTTTGCGTGTATGAATTACCTTAAAGTAATTTAAAGATTAATGGATGTACATAGTTGAGGACATTATATTTCATTTAAAGTATCTCTTCAAATTGCTCTAGTTGATTTATATTTCAATAAAATGTAACTACTAATAATAATAATAAATAAAATGTATAATAATCATAGTTTCATGTCACTAATTACTTCAAAAACACTGTATAATAATACTTGTTAATTCTATACCTACCTACTTGTTAAAATAACTACATAGAATACATATATATACATCATCTACAAACCATTGAATAACAACACACTATTATAGAGCTAAACTCACTCCAAAACTCATTATAAATTACATGCTCACTTAATTATAACATAATAATATTAATAGAGATTCTCAGAATCTAAATATCAATTTATTGAAATGTTTTGAAAAATTATACCATCTTTATTCATGTACGTCAAATAATTGTTTTTGATCTAAATATGTTCAGATTCAATTGTCAAAATGCGACAGGTATTTATAAAATAATTCGTGTATACATACATGTAAATTTAAAAAAAATAAAAATAATAACTGTCCCAATTTTTGTAGGATATTTTTGTCAAACTGACTTTTTGTATATACATCGGATTCTCCATATTACAACTTTTGTAATTCTCCATATTACAATTTTTGAATTGGACTTTTGTAGCTGTAACAATTAAAGCATTGAGAAATGATCAACTTTCCCGTATTTAGGAAAAAAATTGTAGGAAAAATGATAGTTAATATAAGAGATCAAAGTTTTAAAAATTTTAACTAACTTTTAAAACATATTATTATTTTATTCATTGAAATATGATCCTGAAATTAGTTTTCGAGATATCGCTTGAAATTTATTCGAAATATTAACCTCTGGATGGATCTGTCTCAAAACTTAAGCATTCAATCGTTAATTGGGTGTTATTTTTGAAATCTACAGATGAAATTACTCTAATGAACTTAATTTTATTGGAATCCGAGACAATAAATTTTTCTCAATTTTTCAATGTATTTGAAACGAAACTTACGAAAAACCGAGAAAATTCGATTCTCGTCTTCGATTTCGATAAAATACTGTTCGAATTTTACTGTAGACTTCAAAAATAACATTTATTATAACGATTAGATGTTTTTAAGATACCATCTAAAATCCAATCCAGGTGTCAATAATTCAAATAAATTTCAAGCGATATCTATACAAATATAATGATAGAAGGTACTGCACTGCGTTTTTCGGAATTTTAAAAGTAAAGTTTTGCTTATCCACGATTTTTTTCAAAAAAATCTCATTTTAACTTAAAAGATAATAACAAAAATGTTCTGCAAATCGCCTATTATTATTTATTTAACTTACAAATATTATTCTAATTATCTAGAACAATCTATACCATTATATTTTCTATTACTGATACCAAAGACTTTTTTTAAACATTCTGAACTCTAAGATTTTATAGTAATTTAGTGCAAGATAGGCTATAGCATGCCTAACCCAATTGCCCATTCTAGGACTTTTATATCAATGTTGAAGTTTCCCGTGATTCTTTCACCTTCTGGGCCTCAGGCACATTTTCTATAGTCCCTAATCATGAAATTTTTTTTGTCTGCTCTCTTGTGATGAAAACAGTTCAAAATTTTAAAAATACTATTATACCATCCTCAAAAAATAAGTATTTACCCCTTTTTCCTATTTCCAATAGACAATAACTATCAATATCAGTAAGGAATTTAATATTTACTATTCATACTTTTAAAATTATAAATCGACACTTGAAATTTTTAAAATATTTCTGCTCAGAAACTACAAAAAAAGGTAATTTTCTAGCGATTCGACCATCATCTGGTTGACAATTTAATTTTGTTTTTAATTTAAGTTTTTGCTGTCTCGATCAATTCAAATACATTTTAATGATATATGGCACATTAAACAAAATAAAAATTAACGGAGAAATTAACAATTTTACTATCCCATCCGTTTGCTAATATATAAAACTAATACTTTCATGATCACTCTAAAATCTATCAAAATTTATGGCTATATAATAAAATTAATTAATTTAAGTACTATTCTCAAATTTACATTATTATTAATTCAATTTCCATTATCAAAAGAAAAAAACTAAATGAAAATAAATAATATCTTAAATGAATATAATTACTGGTAATTAAATGATTTTAATTACTTTAATTACTATGTATGGTATCACTAGTTATTAATTAGTATATGACTCTCTAAACAAAGACTATGTCTAACGTCTGTTTTGCATAAAATATAATTTGTTATCTGCTGGCTGTAATATAAAATATATTTTTATTATAGTAATTTGATATTTTGTGATTTTTTTTTTTATTGGCTGTGATTGAATAAATTAACGGTTTTTTTCTATACGTTTTCAAAAATGTGTTTAGTTTCATTTGTATGATTTTCAAATAAAAATCTTTTTAATAAAGAAAATTAAAAAATTGTATGGACGAAGATCTTAAATTCCTAATAACCCTTTAATAATATCCATTAGAAAAATTAATTTATTAAACTCATTAGAATAATACTCAATTTTGTTTTCAAAAACCGACAAAAAATTATTCTAGACTGTTTAACGATTGTTTGACGTTACGATGAGCTCATGTCGAGATATCACATTAATTCTATCCGTGATATAATATTATATGAAGTTTTCGACGATATCTCTCTTTTGGAAAATGTATATCATTTTAAAAAGAAAATTCGGATAAATAAACAAAATCTTTTAATGTTTGAAATTTAATTTTTTTTTTTTTTTTTTTGTAAATGTGTAAATATAAATTTTTTATTATTGATATTTTTAAATATATTAAAATAGTTCAAGCTACTGAGGTATGTCTGTTAAAATGTCATAACAGATATAGCCAAATAAATATTCCTCAATTTATATAATTTTGTAAATATTCATTATGAGTCCTTATTGGGATTTAATGTAGAAACAAATGAAGACCACACAAATTTGAATATGATAAGTTTAGTGTTGCAACTGGCCATTTTGGTCCAAGGAATTGATGCATCGTTTCGTAACCACGACATATAGAGAGGAAGTCTGGTTAACACTATACCCGTTCGCCTAGTTTTTCCCCCCAAAGATTATGTAGGCATTTTATAAGACAGTGTGACGATACCAGAGATTAATGGCAAAGATCTGTAACATGATTAAGCTTGAGAGAAAACTTTATAGAATCAGAAATCGAAACTATGGGTATAAGGTTCAAAGCGCTAACACCGAGCCAATTCAAATTTAAACATTAAGAAAAAAAAAAAAAAACAGATTTTCTTAATTGACTAAAGAAAACACTAAACTAACCAAAATAATATCAAGCAAAAAAATACACATATAACCAGTGAAGAAAACAATTAACAAAGTTAATCGTTTAGATACTCAACATATGATTGAATTTCGTTGCTCGGACTATAATATGTATTGCAATTACGTAGATATGTTTGTTAGCCAAATTTGAGGTAAAATTGTGGAGAACTCAAACATTGGACCCATGAATCGATTTTTCTCATTCACGAACTGAAACTCACTTTAAGTGTTTAGAATACGTCATCAAAAGTAAATCACATCTCTTTTTGTTTTTGAGTTAACGTGATGACGGACAGACAGTCGTTAATGGTCGTATTGTATAAGGTTTAATGCATACTTATTACAATAATTAGGTGTTTCTTGCTATGAACACCTAAACAAAAATTTTGTTTGTACGGCCAGTGTATTAGATGCGTTACAAACTTTAGACTAAAATTAATACACTCTGAAATAGTATGTATGTCTAGTATACAAAAAGTGTAATGGTTAAATCATTCGTGATTATGATAACCGCAAAAAGAAGGCGGTAGACTCAGTCAATTGACTAGAGATATATTTATTATTCGTATCCATTGTAACAAATTTATTATTTTTATGACTTATTCGTGTTTATAAATTGTTATAATAAAACTGGTCATAATAAAAAAAAACAATTTTATTATTATTATTATCATGTTTAGAAGCAACTGTATGTGATGTGATCGGTCATGAACTTACGACCAACCATTTTCAAGAGTTTAGAGTCACAGCCAGACCACGCATATTTTAATAGATAAATATGCATATAAAATTATTAATATGATATAATCATAGTATAAAATGTATAGATGTATATAAACTAAGTTCGGACCGACTACTCTTTGTAGGGGTCATAAGGCAACCAAAAATAATATTTTGAAAAATATAAAAATTCCAATTTAAATAAATATGTTTGCTGCTTATTTGATTATCAAAATGTTTAATGTTTTACCGCCTAAATGATTTCAACATACTTCTTGAATTTTTTTATTATTAGAAATTAGCCTCAAGTTCTACAACATTTTGTTTTTGATATTTAAATTAGGTGTACCTTGCAGGTGGAACCCACTTACGTTTTAATTGTATTTACAACTTTCTTATCATTTTTGAATATCACATTGAATAGGGAAGATGCAATAATAAAATTTGATATTTTACCCATCAAAATGTGATGACTCAATACCAAACAAAATTCGAAAATTCAATTAAAATTGTTGAAAAAAACAATAAGCTATGAGGTCTTACAGATTGATTTCGATCTCGTTCTTGCAAAATAATTTTTAATCAGGTAATTCTACGATAAGCCACCATTTTCTATGGAAAAATCTCACACCAAAATTTATGAATAATAATGTAATTTATATAGCATTTTTATTCACAATCAACTCATTTGTGCATACTAAAATTATTTATCTTATATTTTGAAGGAAAGTGTATATAAGTGCCATGGACATTGATAGGACTTCTTACCGTAGAATGACCCTTATGTATAATCACTATGGAGATTAAAATGTATGACGTCAATTATGCAAATCACCTTCCTTTTTTAATTTTAATTACGAATTTTGACCATTTTTGAATATTTTAGAAAAAAAACTTCAAATTCATGTTCGTGAAGAAAGGACGCTTCAATTGAAGTGATAAAAAAATTTGCATCTGCATCTTCCTTATTTTTTTTTTATTTTTTTTTTTTTTTGGGAGCGGAAATTTCAAAAATTGAGCCTACTAATTTACATGACCTTACAATAAGAAGAAGACAAAATCAAACAAAGCCTTGCAAATCAGACTTTTACCTTTGCCGAATTTAAGTTCCCTAGACCGAGAATTTGGTCTTAAAATATTATTTCTCTTTAAATAGATGATTTGTGACAGATGTTCCGATCTTAAAAGGGGCAGAGCCACGTATTTATCAAGTCAGATTTTTCTATTCAAAGATGTATAATATTTCGGAAATAAGGCAGTTAATGCTGTTTTTTACAAGCTTTTATTTAGTTTCACCTGTCCCAATGTTTATCTGTAATCAAATCTTGTTAGCAAAACTTAACGAACTTCCCGTTTGCCGATTGAGCTGACATTAGACAGACATATGTAAATCGGATGGCAATTCAATATTGACATAATACATACAATACAAGAATAATTATGGTAACGCTGAAAAACTTATTTCTTCTTTAATTCTTGACGTTTCCGTCAATTGATATTAAAAACACCCTAATGTTTAATACTTAAAATTCAAGACATAAACTTTTTTTAATAGCTCTTTTATCGCTTAATACTATAAAACCTTATTTCAAAAAATATTTTTTTTACTTAATACCTTGTATTCGCTAAAGAAGAACTAACATTTACTTTTGTAGCATTCAATTTGTATATGGTTATAATTTATACTTGTGTAATCAAAAAATGCGTCACTTAACCTATTTTCATTATTTTACCTATTTAAAAATATTAATATACAGTTGGTATGTTGTGTTTAGTTGTTTATCAGAATTTTATTTATCTATCTAAAAGGTTCATTTAAAAATATAAAAAAATTATAAAATACAGTATAAAATTAGTGTATTTTATAATTTTAAATAAGCGTAGAAGATTCAAGTTGTTGCATTTTTGTATTTCAAGATTATACCTCCAAACGTAAGATGAAAAGCGAAATTATATTTAAATATATCGTGATTTAAATTACTAAATCATTTTATAGCAGAAAATATACTACTGTAATTAATATTGCGGCCTATATGCAATCCTTGGAAAGTGAAATTAAAAATACCTGTGTTACATGAGAAAACAATTACATTATGTCAATGTACTTATTAAAAATTGCGTGTGGAAAAATTCATATTTACTGCAATAACTAAAGACGAAAAAATTATTTATTAAAAAAAAAAAGACATATCCTTCTCAACACGTCGCTAGCGACTGCAATGTTGTTGCATATTAAGTTTGCAAAATAAATATACATTACCAAGTAACTTTTATATAATTAATTTTATATTTATATTTCTATATTCGAAATAAATAGCTTTTTAATTAGATATCTCCGGTTAATTATCTATTTTATATATTTAATTAATAATTTAATAATGAATAATTAACACTTAATAAATTGTCAATCATCGTTTGAGAAATATTCAGATTCTACCTCTGACTAACAAAATTATAAATAAATTACTTGTATTTTCGAAGTAAATTTAGATTAAAATTAATTTCAAAAAGTTTAAATGAATCCATCAATTAGATATTCCTTAATCAAAGAATATTTTGGAGGCAAATGGCGAAATCTTAATGTATCCTTTACACGATCAAATTATTTGTAAAATTTTTGTTTGACAAACGTGTTTGTCAAATTTTTTTAAAGTGTGCAAGCTTGTTTCACGTGTTTGTCAAGCAATAAAAATGTTTGAAGTGTTTGTTGGAAACCTGTTTGATAGTGTCCAAGGTGTTTGTCAAATAACAATTTGACAAATAATTTGACCCTGTACAGAACATTTAACTTTAATTTATTTGATCCATTGGTTTGATTGTATGCGCTTTTGTTTGATGAACACATGATGTTTGACAAACAAAATTGACACAAAAATTTGACCAGGTAGAGGACCTTTCAGAGAAAAGAAAATCTTTAATTTTTTTTTAGTTTTTAATGTTAGGAAACACAATTTCAAAGTTGGCATAACAAAGTTTCCCTAACATCGAAAATTAAAAGATTCCCATTCATTGAGAAACTTTACACAGCATTGCCATAAGTGGCACGAGCTATTCGAAAAGTTTAGTTTTGGTTGGTTGCGTTTTTCAAAATTTAAAGGAGTTTTTGTTGAGACATTTACCAAATTTTTGATTACCAAAATTATTATAATTTTTAAACGGGATGGAAAATACTCATTCTTGCAAAATAACTGTAAGTAATAAGGATACTTCAAGGATGTAGATAAAAAAACAGCGAATCGAATTTAAGCTCTTCAGGATGAAAAATTTTAAATTACGATTATGTTCAATATTTTATTAGAGTAGAAATTTGACTAGACAATAAAATAATTTTATTTATAACTAAGTTATTTTTTTCTTCTAAAAGCTATAATTATATCAAGGGTTAAAGTGAATTATAAAGTTAAGTACATAATATTTAGGAAAAAAATAAATTTACCGTTTTGGAAAGTACTTAATATGTGTTGGGGCCCAAGTATATAAAATTATATAGTAAATTGATTTGAAAACAAGCTAATAAGCTACACGTCCAATAAATTTTATTACATGTGTAATTTTTTTTTCTAAAAACATCATACAGTAAAATAATTGATCACGTTACTATGATAGGAAACATACATACATTATTTTGTTTATAAATTATTATTGATTAAATTTGATAGGCTATTATTAAATTGTTAATAAATAATCGATATTTGAATATTGAAAAAAAAAAAAATTATAATTCTATCATAATTATTTTTTTATGTATAAAAAAAATAGTTTAAAAAAACTAAAAAAACACGCATGCGCATGCGTAGTTCGCGCACTAGCTCTATCTTTATTACTCTCATGCAAAGGATCCGTTCAGATGCGTTCTGCAGCCAACTTCAGAGAGTTACCTACAGACAAACAAACATACGAGTGAAGCTAATAAAAGCGTGTTAAAAACTAGACTTTGTGTCTGCTAATTTAATATGTATTTGTTTTACAATCCGAAACAGGTCTGTGCTCTTTTGGTTGGACATTTAGTGGAGCGCCGTAAGGTTTATACCTCGGAATCCAGGGCCAGTAAATAAATCTTTTTATAAACTATGGCAATGTGTTTTTAATAGCATATAGAAAAATGTTAAAAAAAATATTTTGTCCGATCTTAATTTTTTAATAATTATTATAAATAATTATTATTTTTTTGGAGTTTTCCTTAAGTTATATTAGTGTAAAATTAGATTTTAAAAAGAAGAACTATTACAAACTTCATGTTGGGTCTCAAGGGACTGCAGGTATAACGATGAAGGGTGGGGAGGGGAATAGAGGGGGCAACAGCAGCTGTTGGGTGTTGTTAACGCGGGCCCTAGCAGAATAGTACACGTGACAACTTACTAGGCTTCATATGTAGTTGTTGTTTGCTTCGAAAAAAAAAAAAAGAAAATAATTAAAAAATAAATATATTATTGTGGAGTGAGTGTGATAAAAGTTAATTACTGAGTTTTACAAACTTTGAAAATAGTGGCATAAATAGTAAGTTTTTAAAAAAAGTTATCAACACGCTGATTCAACCGATGCACGAATCAAAAGGGACGACATTGACGTGAAAAAATTGGAAGAATATTTTATTCAACATCCTCCATTCCCTGATGTTGGTGTCATTATGTCTATTGCAACTGGAATAACTGGGCAAGAAAACGTGAATTGCTACGCAGCTTTTGAGCAAGGTCTAAAAATAATGAAGAAAATTAATGGAATAAATTTCAAAGAAGTTAAGTTATCAAGAAAAGACAAGATCATTCCTTTGTTGGCATCCACTAGCAAAATCAAAGTGAATGATGATATTATTCCAATTGATCCGCTATTATTATTTCAGCGTATATGCGTATTAAAAAAATCTGATGAAGAACTAAAAAACTACTTGACTTATGAATTAGCTCCTTATCCTCTTGCTCTCTTTGAAGATGGTGAAATACGAAAAACAACAAAATCTACATTTTATGACATATTCCCAGAAGTGTCAGTGGATGTGAACGATGTACGAAAATTTTCCTACGTCATTGATGGAGGGATGTTATTACATCGTTGCAAGTGGCAATTAGATGAAAATTTCGGTACAATTTGTCAACATTATGTCAGATATCTACATAATAATTATGGACACAACATTTATGTCGTATTTGATGGTTACAAGAAGAGCTGCACAAAATCAATGGAACGAACGCGTCGCTGTAAAAAAAACGCATGTAATGACATAATATTTGATAAAACCATGCCACTAAAAGTAGCGCAGGAAAAATTTTTATCGAATGCCAAAAATAAGAGTAGGCTTATAGATATGCTACGAGAAACACTCACAGAAAATAAAATATTTTCTTGCCAAGCAGAAGCTGATGCCGACAGACTAATAATTGAAACTGCTGTTAATCTGCAATCTGAAAACATTGCTGTAGTGTCCGAGGATGTAGATGTTTTAGTTTTATTGACTGCGCTCTCACCACCAGACCGAGAAATTTATTTTAGAAAACCATCCAAAGGCAAAATACTGCAAAGAGCGTACTCTTCTAAGAGTTTAGAAAAAATATTACCAAAGTGTAAAGAGCATATTCTGTTCTTACATGCATTCACTGGATGTGACACGACGTCAGCTTTTTTTAAACGTGGCAAAAACGTGTTTGCAAAAAATTTCGAAAAACGAACGGACTTGCAAAATGCTGCGACAGTTTTTAAAAATGAATGCAAAGACATCAATGAAATTTTTAAAGCTGGTGTTACATGCACTCTTGCTTTATATAATGCCCCCCAAAAAATAAAAGATCTTAATGCATTGAGATATAACTCTTTTTTGAAAGCAACTGCCAAAAATACCTGCGTTAAACTGCCGTCTTTACCACCTACTGCAGATGCCGCTTTTGAACACTTCAAAAGAGTATATTTACAAGTTCAAACATGGTTCGGAAAAGAAATATCACCAGAAGAATGGGGTTGGAAAGATGAACGCGGAATATTGATACCGCTAACAATGACGCAGCGACCAGCTCCAGAATCTTTACTAAAAATTATTTTTTGCGCATGCAAAACAGGATGTGGAGCATCTTGTGGGTGCAGGAAAAGTGGATTAAACTGCACTGCAGCTTGCTCAGAATGCAATGGTGATAGCTGTACTAATCCTTTACCTACAATCTACATCAACGAAATCGACGACGACGACGACAATAATGAACAATAATGTATATAGTTAAGGTTAAATTTTCTTTTGTAAATAATTTTTTTACGAAAATCTAATAAATTAACATTGAATTTACTCTGCAAACATAATTTATTACATATAAAATTAATATCTTTACTGTAAACATTTTTTCCCCCTTGCGCCTTTCATTTTTCAGTAAATTGTTTATAAAAATTGTTGTAATCGAGATCGGCCAATTTTTTTTTTTTAACTTTTTTATTTGCGGTTTTAATAATGCAGTCAAACACTTGTTATACAGATTCATTGACTGGCCCTGGGTTCCGAGATTTTACCATTTTTATGTCTTACGGCGCTCCACTAATTCAAGATATCTATTTTAAGAACTAAATTCCTTGACTTTTCCAGATTTTCCAGAAACTGTTTGAATATTTTTAGATTATCATTTATATGAGCTTGAATATATTTGACTGAATTTTTTAAACACTGTCGTGAAAATTTCCATATATATATATATATATATATATATATATATATATATATATATATATATATATATATATATATATATATATATATATATATATATATATATATAAAGGTTCAAAGATGATTCCTGGATCAATTTTCAGAATTAATCAGGTTTATAAAAAAAAAGTTTTAATCCTACACATTAAGAAAATTGTAAAAAACTAATAAACAATTTTTCATGTTAAATTATTAGAAAGTTTTTGGTCATTTCAAAAATAAAAACGGATGTATCGATTTTAAAGTTGGGAAAATTGTGAATAGATAAAATTGGAAGTTTTGGCATTTTTCGTAACTAAACAGAAAATTTTGTAGAACATTGTAAAAATAATTTTTACAGCCTTCTTAAATAAATAAAAACAATTTCCAATAAAATTAAAAAAATTAAAATTCCCTGACTTTTCCAGGTTTTCCCTGACCAGTAGACCAGGACACTTACTTACGAATTCAGCTTATATTTTTGTTACTAGAAATCCACTTACCTAAAACAAAAGAAAAAAAGTTATCAATTATGGGAACTAAACAATAAATATTTTTATTTTAATGATAAGGAAGCTGAAACGTGTTCACTTTGCTGAAAGATTTAAAGTATGTAGATTTTACCCCTATTCTGTATGATTTGGTACCTGGGGTTTTTTTCCGGGCAATTAAAACAGTTGTATGTGATTTAATTATCATAAGTAGAAAAAGTTTTCGTCTTCGAAAGCTTTGAACATTAAGTCTTTTTCGGAGTTATATTTTTAACTTCAGCTAAGGGTTTGAAAGGAAATTGGTTTTATGTTGTTGTAATGGAAATATCTTTAAAATTCAGTTTTAAGAATCACTTGATCAGGCACGTAGAGAAACGAAGTGTCTATGGTTTGATAATTTGAAAATTGTAGTTTTTAAAAGTTGCCGAGCAATGTATACCACGTTTGATTAAGTATCGCACAAAATGGTTTTTATATTTATTATTGAATGAAACAAAACTAATATGAATTGGTCCAAGGACTCGTAATATATAGATTCCTGTTCTAATAAACATATTCTTCAGACTATTTAATGTATACGTGTATTTCGAAAATAATTTTTCTTGTATTAAGGAATTCATTTTCATTGTTTTTTTTATGACTCATATTTAAATCATTCAATTTGTTTACCAAATTTATTATTTGCCTTAAATGAAAGAAAATAACATAATTATAAAAATATCATTTTTACGCACTATGCAAATTTATTGAATTTACGCTGCGTTAATATTAAGTTTAGAATTTAAAAGGCGCTTATAATGATTTTTTTTTATAGTTTTGACAAATTATCGAATAAAAAAAATTGGCTATGAATCAACTTTTTACTATTTTTTTTTTTTTTTAAATAATTGTATTATTTCTGGCAAAATCTTCAAAGTAAAAAAAAAAAAATGAAAATTTTTATAATATAAACTACAGGAATTTTCTTTACAATAATAATAATAATAATGCGTTTTTGTGGATGGATGAATGACATTTGTACTGAAATTATTTTCCCTAAATATCTTATTAGAAGTAAAACTGGAGTTGGCGATAACATTTTGAAATTTTTGTTATATATGTGACATTTTGACAGGAATTAATTTCAAATTTAACCTTGATTTGATAAAAAACATATTAATTAATTTATGCAAGCAAACGTTTATCTAGTCATTCTGCCAAAGAATTTGTGAAATTTTTAGCGAAGGTAATTGTGTAATAATTTGTTAAACAGCGAAAGCAAATGTTATTTTAAAGTCACAAAAATTCCTAATTTTTCTGATTATAAGTTTGAAATATAATTTTTTTTTTTTCAAATTATGAAAAATATGTATAATTTGTCATAGAAAATCCAAGCCCTAATAATTCCGCCCGTCTGTATGTCACGATTAATAAATTTGTCATAAGTGTCTTTGTTAAAAAGTGGTCCCTGAGTTAATCGCTGACTCAATCTTGTGAGGTTTTATGGGAGAGGTCTTAAAATATAAAACATCCAAAAATCGAAAATCATGGTAGAAGTTTGCAAGTATTTATTTTGTGTAAAATCAACATTTAGGTATTAGAAACAATCCACACAAAATTAATGTTGATTATATTCTACAAATAATATGTTGAATTTTTAACACAAAATCAGTATTAACTCAATTATTATTTGTGTTTGAATACAGAGTCAAATTTCAAAAGTCTTAAACTCCAATAAAAGCAGATATTTTTAGTATAGGTAGCAGACCTAGTATATGAAAAAGTGAGGTTAAGGCACCATTTTATATAATGGCAAAACTTCTTCCATGGTAAAAATAAAAGTTACAAAAGAAAAAAATCAAATTAACACACAAATTTTTAACACCATTTTTGACGAAAATAAAAAAGTTCATTTACTGTGAGTAAACATCACTGAAATTTGGCTGGCTTTTTGAAAATTTAAAATTTTCCAATAACATGAAGAAAAAAAATTAATTTAGCCCATTTTTAATATAAATAAAATGTGTATTTTAAATCAATAAAATAAAATTAAGATGCACCCTTAGTGTAAACGAGAAGTGTTTACAACAATGTTATTACCATAACAGAATTACGAAGTAATTATTACTTAATGGCCTCCAGTTATTAATTTACACATTAAAATATCGTTTAATTAATCGAGAACTACATACTGTATCTAATTTACCCTAAAGCAGTTTTACTATATGTGAATAATTAAATTTATGCTGGTAGAACATATTTGAAGTACAAAGCAAAGAAATTGCATCGTAAAAACGTTTTTTTTAAGATAAAAATATTGTAGATACCTTACGAGAGGTTATGTTATCTACAACATAGATACACAGATAAATGTCTAAGTATTCACAGTTTGATACAGTTTGAAAATGGGTTCAGTCACCACATCCTTAGTAACAACAGTGAGAACGTTGTAACGTTACAAATAGGTCAATCAATAAAGAGACGACATGGGATGTTGAAATTTTATTTACTTTTCAGCTATCTCTTATCTGTAAACATCATTTAACTTGGCATCTCAAATATGGTAAGATACATTTTTCTTGAATATTTTTTTATAATATATTCAGAAAAATGCATAATTGAAGCACACAGTGAAGTATATGATCCATTAATAAAAGATCACTCATTTTTAACTGAAATTAATTAATATATTTTTTGAAAATTATTTACTTTCATCACTTTTTCTTAAAATAAGTATTTTTTATTCAAGATATTTTAAATTATCAATTAGTAAAAATAAAGTTTAAAATCTATTTATTTTTTTTTATAATTTAAAGATTATCTATATATTAAAAAAATTGAAGAAAAGTTGTGCCCGGGCCTTGTTTTCTTCCATCGAATCAAATTTGAGTGTTAATTCAAAGAAATGATCTTCGGTCACGGAGTGTTTTTAGACCAAAACAAACTTGTTTATTAGAACCGGAGATATCTAACGTTGAGTGGAGAAAATTCCATGCTCGCAACTTGCTCTCCTCCAGCTCATCCAATTGAAATATAGCTCAAATGAAAGTCTGAGAATGCTCTTGTGAAATGCGTATTATACAATTTGGCCTAATAAAATACCTATCATTTGAACTATTAAACACTCAAATTGGATGAGTTGGATATTGTTGAGAGCACAACACAAACTCACTTTTTTAGTATGATTTGATAAATAATAGAATCAGGTCTGTTTTAAAAATGTCACAATTGTTTAGAATTTAAGATTCAAATTTTAGCTATGAAATTATTAACAACAATTAATGCTGCGGAAAATCACCCAGGTCAACAAGTTTAAAACTTAAATACAACAAAAAAAAGTTAATTTAGGTTCGATTTAATTAATCTTTTCTATAAACTCAACTTTATGGAACGAATATGGATAGTAATTCAAAAATTATTACTTCAGTTGCCAATTTAATTCGGTTTTTACATTTTTTTGGATAATTTTCACATACATTTTTTATTTTATTCAACATCAAAAGATTTTCTAAATTTGTCTCTATAGAAAACTAAGTATTTTCGAAACAAAAATTTGAGTTAAAATTAAAAAAACTATTTGATGAAGTAAGTTAAATTTAAATAAAAGTTAATTTAAAAAAAAAAGAATATCAAGGAAAATTATTATTGGCGAATGAAATTTTCAAAAAACACATAACGTGTATATTTTTCCTAGTCTATCACAAATGATTGATGGTGAGACAATTTTCTCGTAAAATAATTTTCCCGCAGTAATATTATCTTAATTGTTTTTTGAAAAGCATAAATATAATTTTACACGGAAACAAATTTACATTTTCCGGCATTGAAGGAAGAAAACACTTCCGTATGTCAGTCAATCATCCAGTAAAAATATGTTCACAGAGTAAAAAAAAAAAAATACACAAATTATGATTACTCAGCTATTTTTAAAACAAGGAACAAAAAAATTAACATATAGTTGAAAAAACTAACAGATTTGCAGCTAAAATTAACTCTAATGAGACTGTAAATATACACGTTAGTTAAAATAGCAACTACAAAGACCATTAAAACTTCAATTTTGTTACAACAAAATAAACATTATATGTTTAAAATTCCAAGTATTGCCATAAACAGAATGTGGCAAAAATATTATTTTCCATTAAACAAAATGAAACAACGTAAACCACCAACGGCTATAAATAACATCAATAATAAATTTTTCATATGTTACAAATAATAGTAAAACCTCTTTATTAACATGTTTTTAATACCACTTTCTTATAACTGTTTGTGTGAAAATTTGCAAATGATTTTTAACCATTTTAAAATGAGAAAAAGAGATTAGAAATTTTTTATAAATTCCTAAATTGGATATGCAATATAATATCAGAAATATTATACCAACGATATTTAGATATGCCCACGATTCTAAATTGGATTTCGAAGATGTTAGAAATAGTAATATGATGTATAGATTTTCTTTAATCGGTGGAGGAGAATCCAAAGGCTTTCTAAAAATTTAACCGAGCGCATCAAATATTTTAAATGAGCACGAACGAAACTTCCAATTCGGATGTCACGCAAAAGAAATCGCCATTTTGAAATGCCTGGACACGAAAGATTTTGATTCATTTTAAGGTAATTTAGCCTAATAATATCCTGGTTGTGATGTTCCATAAGGGAAATTATTTGGTAGGATTGATTCTCTTAATCTAATGGTTTGACTCTCCCACCAAGTTATATATATTTTATGCAAATATATATATATATATATATATATATATATATATATATATATATATATATATATATATATATTATATATATATATATATATATATATATATATATATATATATATATATTTGCAAAAACGAACATGATTTCCAGCCATAAAATTACATAATTTAAAAAATTTTTAATCCGGTAAAAACGCAGTCCGGCATTTTGGTTACGTAATATCGGTATGTAATATTCAGAATACAGGTATAAAACATTGAGAAGAAAACATAACCTAATACTGTCAAATATTTGTTTACTAATTAAGATACATAACTGTTTAGACTGCATAACTGACAAAGGCAACTAATAATTTTTACCAAAATGATGTCACACCATTGCAGCCTAGTGTTGTCGTAATATAAAGATAAAAATATCGAATTTTAATAAAATGAATTAATCAAGTGCATCTTTTATGACCGAAATTTAGAATATTTAAGAATATTTTTACATAAATTTTAATTTTTTGTCAAATTTCATGCTTTATTTTTCACTATCAATTCAGCATATTACACTTTTTTCGTTAGCCTTAAATTATTTCTTTCGAATTTGAAAAAATTCGATCATTCTCAAAAATTACCAGGTGAGATTTTGTAAGTTTCAATATATTTTTAGTTTCAAAAGAATAGACCCTTGAGGAATTCTGATATTAAATGAGTTTCTGATATATTGAATTCCTGGCCAGAAACTGAAGAGTGCAGTTTTATTGTAATATACATTCATGTATGAACACACTTAAAGTATGCCCATATCGGCTTTTGAATGATTCAAGAAGAAATGTATTGTAGAAAATAAATAAAATTATTTTTTTTTTCACTCTATTGAATTTTATTTACAACCCTATTTTATCGTCTTCAGAGGTCTGACATAGTCAATGTAACCCACAACTCAACTCTCAGAGAGTACATAATAATAATAATAATAATAATAATAATAATAGATATACTTGAGATGAGTAGTTAGTATGTATATGAATCAAAATAAAATCAAGCCACCTACAATCATGTGATACCAAATACGATTTATTATACATTTCAATGATACAATCATTTTATTATAATTTGATCTTGATGCTGTGATTTATGATTTTTATTGTGATTAATTCGATTTTTCATTTTTGCTGACTATTATATTTATTAATTATGTTAGGTGGAGAAATAAATTTACACACTTTAATTTTTTTATTTTGCTTAACAACTTTATTTTATTCTAATTATGCGACATGTTTCGGATGTTACTCCATATTCAACTGCGGAGTAACATCCGAAACATGTCGCATAATTAGAATAAAATAAAGTGGTTAAGCAAAATAAAAAAATTAAAGTGTGTAAATTTATTTATCCACCTAACATAATTAATATTATGGAATACCACAAATTAAAGCTCTCTACCATCAATAGACTATTATAATATTTGGATTATTATAAAAACAAATAGGGAAGATGCAATAAAAAAATTTGCTATTTAACTCATCAAAATGTGAAACAAGGCTCAAAAATGATTCAAAAACGAATAAGTTATAGCTCTTAAAGATTGTTTTCCAACTCTTTCTTGCAAAAATAGTTTTATAAGTGATTCTACAATGAGAGATCATTTTTTATAGAAAAATTGCAAATCAAATTTTTGAAAATTAATGTAATTTATATAATATTTGTATTCACAATCAACAATTTTCAATTCAAATCCAAAACAATTTAATACTTTACTTCATAAGAGAGACTAAAGCTAATATGAACAGAATTATATTGAATTAAAGAGTGAAAAGTATAATGGAGATTTTACGCTATATTTCATCGTAAATATTTTTTAATTATATATAACTTTTTATTTAATTATTTACCAAGGTCTATTGCGTGGTCAAGAAATAGTAAAAAAAAATCAAACTTTTTATAAATATCTGACGTCACATACATGTTTGTGTACATATACATTATTTATTGTAATAAAGAGATTACTTATTAGGAAACATTTATATATTATGTAAATCAATAAATACTGTAACTTACTGTAGGTTTTATATGTGAGTAAATAAATATAAATATCCTACTAATTTATTTATAACAAAATAATAATAAATTTTATAAAGGAGAAATGTTATGTCCATTTATTTGTCCACTATAATAAAATCATTTGGGCGAATATTTTACAATTTTGGATATTTTTTATTGCAAAAATTTATGAAACCTACGAAATGAAATTCTTTTTGATTAACGGGAATTTAGAATTCATTTCTTTTAATCTAATTCAATTTCTAACAAAAATGTGATTGTTACATGAATATAGAGCAATATACGATTTATTATTTCAAATTTGCCCATTACGTTGTTACGAAACCGTTAATATAAATTTTGATTTTTTTCCCCAATTTCCTAGATCAACAAATCTTGTTTTTTATAAATACATATTTCGACTACAAAGTAGTCATCATCAATTTAGTCAAAATACGTATTTATAAAAATACAAACTAATTTGATCTAGGAAACTGGGGCAAAAAATCGAAATTTATTCGAAAAATCCTAGAGTTCTCATTAATAATTATAAAACCGTTAATAATAGATATTCTGCGAACTTAAATAATTAATATTTTTGGACACAAAACCAAGATAAAATTTCTATTTTGGACAAGGCGTATTTTGACCACAAAGCGGTTAACATAAGCTTTACAATTCCAGAAACTAGTTATGAATTTCTCCAAATTTTTAATTTTTTCCTTCATTATTTAAAAAAGTTTCAACAGTTAAATTTTAAATATTATAATAAAAAAAAATTATATTTAATAAAAATTCTCTTGATAAAATTATATCCAAAACAAAAAATCATTAAAATTAATGAACTATTTTATTTATTTTTTAAATCTCGCGTAATTTAATATTGCATAACATTTAAAACTAATGTTATTTTATTTATATAGAAAAAAGAGTAAATAGTTTGACAATTACATATATACAAAAGTTGTTACACATATTAAAAATATTATATGTGATATAAGTAGCGGCTGTTTATTAAAAACATTGCCACATGTTACCATTTTCATTTGTTGCACTTTAATTAGTAAACACATATGAGTCACTACCAACACGCAGTCCACCAGCCAAGCTAAGCTAATCTATTACTACACTAATGTCAACAAAATCTATGTTATAATCTCAGATTAGAGATAAACAAATGCCAAATACATATGGAAACTAATTTGAGTTTTGAATGTAACGATCACGTTATTCCTGTGGGAATATTTTATCATTGTTATTTTATTAGGGTTTATTTGTTTGAACAAACAACCAAGACACATCGACCATTTAATGCCATCATTAGAATACATTAGGATAAAATCTGTTAAATAAACCTGACACGTTGTAGAAATTATGAATGAGATAGGCTTTAAATTTAATTCGTCAACTACCACTACATTTATTTCAATTTTGGTCAACCAATGAAATTCATGATAGATTCTCTCTAAGTATGTGGCAATGAGATCAAACGAGCTAAAGATAATATTAGCATCGACGAAAGGTAATTGGTCACAAGAAAAAATTAAAAATTATTTTTACATTCTAGATTCTTTTTTTAAAGAAGGTTCTTTCTTTCTTTTCAAATTTTTCATTTTTTACTTTCGAGTGTTGAACTGAACGATTTCGTATTCCGTTTGACTGGATCTATCTGTCAATCTATTTATGTTACGCTTTAACTGTCGAACACATTGTCTGATTTTGCTGAAATAAGGTAGACTTTTTTTTTTGTTTGCATTCAGAAAATATACTGAAATGTTTAGTATAATTGTATTAACTCTCGAAGAAAAATTCTCAAAAAAATATAATTTTTTATTTTATGCAAACTAAGAAAATAAAATTTTTTTCAATTATTATCAAATTATTAAAGATTTTTGATTAACTTTTTTGTATGCAATCCATGAAGACGTGTTTTATTGCATTCTTCTTCTTTTTAAATGAAACTTTAATGCAAATGTAAAGAATTTAAAGAAAATATTTCAAAAATTTCCAAAATCGATAACCACCACTTGGTTTGAATTATTATTAATTTTTTTGAAAATCATTTTGAAAATTATTATTTATAACCTTCAAAATAATAAATTCATAATGTATGAAAATTATGATTAATGCTTCTTATTGTTTAACACGTGTGACCATGAAAATTTTCATTTTGGATTTGGCGAAAGACCGTACGATGAATTTTTATTCATGATTTATAATTTGTTATTATAAAGTCTTTTTAGTTTCTTTTTTTTGTCAAAGTGAAAATATTATCTCCTTTGCAAATCCGTTAAAATAGCGATGCACTTACAGTCTCTTGGCCATGTTTCACAAAAACCAATAAATTTATTAGTTTTTTTTTTATCGTTCAAGACACTGTAAGTACGTCTCTGTTATGGATACAAACTAAATTTGACTAAAATATTTTTTGATAAATGGTTTCCGAAAAATTATTTTTGTGTTTTTTCTTAGCCATTTTGGTGATAAAGTGACATAAATTCAAATTTAATTAGAAAATTGTAAAATATATTTCATGACAGTTTTATCGATTTGGAGTAAACGAAAAGAAGTTGGGGCATTAAAACATACAAAAATTCGATCTTTTTTTAAAAAAAAAAATGGACAATAGTGAAACTCATTACAGATATATGTGACAAAAAATTAAATACCATTTAGAATTGCGGGTTTGGAAAAATATCTTCTTAAATACGACATGTAAAAAAATCATGAATTTCGTATCTTTTGGGATTTGTTAACATTTGGAAGAAAATGCAAATATTTGAAGTCACACTAATTTTGAAAAATTTATTAAACGATATATATATATATAGATATATATATATATATATATATATATATATATATATATATATATATATATATATATATATATATATATTTATTAAAAATTCGGGTACCATTGTACTAAAGAATTCTTTGTATTCGTTATCTGGAAACACTGTTCAAATATTAAATTACGATATGAAAAACAACAATAGAGCGCTTTCAAAACTTCAATAAATGCATAATGTCTGCTGCTATAATATTTACCAATCACTCAAAATTTGATACGTTATCAGTAATGAAAGCACAATAAAAATATAATTAGTTTCGTGGTATCGCTTAAAATTCTTATCACTAATGATATAAAAAACAATAAATAAATAATTTTTGAAAGTTTAAAATTCATAGTGTTGTAATACATTATCAACAATACTAATTATTTACAGTTATTTTTAATATATAAAAAGGGGACACACCGGATAATCAATTTTCTATTTAATTAGTTAAAATTGTCTGATAAAATATATAAATATAATTACAGCTATTATCAATTTATATATCGTGTAAAAGGATCTAAAAGTTGAATTAAGATATAAGGACGCTTTCAGTACATTAAATTAAATCTACATAATAAATTCCAGCTTTGTCGTAAACAGTTAAAACTTATCCTATTTTGTCAAAAAATTATATTTAGTATTAAGTAGTAATAGACGATGAAGGATTGGTAAAAAACATCAAGACAAAAATTTTACTTGTGTCGTGTTCCTTATTAACACTTCATCGGGCGGTTAAATACATAAATATTAAATAGATAAATTTGTATGTCAAAAAATATAAATAATGACAACATTAGAGTTTTTTCGACAGATTTTCCACCTGTTTGTAAAAATTGTAACAAATTAGACCAACAGTTATCATAAAAGAGTCATATATGTCTATTCAGACTTTAAGGTCTCTTTCGGGCATTCCTGTCTAATTAGGATAATTAAGTATTAAGACATTTAATAAGCGCATAACAAAGTCTTTAACAGTATTCGTGTTTATGTAATTTTATCAAAACAATCAGTCCCAATTTTACCTCAGTTCTCCTTTAGCTCGAATCATTATGGACATGAAGTAGTCTCCAAGGAAATATGCTTACTCGTTACTAGTTTAAAAATCCGTAATAAGTAGCACGTGTGAAGTTAGATATACTAAAGATGATTATGTTGACGTCGAAATGAGCTGTTTTAAGATTTTTAATAATAGTATTTATTTTTACTATCTCTTAAAAAAACGTCTTTAAATCTTAATTATGGATATATATGGAAAGATTATGTGGAACATAAGTCAGGGATTATACTTGGACAAATGTGAATCTTTGCTCTGGTGTGTAATATAAGTATTTCTTCATTATGAGGGAAGGCAAGAAAGATTGCAATAAGATTAAGATAAAAAAATACCGCAGCGACATTCCTTGCATCTAGATCTATTAGTCCTTTGTACTCTCCTTTAGAAGACTCCATTCACCTGAATGGCTAGGATATCTTCTGGTTCAAGGTACAGAGAAAGAACCATCCAGAGCAGATGATACTATAGCATCTTATCGAGACGAGTGGCCACGTAAAAAGCCAACTCCACCGGAATTATTCCCATAATGGATGGATCGATCGTTTAAGACCAGAACATTCTATGTCTAACACCTTGAAGATTTCTACAGGTGCAAATGATGTGAAAGGAGGTTTCATTGTCCTCCAGACACGACCTACAAGTAGGGTCGTCTAAAATTCCAATATTATTATTCTGCTTATTCAATCAAGAGTGCCCTGTCAAAACATTCTCAACTCTACTGAACTGTGCCTTATTCAAGAAAGATTAAAATAGTATTCCCTTCCATGTTTACACGCAATTATATATACTATAAACGCAATCTTTAGACGCATCTGAGAAGTCCTTAGAATAATAATACATGTGTCCCAAATTTTGTAAATGTTCTCTAAAATAAACTAAATAAAATAGATTCGAATAATAAAACTTTATCTTTCTCCAAAGCTTACAGTATTCTATAATAACTCGGCACTTAATACGGACTACTTGTAATACAAAAACTGACATAAACAATAAGACTACAAGTAAACATTTATTCGATAAACAAAAACACAGTTGAAGTCCAATCATATAAACAAAAAAACTTTCCTAATTAACAATAAAATTTGATAACGTAATACACAATGACGTTTAAAATTATCGATTTGTTATTAAAATATAATAATTATTTTATATTACATATGTCTACACAAGCTTTCAACATAGCAACAAGCTTTCAACAACAAAAACAAAATTTCATCTAGAATAATCATTTCAACCCTTCAACATTAGCGGTATTTTCTAGAGAGAATCGGAATGAAATTCTATGCGCAAACGTTGCATGACATTCAAGCATCATAATACAAAAAAAAATGACCAAGAAACCATAGAAATTCGCTGTCATCGACAAAACAAAAAGGTGATAACAATTCGACCTAATTACAATCCATTTAAAACTTTTTAAAAAAAAAATCAATAAAAACTTACTTTTGATAAAAACACAATGGAAAATATTCGTTATATTTGCACACAAAAATTTCAAAACACAAATTGTTTATTAATTATTTTTTTTAAATGCAAATTAAATCAATACAATTTTCACAATTTTTACTCAAACAAATATTACCCATAATACCACTTGATAAAAATCAAAATAAAACAAAATTACACTAATTTTAAATAAAATTTATTATATAAATAAATGTAACAAGTTTATTTTAATTATAATATTTGAACTAGGATTAATAATAATAATAATAATAAATATTATTTATAGTGAGCTAACAACGATGAGAATCGAAACGTACGCATTGAAAGCTCACAATCGACTGACTAGCATGAAGTAGGGATCTTAGAAAGATAGGTTGTGGCCGGAGTATATCATACAAACACATACATACATATATGTATATTGTATATACCATATGATATCAAAACACTGTTTGTTACCCCGTGTACAACTACTATATTAATATGCCATGCCGTCCGTTTATTGTGTGTGTGTGTTTGTGTGTGCACAAGGTTTACAATTGTGCGCCGCGTCTCTATTCACCGCTCTGTGTAGTGTAAACTCACCTTAAATATACAGTATGACAATAGGGAACATGCACAAATTTTTTTTACCACTTCAATTGAATAAAGAACCATCTTTACACTTAAGGAGCATCAATTTGAAGTTTCTTAAAAAATAGCGAAAATATGAACGTGCAAAATTCTTAATTAACCAAAGATTTGCTTGATAAGTTTTGTCATACATGTTCATCTCCATAGATTTTAATATTTACATATTACCCTTTTCAAACTAATCACTTACTAAGAATGGTGGAAGCGCTAATATATATGGGATATATAGCCTGTATTCATATATTCCATTGTTTATCTGCGTTTCCACCATTTCCTTATCTTATAAGCATATTATATATAATAAAGGCGAATATTTAGTAGTAGAAGTAAGAGTAGAAATCAGATTTTCTTTTATTTAAAAATTGTATTGGCACTAATACTTTATTTCGAAATCAATTAAATTTTGAAACCGTTTGACGCAAGTATACTTGTAGAATCAAAAAACGCGAAACTTTTACCTATTTAAAAACATTAAATACTCGATTAATTCGTGTTGAATTCATTAGCAGAATTAATTTTATTTATCTATGTAAAAACTTCAACTAAAATATTGCCGAAACATCTCATCAAAATTGTGTTTGTGTGTCAGTTCTCCAACATTTTAAGAACCAATTTTCCTACTATTCGGACTATCTCTGATGAATTTAGTATTCTGGATTCGGCGGTATATTTATAATTGTGTTTTAAAATATATCGCCGAATCCAGACAGTGGGTGCAACTATTTCAATTTTCCGGTGGGCGTAGGTCATTTGTCGCCATCTGCCATGTACGCAAATTACCAAAGTTGCGAGGACGTTTTCCGCCGTTGCCATAAAATCTAATTGATACGAACAGGTGAAACAGATGCCCTTCCCTCCACTACAAACAGTAGTTATTTTAACTGAATTTAAATGTTTTAAGCTATATTTTGGTCCTTCGAACCGGATAAAATCAAACTTAATATTATTTCATAGTATAACAATAGAATACAAGATAAGATTGACACAGTGTAAATATTGAATGTGATTACATTAAAAAAAAAAGTATACAGGTAAAATAAATAAAAATTTCTTTTCAAGCTGATAACAAAATACACCTGGAAATGTAATTTATTGTTGATATGTTCCTTTTACCAATAAATAGTATTTATTATTTTATATTACATATGTTCATACAAATTAAATTAACAATAATTTGAATTCGATTGTTTATGAAATTAAAGTTTATTATGTTTTGTTTTCAATAGTCTGTGCATGTAGTATGTACACGTTCAATGTCACCATTACGTGTGTTTCGTTGTTTTAAAACAAAGGAAACATGAAATTTAATGTATTTTTGATCATTAGCCATCATATAATAATAATATATGATTTGGGAATTATTATTATTTTTTTTTTTTAATATCATCTTTCAAAGAGATTTTCGTATATTTACTCTCTATTTTAAATGTGTTCAATCTTATAACTGTTGAATTAAATAAAATTCAAGACTTTCCACTTTTTATTGAAAATTTAATGTACAGTTTTTAATTTCTTTTGTATTACAATTAATTTTCAATAAGGATTTATTCTGTGATTCTTTGAATGTGCTAAACTTTCAAAACGATTACTATTCCTCAACAAAAATTGCAACCACATCAGAAACCGGGAAATCGTAACTTTCTTTTTTCTGTCGATGGATTGAGTATCCGATAAATATATACATAAACACATGAACATCGTACGATCAAAAATAATTGAATTAAGAAACTCAGTGAAAGATTTTAATGGAAATAAAGACTTACAAATATTTTTAAGGAAATTTAGTCTATTTTGTAATTTTTTCCTTTTGTTTTTATTTAACCGTTATTTCAAGGCTAATTTGCACTCTTATCCAAGCAAAAAAAACATGGCACTGGATAAAATAAAATTCAAGAAATTAAACACAGATTCATTCCAAATAGGCAAGAGGTGATGCACTTAAATTAATTTTTTTTAATGGGCTACAATTTTGAAAATCATGAAAATTTGGTATATAACATTTAAATTTTGAGTCACAACCTTTTAATGAGGTTTAAAAGTACTTTAAAACTAAAAATGTTTACAGGAACCTACTGATTTTAAAAATTTAAGAGTTATCAATACATTTTTTTCTTTAATTTATTCCATTTCCTAAAAAACAAATTTTTAAAAGTCGACGTCGTTTTAAAAGTCGGTTAAATATAAGTTAACCTTGAATTTATTTTCCAAAAATTTGACTTTCAAAAGTAAATAAACACAGACTGTGCAGTATTTAAAAAATTTTTAAGACCCACGAAAATTTTTACAAATATTATTGTTCATGTAATTTTGTAAAAAATTTTTTTTCCACTTGTTCAGTTCAATTTAAAATAAATATTATTTTAGTATAAAATTAAATATTTAAAAACTATAAATATTATTTGGTTTTTTATTGTCAAGGTAATATTTATAATAAATATTACAAAAAGTCAATGTTATTTAGACACCAAAATTTAATTAACGGTTTCATAATAATATGTAAATAAATATTAAAAAAATTAATAGAAAACTGAATTTATTCGTGGCATCATGGCGCATCAATACAATATGAATATAATGAAAATGACAAACCTATAATTATTGTTAATTATGGTTAGTAATAAAATAATAATTAACAAAATATAATTAATATTAAATCTGGATGTATATAAATATTTTAAATTAAATATATACAATAGAAAAATTTACTATCCAAGGACGAATTAAGAATTTCACCCGCTGAAACTGTCAGTAAGGGTAAATTAAGAATTCTATCTATTGAAGTAGATTCTTTTTTCGTCCAAAATATATTTTTCGCTTAAAAAATCTTGTAAATTTTCTGCCGACGATAAATTTTAAAGTTTTCTTCAAAATATTTTTATAATAGCCTTTATATCACATATTTTAAATTAATTCGAAAATTTGTAATACTTATTATTCCTAAATATCTTATTAACTAAATTTCATACGCTCGTAATTAGTTTGAACGCGTATTTTGTGAAAGTTTGAACCAAGTTTTCATACATCAAAATATATATTTAAATGAAAGTCAAAATATGACACAGCAAAATAATTTAAATGATAATAATTACTAGCTTTGGCTAATTAAAGAACATTAATTACATTTAAAATAATTGACAATAACACAGTTTATAATTAACAATATATATATATATATATATATATATATATATATATATATATATATATATATATATATATATATATATATATATATATATATATATATATATATATATATATATATATATATATATATATATATATATATATATATATATATATATATATATGTAAAATTTGGGTATTCACCTCCTATAACTTTATCTAACGAAAAACCAAAACCGAGCCTCTTTACCATAGATAAGGGGCAAATGATAAAAATTATTAGAACATACAAACTCTATCTTTAAAACAATTTTCCAAGGAAATGCAACCTGAATAATAAATCTATAAATATTTAAAAATATTTATTTTTTCCCAATATTTAAATTAAAAATTTTAGTGCCTATTTCTATGAAATATAAAATTTTCAAATAAATTTTAATATTTATAAATACAATGAAAATAACACACACAGGTGGTTTGTATTAAATTGTTTTTAATTTCAAGTCAATTTTGAAATTCCCAAAATTTTTTAACACTAAATGCGTCGGTAAAACAAAATATTATTGATCAAAGCAAACAATGTAAACTTACTCGAAACTTGCTTTATGTAATTCTGATTAAAAATTTTTAATTTTGTATGGAAATAACCTATAGTGAACTTGTGCTTTTGAGATATACTTTCAATTTCAGCTACATGCCACAGTTTTGTACGTAATATATAGATTTAAACAAAATAAATAATGATTGAATTGAACTCTTTGAAAAATTTATATAAATCAAAGATAATTAATACGATCGATTTATCAAATCAAATTCGCCTTAATTGATTGAACTTATTTTATGGATAACTTATTAGATACTCAATCCTCAATAAAAACATCACCGGTATAAATTAGTTTTTAGTGATTTGTTCCACTTAAAGTCAGCATTCTGTGATGTTTTAAATATCCGAAATTTAAGTAGAAAAAAAGGTTAAAAACCTAGAAAACTAGTCCTGAAATGAGGTTGTGTTTTATAAAGACACCTCTATAGATTCTATTAATAAATACAACAATCTGTATGTTTATTTTGGATTTCGATGAAATCACAAAGTCAAATAATTAATTTTTTTGATATCTTGGCCAAATTTTGGCCGATTTGAGTAATTTTTTTTTTTTTGAAATTCACTAATTTTGGGTTTTTTTTTCATTTTTAATATTGTTTATTCTCTTACTTTAACCCTTATGTGAAATACCATGGTCAGACCGTCAGACATAACTATAACATAATATAAACATAACTATAACATCAGTATAACTATAACTTTTATTTAAGAAAAAATTTAAAAACTTTAACCCAAATTTAGTAGGAATACATACTTTATTTGCCAAAATTGGATACTAATAGAGCGTGATAGACTAAAAACAATTTTTTTGGATTTCGATGACGTCACAAAGTCTAATAATTTATTTTTTTATAAATATTGGCCAAATTTTGGCCGATTTGAGTGAACTTGTTTTTGAAACCCACTAATTTTGGGTCATTCTCTTCTTTTTTAGTATTGTCTATTCTCTTTATTAAACCATTATGTAAAATCCCATGGTCACACCCTGCATGTCTTGAACTTTATTATAGATATGCTTTATTGAATCAGAAATTTGAAAACTTTAACCCAAATTTAGTAGGAATACATACTTTATTTGCCAAAATTGGATACAAATTGAGTGTAATAGAGTAAAAACAATTTTTTGGATTTCGATGACATCACAAAGTCAAATCATTAATTTTTTCGATATCTTGGCCAAATTTTCACCGATTTGAGTAGTTCTGTGAACTATAGACCTCCCACAGAAAAAAAAAGTAAAAGAGGAAATTTTTCAATAACTATAAAGTGAATTTCCTAAGTGATATCATTTTGTCTACCAAATTTCGTCAAAATCGAACAAGGTGTTAAAAAGTTTAAAGTTTCAATGAAACAAATATGGAAAGATACAGACAAACGAAATACTTAATAGTCTAGTTATGTCATAGACCTCAGTTCATTCGGTCAATAATCAACACAAATTATCAAAACAATATATTTTCTAGTAAATACAATACAAAAATAAACACAAAACAGTAGTAACTATCTGCACTTACATTGTAAAATCATGTTTACTTGTTTAGTGATATTGCAATATTTAAACTTTTGTAAAGTTGTAATGTAGTTAAAACGGAAGTAACTAGGTTCAATTACTATTATTATAAAATATGCAAATAGAATTATTTATATTTAATACATATAAAGTAATTCAGAGTTTAGAGCAGAATCTGTTAGAGCAAATCTGGTAGGTCTTTAAGCAATTATACAGTGATCATTGTATATGTGTTTGTGTGTGTACTTTTATATACATTAGATTGTTCACGACTTTAGTTTTATAATAGTTTTATAAATCTATTTTCATTTTACCGACAATAAAATTGTAGATTTACTATCTGAACAACATAAAAAATGGTTTTTACAAGAGATTATTTGAATTATTTTTGGAAATCATTTTAAATAATTCCTTATTACATAATAGCCACACTACGTTGATATTTCTGGAAAATTTACACTATTACCAATAAAAATCAATGATAAAAGTTTCCATTGTTAACGCAAAAAAACAATGTTTCTATAATGACGTGATATGTGTGACGTAGAACGCTAGGAAGCCAAATCACATAAATACAACAAAACAGCACCGTGTCTGTTATGGCATCCTTGTTTAATATATGTATGTAATATATTCAATAGTTTACTAACTAGTGACGTCACCAGGGCTGTCACCAATCAAAGGGCGATTCTGTGCCAGATAAAATTTCAAAAAGTATTTTATTTCGATTAATTTGCAAAATACAGTTTAGTTTAAATAAAGTTAAATATGTTTTTTAGTGGACCTTATAGGATGGCCACACTTTATAGCATATTATTAATGTTGTGAAAAGGGCTTTTTTATTCATATGGCTCAAATTGTATTCCAAAATATTTTAATTCTAAAATTATTTATCAATTACTTCTAATTAATATTTCTACATTTTTTTTTTTTTTTTTTTTGTTATTTTGGAATTTTGTTGAATAGATTTCAATACGAGTAATATTACGAAATATTACATAATGTTACGAAATAGAAATCTACAAAGGCTGAAATTGAACATTGAGGTTTATTAACGCTCCCTTATTAAAAAAAGGTTTTAATGTGTTTTAAAAAATTACCTTTTATGGTTATTTCTATCACATAAAACACCTAGTCACCATCACAGATGAATTTAATTCCAGTAAAATAAATCAATTAAATGCATTTATAAAAAAGTTAATAAATCATACTTTTTTTTTCAAGTCACAAATAAATAATCTACCTTGATTAGAAAAAGTTCCGTATTAGCTGAGTAACAAATGAATTATTAATGATGATATTTCACGATCAATTTAGCATAAAAATTACTTTATTATCTGTCAATATCGTTTATAAAATCTAAGCCTTGCAAATTGAAATCAAGGAGCTCAGATAAAATTATTTGTTTATTTTCCTTAACAGTATAAATTTCATGCAAAAAAGAGCCATGTTATCTTAACAAGTAATCGAATGATCCATGAATAATCAAATATTCATTCTATTATTTATAGAATTGCTAATCATTGAAAATTAAATTATAATGACACTTCGTTTATTGTGAAATAAAATTACAATTTTTTTGAAAAGCAAAATTTGTATTAAGACAATTTACAGTAAAATGAATTTCATCTTATTTTCAAAAAGAAAACGTATTTAGCCATTTATCGGTAATAGGGATATGTTGACTTAATTTGTTTTAAAGTGCCTTTACTTCACAAAAATGGATCTGAAGTAATTTTTAAAAATAAGCAAGATTTGGAAATTCAAAATTCCTAATTTAAAGAGAGAGGCATACTTACGTATGACGTCAACTGTTTGTATCTATATATAAATTACATGTGAAATATCGTTTTCAAGAAAGAGACAATTGATTTGTATAATTGTTTAAAAACTTCCCTATAATTCGATTATTATCTATTAATCCTAAAATGTAAAAATGCACTGATAATACAATAAAAATAAGATCAGAAAATTATATCATACGTAGTTATATCCATTATTGTAAAAAAGGCCAATCTTCGATTATTGATTTTCCTAATTCTTATAATCGGGAAATAGATTTATATGGAAGATTTTTAATGTTCATGATACTATTAAACAAATTTACCTACCGGGGAATCTAAACTCTACAAACTAAAACCAGTAGTTATGTTTTTAGTTTATGTAGTTGATAGTTGTTACATGCTATTATTATTATTATTATATTGTTTGTAATCATAAATCATCATCATTTGCTTGAATTAACAATTCAATCATATTCATCATTTTATTTTATTCGCATTTAACATCATACAAATCCTTTACTTACAAAACATCAAACAAAAACTAAATATTTGTTTTATTAGAGATTCGATCTTAATACGATAAATGTTTAACATAGTTTTTTGAATTGCAAAATTGTTAATTTTTAACAAAACTACTCAAGCAAGCGTAAAATAGTTGATCCGGTATTTTTAATATAAGTTATATTTCTAAATATGTCGTTGGAAACTATTCGTGTTCGATTTTCAGGCTCTATAAATTGGATTTATTTTTAATTAACAACCGTTTCATTAACCACAAATGAACATTATTTTCTGAAGTAATTGTTAATCGACAATTTTGAAAATAAATATCACTTAATCAGCTAGACGTAACGAAGGTGACTTTTGTATTCTAAATTAGATCGCAAAAACCCCAAAGCAGGTCCCAAATTCGGTTGTAAAAGGAGGTGGGTAAAAGTTGGTAAATTGTCTTGAGGTTAAACCGATGTCACGTAAAGTAGATGGCAAATAGGAAGTTCTCAAAAATTCTCCACAATCTCCGAACTGGGGCGAAAGCGCGTTTTTAGCTTTTCAAAATTGAAACATCTCGGCAAAGGGATTAGATATCTTTGGACCTAAAATTGACACGAGAATTGGATTTTCCACAAGAAAAATTCAGAATGAGATGGTGGAAGTCATCAACTTCCAGAGGCGGTAGTATTATATATAAAAATATGATTCCAAAGTAGTGTCAAACAGAAATTTTGTTGAATTTGGAGATAAAAAATTTTTAATCGAAATTTTGAACAAAATTTTAAAAAAAGATTGTTTTTTTTCAACTTTTATGTAATTTAAACCTGTATAAGCTTTTTACATGAAACATAAGGAATACATAATTTTAGCACATAACTCGGTTTTATCAGAAGAGTAAAATTATGAAATTTTCGAATTTGAACAATAAACATTTCTTTTCAAATAGTAAATCTTTTCTGTTTGTTTATAGACTTTGTGAAGTTAGTAGCAATAAAATAATACTTCATTAAAAACATGAAACACAATGACATTAAGTATTTCCTCTGTAGACAGATTAATAATATAAACACGTGTCTAGATTACTGATTACAATGAAATAAAAATAATTTATTTATTTACATATTTTACAAATCACTTCATTTATACATCCGAACTGTTACCTACAATTATAAAACTCTTCAGAAACTATTCAATTGTATTTAATTCGAAATTTGCGAGATAGCATTTTTAGTGTTTGAATAGAAATTATTAAGTAGCATAATTGTGGATTTTATGATTTTTATTTTATTTATAACAAGTGAAGACAACAAGTAACAGAGTTACTTGTTTAGGTACTCGTCACGTGATTGAATTTCATTGTTTGGACTATTTTTAATTCGGATTAGAAAAAAATATAAATATCCAGTCTATACAGTTATTTATTTATACATTTATAATTGTCACTTATTACCTAATTGTATTTATTACCCAAATTTGAGCTTAAATTGTGGAGAATTCAAACATTTTATGAAAAAATGTTACAAACAAAAGTTGTTTGTTTCAAAAAAATTAACATTTTGTATTAGAATTTTTTAGTTTAAAAGTTGGGTCAAAAATTCATTGGTCCCAATGGGTAGATCATTCACGAAATTAGATCATTCACCCACTATATATTTTTAGAATACGTTACCAAAATTTCAGCTCGCTATCTCTTTTTGTTTTTGAATAATCGAGATGACAGACGGAAAGGCAGACGAAAATTAGGTGTTTCTATGAACACCTATACCAAAATTTTGTCTGCGCAGTCAATATTAGGTAGCGTTACAAACTTTAGACAAAAATGATTATACATATTATGTATGTCGAGTATGAAAACCTATCGTGCAATATCTCACAGCAATCAAAAATTGAAAAAAAAAATTTTCTGATAAAAAATGTTTATTCTTTTTTAAACTTTACTGTGCAAAAACTCGTACAAAACTTTCCTAATTATGTTTCTCTGAAATACATATTTTGCAAAACAAAATCAAAAACTCGACTCATGATAAAAATATGCGTACAAAATTAAAACTTGTTCAAAATTTCGAGCCAATAGTTCCAAAAACATATACAGAGAATGAAGTCTACCTCACAATCAATTTTACTCTGGGAATGGAAATTCAGGTTAATTTAACGTTCTATTTAAACAAAAGGACGGAAAAATCCGTGACTTCCCAAATTTACATATTCTATAAATTAAATTAATAACTAGAGAGCTTCAATATACAAACTTAACCGTTATTAAATGTTTTTATTTATTTTCGTATCTTACTTGAAATACCGTTATAAAAATGGAAATAAAAATGGAGAGACATTTAAATCAAACAATATAAATATAAAAAAAAAAAAGACAAAACAAACTGAAATGACCTAAATTAAGTTAGTGCATATAAATATATATAGATATTGTGTTGAAGTAATAAATTAAAATGCATTTTAATAATTATTATTATTATTTGTTATTGTAATCAATTATAACTGCATATTATTTTAAATCAAATTGTATTTCATCCATCCATTACCTATTAGTTAAACAAACTATGAACGAACACCTGAGCGTATAACAATTATAATTATTTAAATGAACACAACAGTACACACTAAATTAAATGAAAACAAAAATAAAATAATGTATATTCAATATTCATGAATTCATATACAGTAGGATATTGCAATCACTTTTCATAATGAAAAAGGGGACAACAAAAATAAAATACACCTTTATAGAAGTTAACATACATACACAAAAAAATTTACATTGATAACCAATACTATACTATTATTTATAATGTGATCGCATAATGTTATTGTATCTTAGTAAGTTATAGATTCAAAACAACTGCCACCAATGTATACAGTTGACACGCCATAGAAGTGAATTTTCAAGAGAACGAGATAAATATAGAATTTCAGGTATAGAGCATGAAAATTAGAGCATGAAAATTGGCAAAAATTTTAATTTATTTAGAAATATTCTTAAATATTTTCAATTTGAGTCTTAAAAGCACATGATTCTAAGTTAAAAGATTTTTTTCGATATTTTTATCTTTATGTCAAGTAGACCTAAAATACTAGGCTACCACGATGTGAGGTCATTTCGGTAAAATTATTAGTTGTCTTTATCAGTGCAATCTATCAACAGTATCTTAATTAATAAAAAGAAAATTTTAAAATGTTTGGTTATCGATGGTTTTTTATCGATGTGTTGTTATACCAGTATTCTCAATATTATACACCGATATATCGTCACTAAAATGGTGGACGACGTTATTTCTTTTATAAAAAAGATTTAATGTAATTTTATAAGAAGGAAGCTTGTTTATTTTGTAAAAATGTTTATTTTTTGTGACTTTTAATTAATAAATCACTATATTGAAATCCTTTTTTAAACATGTTAAACTACCCTATTATAAGGCTTATTTATAATGATATTGAAGATACCATGATTAAAATTATTATGCATTTCATTCACATTTATGCAGTTTCCGAATTTTCGTTAAATGTATGTTTAATTCTATCTAGATGTATTTGAAAACTATTTTTCCATTTAAAAAGTAATTCTGCGAACAATGTGTATAATAAAATTAAAAGTAGGCTTTTTAATTTATTGTCAATTGGTGAATAATTTATTTGTACATATAGATACTATAATAGGTATAATAATATGTATACTACTTTATATACTACTTCTGCACACTACAGACTGAGAGACTCGATAATGTCAGTATCAAGCATACATAGACATTGTAAATACTACGGTCTACGGTCTAGTTGATTTAAAAATAATCTTAAAAAACAAGTCCATAAAGGTTTGAAGTTTTGGAAAACGTTTTGCCCTAAAAGTTTACCAAAAATTTATTTTAAATCAAATTTAATTGTCATTTTAAGTTTCCAAGGCTGATTAAGGTCCAGCTAAATAACCTAAATAATATTTAATTACTGATTTTACGATTGTATTAGATATATCACATAAAATTTGTCACAAACCTACGGAACGATTTTCATACTGACAAAATAATGAATCTCTCTCTCTCTCTATAACTCCAATTTCTTCGTTTTCTTAAATATTTCGGTTCTAATGGTGAACCAAGGTTTGGGCCAGGATTTTGTAGGAAAACGAGCTGTTTGTGATTTTTATGCATCTATAAAACTCACCAAAAAATCTTTAAATTTTTGTTTTGTTGTTTTTAAGTTTTCCAGGATAATTTAAGTCTAGGAAAACCAAAAATAATATTTATTTTTGAAATATTGTTTGAAATTTATCCCGAATATTGATCTCTGAATCCGATTTCAGGGGATATCTCAAAAATTAGGCTTCCAACCATTAAAGGAATGTAATTTTTGAATTTTACAGATCAAACTACCCTTATAATCACAATTTTATCGAAATTGGAGACAATAAAGATTTCTCGATTATATCGATTTTTAAAAAGGGGTACCCTTAAGAAAATTACGAAAAATCGATAGAATTTATTTGACGCCAATTTCTATAAAATACTGTTTATAAGGACAATTTGACGTGCAGAATTCAAAAATAGCATCCATTTTACGATTGGATGCGTAGTTTTTGATATATCACCTAAAATCTGATCTAGAATTCAATATTTCGAAGAAATTTCAAGCGATTTCCTGAAAACTAGGCATCAAATTGAAAAATAAGTGCTATTTTTAGTTTTCCTAGACTGTAAATGCGCTAGAAATAACTTAAAAACAACAAGAACATAATTTGTAAGATGCTTGGTGGACTTTTAAGATTTTTCAGATTAGATTCATAAAAATCACAAACAGCTATCGTTTCCCACAAAATTCAATACAAACCCTGGTTCACCTCAGAATCAAAATATTTAAGTTAAGGAGGATAACAAAATTTGAGTTATAGAGGGTCATCAATTGATTTATCTCTATGAAAATATGCTGTATTTTTTTAATGAACCACAGAAGAATATTGAGTGGATTGTACCTCTCAATTTCTGTAGGTTGTAATTACATTCGATTATTTTAATATTACTTAGTTTATTATACATATTCCCCTCTCCCTTTCACCCTCACTCTTCTACCTCCATCTCACTTAACTTTATGATTAAATGTAAATATTAATAAATAAATTGATATGCATGAACGGATAGGTAGATTTAGTAATATGAACAGATGTTTTAATATTCCTTACTAGAATAATTAATATTGAACTATATTCCTATTTTATGATCCCAATTATGGTGAAATTTGATTGTAATGACACCGCCTCGACTACATATTGTTAATATGTTTATTAATATTATTTTATTATACAATAAAACAGTTTGATCGATAGAAATTTCAGAAATTGTTAAAATTTATTATTTCTAGATTAATACGTGAACCAAAAATTTCGTGTCGAAAATTGGGCGGACGACGGATATAGAGAAGGACTGGATAATGCTTTTTTTCATGCATGACAAATACAATAAATCAATTAAAAAAACTTTACACACACTATGACACACTCATATATAAGAGGTATGGCTTACATTACACTACCATACACACGCATATATACTTTTTTGTTTAATATACTGTTTTGTATAAGGCCATACATATATACTGTTTTGATTTAAGGCATTGAGATTCACTTTTGAGTCATTATGGTCGAATTTCGACCGCTGTAACGAGACTCAAGTTGGGATTAGATTGTGTAGTTTATTAAAATATATTCCAAAAAAGTTTTATATTATGAGACTGCAACAAAATAAACTTCAAATAATGTCTCAATCAAGGCGGTTAGAGAAAAGTGCCAACAATTTAACAAATTGGTTTTTGAACTTGAGAATCTTAAATGCCTAATTTTGAAATAACACATTCAAAATTCTTGAAATTTTTAACAGCACAGTAAGACATCCTTCTGAATATTGGTTATATCTTTCAATTTTTTATAGCGATGCGAGGCGTTACAGAACTACTATACACTCTAATTAGGACCTCAATCTGATGGGGGCTGGCACACCCGATAGGCCGACTTTAACGCAATACTTATTGTCTCATACTTCAATCTTCTGAAGATTAAAAAGATAATTTAGTATTTATATCTCTTTTGGTTCGAAAGATATCTTGACCATAGATAGACTGATTGATCAATTTTAAAAAAACCATTTTTCGAAAATTACCGGAAATATTTCTTTTTTTAACTATTGTATATTTTGGTTAATACATTTTTGTGGGCTACAAAATTCATTTTTGAAACATAAGAACTCAAAATAAAAAAAAATTTCCTTGTGCGAGATAAAAGTTACTGTTATATGGTAAATAAGAAAGTAATAAAGCTATCCAAATTGATAATGATAATTTTTTTTCATTGTTTTTGTCAAAAGCATGTGATTTAATAACTTTAGGCGTAGTTTCATTCTAATCAAAACAAAACATGAAGTATCTTTTTTGACATTTCCGCTGTATATTTACACACAATTAAAATAAAAATTTCTCTAATATTTATTCAATAATAAAAGTATCAAATTTCTAAATTCTTTATGATAACAGATTAGGATCAAAATAATATAAAATTTACAATTCAAAAATAAAATTTTATTAATTAAAAGTTCAAAATATTTTTAAGACATACAAAAAAAAAATAATTTAGTTTTAATACGAAAAACTTATACTAATTAAAATGTTTTCTTATAAAAAATATATCAAAAAGAAATGCCCTACTTTTGTAATTTGTGCATGTAATATAAAAACATTGGCTCTTTGTACTGGCTGGGTTCTGTGTTGTTTATAATTGTGCACCTGCCCGGGAGGTGTATGTTTCGTATTTAATATCGTGTTTATTTACATTAACAGATGGTTACATTCGAAAAAGTATAAATAATAACTCTTTTTAGGTCGTAAGTAAATACAACCATTTTTATCAATATTTCATTCATTTTACAAAAGCTAAAAATCATTTAAAAAGTCCAACAAATATTTTGAGTACTGTTTTAAGACTTGTGAAATTGAAGATTAAAAATACAAAAATAATCCATATTTTTCAAATGGGCACATAGTTTTGAGGTAAGCTTGAAAATACTCCGAGATATCAATTTCTGAGCAAAATTATTTTTCTTAAAATCAGTTGATCCAATAGTCAGTCTAGATACAAATGATTTTTGGGTTAAAATTACCTCAATTTTATCAAATGCTGGATTAGAATAGCTTTAGAGGCAAAATCTCGAAATCGTTTTAAGCAATATCTCAATACATTTTAGGCATTAATTAATTATATTAGAAAACACAAAAATAGTGGTAATGTTTAGTGAAAATTTAATTTAAACTTCATAATACACAAAACATCTTTAATTTGAAGAATTTGGAGCTTATTTTCTTCATAAATAGTAAATTGCTTCAAGCAACTTTCGAATGGAACTATTCTCAAAACAGATATAGGCAAATAACTAAGTTTAAACTAAGTTAAAAATTATACAACTTCTATAAAACTAATCAGAAAAAACCTAAATTTGTGTTTTTGAGTATTTCTGAGAGGTAAAAATTAAGAAATCGTTTCTACTAAAAAAAGTATTTTTTACAATTATATTATAGGTTCTTGTTGACATTGACTTTGGACTTTAAAATTAATCATAAAAAAGTACTCGGTCAGATTTCGATAGCTACAAAATTTTGATTCTACGGAAAACAAAAATATCTAGCACATGTTGCTACCAGAGCATATGGGATCGATTATTATTTTACATACAATAAATATAATTGTCTATATAAATTTTTAGAACAATAATAACGATTGTATGACAAATTACACCAATGAATAATTAAACATTATTTTCAAATGTAGGTTTTAGTTTTATTGTTTATTTATTTACAAACAAATGTATATTTAACATAAAATTAGGTAATAGTAAATTTATTTATTTATTGTTTAATATACATTTTTAAGACATAATGCGAACGACTGTCAAAACAAAATTCATTCTAAATGGTTTATGGGCACGTTCAATTAGAGTTACCTCACAAAATAATAGACCAAATATTATGACATTTACTGAATACTAGCCACGCGATTTCACCTGCGAAGTTTCCGTTCCCGTGGGAATACTTAGTTAAAAAGTAGCTTAGTTAAAAAAATTTTCAAAAAGTTTCATAATTTCGTGAAAGTGAAAATGTTCTTTTCACAATTTCTTTGACAATCTCATTAAGCTAATTTATTTCTAATGATAATTTTAGATCCAAAAGTATGAAAATCGTTTGATGAACGAACTATTTGAAATAAGAGGAGTAATTGGATATTTAAATGATACAAAATTATCTAAATTCATATTAGAATGTTAAACTAGCTTTAATACCTTAACAAAACTGAAAAAAAATTAAATTTGATTAAAAATGAGTTATAAGCTTTCAAAGATTATTTTTCACCTCTTTCTCCAAAACGATATTTTACATTATTAACATAAATCACAAAAGAATATCATTTTCTCTATCTTATAAGGATTTTATAACCTCCCTAATTTGCCTTCCTCTTCAGTTCCCTGTTCGTAAAGACGCTTCAATTAAGGAAATTTAAAAAAAATTTACTTTTTTTTTTTTTTTTGATTTATCTAAAACGATAGCAAATACCAAGCAAACATTGATAACTGACAAAATTCCCCATTTAAATTAACCTCATTTCATTTAAAACTACAAAGATGACACATCAAAGCTGTGTGTGGGGGATCACCATATAATAATGCAGCATAAATAATAAATTTTAATTTATATCCATATAATATGCTAAACATAAATTAGTCTTTTATTAGAAGTTAATCAATGATTACAATGTTTTATTTATAGGTTAGTTACCGTTAGAAATTCAACATTCAAAATAATTAAATTTCAATATGAATGAAAATTTTATTTATACTGCATTTAAATTGATTTTATAAATAATAGCATTAATTATTTTATTATTTACACATGCAATTAATCTTATTCACTATGTTATATAATTAATTTTATGTTTTTAATTGGAAGTTCTGATTTTACGGCTTCGTTTATACTCGGTATTAACACTTAAACACAATATTAAGCAATTGATATGATGGCTTGGTTTTATTTATAACTTGCTTATTATCTCATTTGAAGCATCGTTAGACCACGAACAGAATACTGCAGTTGCTGATGAAACACAGATAGTGATACGGCGTAGTGACGTCATTATTCAGTAATCCTAATGATTGTTGTTAACCATCGTTTTCAAGAAAGAGATGAAAAAAAATTGTTGAGATGCTGATAACTTCTTCAATTTATTGTATTTAATTTAATTTTCAAATTTTTTCAATCGTGAAGATATAGTTTTTTTCTGTTCCCGTGGGAATATAGGGAGAAAAAGTAGCCTATGTCACCCGTGGATAGTGAATTTACCTTTCCAACAGTGAAATAATTTTTTCGGTCCAGTAGTTTTTAAGTTTATTCGTTACATAAAAAATCCATATTAAAATACAAATGTAATTTGGTTGTACATTTTGATGTGAAATATAGCAAATTCGGTATCAATCGTCTACCCTCCATATTGAAAATATTATTCTAAAAGAATGATTTGTACAGTATAAGAAGACTCAAACAAAATAAGCTTTAAAGTAATGGTTATTTCCTGATTCAGAAAGTCTGTGTAGAAATTATAGAAAATTTCATTGTTTTTCAAGCAGAGAGAATTTCAATTTCATACATGAGTGAATTTCATACATATGCCTGAAATCAATACTATATGAACTTTTCTAATTGCAAGAACCTTATTTTAGCATACTTTGCTGCGATTCAAATTTATCATTAGATATTAGTAAAGATTAAATAAAATTAGTTACATACGATATTTACTAATAAGAAACTAATGAATCGTAAGTTCGTAAATATTTTAATTTTTCTAATATTAATCGAAATGTTTCAAATTTATGTTTCCAAGTTTGATATTTTTAAATGATCATTATCAAATACTTGACTTTTTTCCCCAAAAAATTATATATTCAGCATATAAGTAATTGTATTTTTAGAACTTTGATGGTAGAAATAAAAGATATGGGTGTGATTAGATTATTATATAAAAATAAATTTTTATGTGGGTGTGTTTATTTTATTGCACAGAATTCTTGCTAAAATAGTCAATGACATTTCAGATAAGTTGAAACCCTTGAAATACCACGTAAATTCCTTGTAAGTCCTACATAATTGTGAAAATTTTATCGGTTTAAATATCGAACTAGAATTATTTTGGATAATTATGATCTTAAATGACATATTTGTCGGTAATTAATTTTGTTTTTATTTTAGTTATGTAAATGTGCCTGAACAAATATATTTTACTAATTTAGTTTTCTAAAGTCTTATTCACATTTATAAAGTTATTTAATCAAGTAGTTCAGTAACTAAATACTTCATCAAAAATCGTAAACCCTTATAATTTAACAATTTAGTAAAATGGCATGTAAGTTATTACGGCTTTATTCCTATGCATACAGTATACTGTAGGTACTACTTGACTAAAAAATAACTGTTTACACACGTTAAATAACTAAATACTTGCGACTTGACTAAATTACTTTATCAATGTAAACATGGTTTTACAAATAAATAATAATTTTATGTATCACATCTGATAACAATTTTTATATATGCAAATGCATTAACATACTCGCCATTGTATCAAATCATCATAGTTTAAGGCAAAAAAATTTTAGTAACCATTATTTTTACATATTCACTAACCCAGCTAGTTAGACTGTTATTTTTTCTATAATTTATATATTACTAGTAGATCCAGCCAAGAATTTCTGTGGAAAATTCAAATTAATCTCAAGCGATTACATTGTTTAATTTTTCATTTTATTTATATCATATTCTCATATAATTTATCATACACCTTGCTATGTGGTAGAAACTGATTATTCTTACATGAAATAAGTAACTTACATGGCCACCTTTTAGAAACTTATGGAACTTTTAGGCAAATACGAAAATCGTTTATTTTGCAGTAAAAAAGTAAAAAATAATCAAGATAAAACTATTCTAGGAAATAATGATACATAAAAAAAATACAGATTAAGGTCGGATAATTAGTTTCCAAGTCGATCGACCACATGATCGTGTCATGTGAATTTTGTATAGATTTCTATCCAGCAGATACTAATATACGAATATTTTGTTGGTGCTCATAAATTTTCTAACGTTTAAAAGATAATATAATTAGAGGACATATTAAAACTAAATTTCATATGCCCTCTCGGGTATGTCGGCGTATTAATCATTGAAAATGAAATATTTATTTTGAAATATGAAGGAAACATCATTAATTGATAAATATGACAAGCAAATAAATTGAATAAAAACAATATGACTAATAAATGTATGAAAGAAAGTAATATGGAAAATAAAAACCAAATAGTAAATATTTATGAGCATTCTTTATTGTTTTTGTTTTCTTGTCATTTGTCAATAAATTCAATATATAATAGACATCTTTCAAATCATCTTCTCGTCTTTCATGTCTTCTAATAATGATATTGCTTTCTCTTAATACATATAACATATTATTACGTATTTTTAATAATGATTTTAATAAGTAACTTTTAAATAAGGTTGTTCGAGTAATGTCTTTAAATTAAATATATCATTTTACGATATAAATTCCAGGCTAGCTCAAACTTACAATTATTCCAGGTTAATTGTTTAAAATTAAATTTAGAGTTTATACGATTTTCCTGATGATTGGAGCGGAAGATAACAAAAGATTTAAAACATATTGCTTTATATGAGAGAAATAAAACTTCTTGCTTAATTTGACTGTAAAATCATATAAACGTTTGAGCATTCACACAACAACCCAAATTGAAGTCGAATTTCGAAAGTGTGATTAATAAGTGTTAAATTCAAAATCACTAAAATTTTTTTTTATAGTCACTATCTAAAATACCGAAATTTTTTTCACAAAAGGAAGTAAAATCTCTCGCGGACAAAACACGATTCTCAATAAAATAAATTAAAGAAATATTCACATTATCTATGTAAAGGATACACTCAAAGACGTACAAAAGTTTCAAACATCAACAACATAAGAAAAATTATATATGAGTATTGGTTGTGTTGTTGAATGTCAAATATTACATAAATTTGTTATCAATGCTTTTACAAAAGTGTAAAAAAAGGATTCCGTAATTATTTCTAATATTCCCACAGGCCTCAAATTGAAAGAAATCAGATATTTTGTTATTGTAGTAGAAAGATCACTCAATAAAAAATGTAAAAACCATTATTCCTGTCACGTAATAAAACCAGAAAATTTTGAAAAATAGCAATTTTGATAAACTAAAGGCCTAACATGCCATTTTGTCATATGTCAGAGAAAATACTTTTTACAATGCTTTTTAAATAGATCTTCCGATAACAATACAAAAAAAAACTGATTTCCATGAATTTCAAACCTATAAAATTTCCGTTAAGAAAAACGTTGAGATTAGATACAAATTTTTATAACGTATCTATTAAGGACTCGATATAATGAGGAGTGGCACCGGGACTATAAATAAATAATTAAAAAAAAAAAAAGAAAATACCCTGGACTGACGTAACGCAATGACAGGCTTAGACCAATCTATAAAGGTAAGCAACAGCAGTCACAATGTGTATTTGGATGGGTGACCACCTAGCAGTACCACCATGTACTTTTGTATAAATAATAATAATAATAATCCCCTTTGGTTAATGGCTATATAGCTGAAAGTAGCTAAATTAAAAAAAAAAAAAAAAAAAAAATATATGTTCTGGGTTTCCTCTGACCAACACCCTGAGTAAAATATCGAAGAAACAGATTACAAAACAGTATCGAAACTAAAACGCAAAAGATCAATACATTTTTCCACATTCCATACATAGATCTTTTAAATTTTTGCACGTCTCAAGTGACACTCGATATGCATAAATATAAATAATTCATTTTCGTTATATGTGATATAAAAAATATCCGTATAATAAGAACGCTAAGAAAGAAAGATCTATAAAAATGATATATTCTATGTACAAATATATATATTTCTACATATTATTAAAAATCGTGACTTAGGATATAATTTATATGTGAAAAATATATATATAGGAATCAATAATATTACTTATATTACTTTTATTGTTACACGATTATAAACTGATATAATAGCATTATATTATATGTACTTCAGTATATAAAAATTTCGTGTCACGTTGTTTGGTCGCGATGAACTTCCTACGATGAACTACTAAACCGATTTTAATCAAATTATTTTGAAAATATATGATTTGTTCCAAGTTAAGAGTTACGATTAGTTTTAAGTTCTTTTTTTTTAAACCATGAATCGTAGAGAAATTAGAAAAAGTTTTGTCTTATCGGGATTTTATGAGGAAAAAAATTTTTTGAATTACTAAATAAAATATGTCCAAGGCAGTCAAAAGTGGGGAAATTTTGTTGTTTCCATAATTATTTTTCTAGTGGTAAAAATATAAACACTTACTTTCAATACTATCTAGAAAGATGTGGTTTTTTTGCAATCGATAAAAATGGTTTGATAAAAGTAAATAGATGAGACATTGTTTATTTGTATATTACACTCCCAGTCTGTAAGGAATTTGTAAGGAATCTTTAGACATGGTTTATTTGGTGAATGCGCGATGAGAGCGTTACGAAAAGTGTAGTCACGTGAGACGAACAGAAATTAAGAGAGAAATATAAGTTAATAAAGACAGAAAGAGAGTGTTACTTCAGAGGGAGATATTAGAGATTATAGAAAGAGAGACAGTTTAAACATATGCATGCATTTAGATGGAGCTAGAGATGTTTTACTTCAGTCGTGTGGTTAAAGCACAGTCGTATTTATTATATGACGTGGTATCTCACACCAAATACCGTACATCCGATAAGAAAGGATTTTACGAAATTCTACCCCCAAGGGAGTGAAAACCGGAGACAGTTTATATGAGACAACGTCATTTCTTGGTACAATCTACTTCAATTTTGGATGTAATCGAAGTAAATCGTTTGATAAAATGGAATAATAACTTTTTCCTGTGAAAATTGTCACAGCAACGCGTGGCCGGATCTACTAGTACTATATAAGTATGTAGGTACTGTTGAATACTATTGATAAGTAACAATAGGTGTATGTATACAATATATTACACTGCATTTCAATTGTGTGGTTGGTCTACATGTCACACCATTGAACTTTATGTCATGATACATACTCTTACATATAATAGTATACTAAGTACTAATGCACGATCCACAGCATGACACAGCTTTTAACAGAGACCTTTAAAAAACAATTTTTGTTTTTCTTTTCAATAGCAAAAATATTTCGAAACAAAAATCAACACTCTTGAAAAAATGAATGAATGATTTTAAGATAAAAACTTCCTAATGATGAATAATTTTCCGAAGTTTGTATGAATCATATCTATTGTTAAAACGACTGTAGAAGGTTATTCTTCATAGAAATTTTAAATTTAAAATATATTATTTTGTACTTTTTAGTTCCTTGATTAAAGTTGCCCATTTTTTAAGTCATACAAGTCGATGCAGTTAACTACGCATTTCTTTGGGTCAAAATCACCCTACATTAAGAGTAAAATTTAAAATAAATAATCGAGGGAAAGTTCCAAAAAGGGCAGAGAAACTGCATGGTACAATCAAACTCCAAAAAACAAAAGTTGGTGATTTGCTATTTGCCCAAAGTAGAGCAAAGCCAAAAATCTTTCAATTTTAAATTTCGGTAAAATTTGATACGATATGTTAAATAGAACAAAAAAATTTAAGTTTATTGGAAAAAGGCTCTAATTCGTAATATCTCAAACACTTAATAGGCAAATATAAGTATATTTAGGCCGAAAAATAAATATAAATTTCAAAACTTATCTATCATTGGATTCTAATATAAATTCAATCATCAATTATTTAAAATTATAGTACAAGAATGTAAAAAACAATTACCTTTGGACGTAAAGAAAGTTTTAAAAATTTCAGCTTTCCTGGAAAAGAATTTAAAAAAATTTAGTATGTAGATTTAAAAAAACTGTCGACAAACTCAATCTATTGAGAGTAAATTATAATTCTCAAAAATAGCTCATTAACAATACATATTCTTAAGTATGTTGCAATAATAGTACTGACTAGGTATTTAGGGTACTTCATTAATTTTAATGATTAAAAACAATTCAGACATTGAGTCTTAGGTCGGATACTTATTCAATTTACACAGTTAGTTGTGAATCTGGCATTGTTGAAAGGTAAAATTACTTATAAACAAGTTCAGATAATAAATAACAGAGTTAATTGTTTAGACATTCGACATATAATTGAATTTCATTGTTTGGGCTATTTTTAATTAGCATTCATAAAATACTATAAATATCCAGTCTACACAATTATTTATGTATACATATATAATAATAATATGTATTGTTGATATTAGCTATATGTATTTATAAGCCAAAATTGATCTAAAATTGTGAAGAACTCAAATATTTAATGAAAAAATGTTTCTAACTAAAGTTGTTTGTTTCACAAAAATATACATTTTTTATATTTGCACTTTTCTTGTATCTTTTATAGTTTAAAAGTTGTGTCACGTATAATAGTCTCCAAAATTTCAGCTCGCTATCTATTTTGGGTTTTGAGTTAACGTGATAACGGACGGACAGACGATCGGACTAATTGGGTGTTTCTTACCTAGACTATTATCTTATAACATTGTTTATGCAGTCAATATTACAAACTTTAGACTAAAATTAATATACTCTGACATATTATGTATGTCGAGTATAACCAGTGTGGATTGAACATTAAAAAGTAAGAACTACAGACAAAGATCATATCAAGATGTACTTTACTGATGAAATGAAATGAAATGCGTAGGTGCACAAATATAATATAATAGTTTAAAAAAACTAAAAAAACACGCATGCATGCGTAGTTCGCGCACTAGCTCTATCTTTATTACTCTCATGCAAAGGATCCGTTCAGATGCGTTCTGCAGCCAACTTCAGAGAGTTACCTACAGACAAACAAACATACGAGTGAAGCTAATAAAAGCGTGTTAAAAAATAATAATATATATGAACAATTAAATATGGTCCATTGATTTCATTAGATCATTAGATCTGATACCATACCACAGATTATATACCATACTTAATAAAAGTATTATTTTTAATATTTTTAACAAATATATTTATTATTATTTTTATCTAATGACATATCAAATAACAATACATAACCGCACAAGCTAATCAATTTTTATTGCACATTAATTTTATAATTTATTACTTGAATAAAATGAACTTTGTACGATTTAACACTTTTATTTTGTAATTTTATTTCCTAGAATAATTACGGTAAAATATGTCTATTTTAATCATACTTGAAATTTGATCTATTTTAATCAATTCTGTTAATATATTTACAATTTACCGGTTTTGTTGTTTTTTTATTTAATATTTGACTAGGATTGTCAGCTGTTATATTAGAAATTATAATATAAAGTTTTTGTTAATAGATTTTAGTTAAAAACAGAATTATTTTATTTCAAACATATTTTTTAACTTCCAAAAAGGAAAAAAAAGGAACCAAAAAAATAATTTTTAAGTTTTGTTTGTGATCAATTACCTATCTCACTAGACACCATCAATCAATTTTTCAAGTAAGGAAAAATTTTTATTTCGATGAAATTTAATCACTAAAAAATGTTTTTGCTGATTCTCACCCCTCACAGACATAAGATCTGAACCAAATTGAAATAGAACATCACGAGATGCACTAGATTTCAAATAAGAATTATCACAATCGGTCCACCGAGTCGAAATCTCTGAGACAACAAACATTAAAAATAATGCAGTCGAATTTAGAATCTACTTTTTTGAAGTCGGTTAAAAAGGAAGATGTTATGAATTCGTAAGCATTCTAAAGTAAAAATAAATACTTTATATTTAGAAATGATTTTTCCAGAAAAACTCTTGAGTTATTTATGCCCGAAAATTGAAAAAAAATACAATATATATTACATTATAGATTGTCTTTATGAATAGAGCCAGTAGAGGTCTCTATCGAAAACACATATCCACATAAGATTTTATTATAAATTGATTCTGTCCTAAGGACAAACAAATTTTGAAAGTGTAAACATATATTTATTGTATACTATAATTATATTTTTAATAAATTTTTAAGAAACATCAGACAACGCACGTTTAAAAAAAGTATAGCTAAAAACATTAAACAAACTTATTGTTACTGATTAGTAACGCAGTTACATGAATAAAAATGTATGTATGTAATAATATTCTAATAATTTCACCTTTTTTTTATGCTTTATTCTATTTTAAAACGGAATTTTACAACACTTTTGATAAAAATTATTGATAATTTTATTCATTTTATTTTTTTTAATACATTTTAATGTTCCGTACCATAACCATTTTCTAAAAACTTAAACATCAATTTGAATTACTCGTACAGACTAATTCGAACCAATCCATTGCGACCCGTACTATTTTTAGCGGAAGTAAATTTCTGGATTATTCAAAAATACACTTTCGAAGTTCTAAGTCCAATCAATTTCGATTTTTTTGCCCGGATTTCTTAGATCAAATTATTTTGTATTTTATAAAAACATATTTCGACTACAAATCAGTATGAATTAGCTAGTTGAAATGATTCTCTGACGAGATGTTACTCGTTCGGTGCTAATTTGGTGACGGTTTGCAAATTAGTAACGAGTAACATCTCCTCGGAGAATCATTACAACTAGCTACTTCATACTGATAATGACTACTTTGTACTCGAAATATGTATTTATAAAATACAAAATAATTTGATCTAGAAAATGGGACCAAAAAAATCGAAATATATTCGAAAAAATCCTTGATTTCTAATTAATAATTATAAAATTCCAAGTCCACTTTGCATTAACTGCCATGAGCATCGTACTTGACTCATACTTCAAATTTTATGATTTATAAATTGAACAATAATATTTAATATCTATAATTTATTATCAAATTTATTTTTTATATCTAAAAGCATAAATAATTTCTATTATTAATACCGCAGAAATTTTGTACACTTTCCTTTAAAAATAAGAATAAAAAATCGAAAATAAAAATTTTAAACTCACTGTTGCAATTTACAATCAACAACTTTTCAAAGATTCTTTTGTTACATTAAAATCCATGTAATTAAGTTTTATATTGTAATTATTATCAAATTATTAACTTAATTTATTAATTTAAATTATTAAAAATAGAAAAGTTGAATAGTTTATTTAATTACGATTTGATTGAAAGTTTTCATTATTCATCGAATTTTTTTTGTCAATTAAACAATGTTTTTTTATCTGTGGTCATTTAATTCTCAAGAAAACGGAAGTATATGTGCGTAAAACCGACAAATTACATCAAGCGTTATAATAACAATGGTCTACTTTTATAATAATACAATGGTCAAACTAAATAATTTTACTACTATAATCAAAATAAATTATTGTATATAATATAAAAAAAAAAAAAATAAATAAATAAATAAATTGCCGTATAAAAAAAGTATAGTTAGTAATTTTTATACATTATGTGCCAAGTGGGAAACTAATTTAAACTTCGCCAATGAAGACGTAAAAATAGGATTGTCACCTTACAAAGTCTGAAATCGTGTCTTTCAATATCAACGTTATACTTCTTCATCAAAGAAGCGTGCTTCTAACTGGCGTTGATGTAAATAACATATATTATACATTTTATTTCTTTTACACTTTTTATGAAATTTGGTAGGCACAATATTGGCATGGCAACCCGGTGCTTGTCGTAAAAATTAAAATTATTTTTTGAAATGTTTTTTATCCAAAGCTCATCAGCAAACACTAGTTTTTCATGTCAGTAATATCCCACAATTACCGATTTCGTTCACTTATACACCAACACATAGCGTTAGTAGTACTTAATTAAGTACCTATTCAAAAAATGGCTCCTAGTGCAATCGTAAACATAGACGTATTCACGTCAAAAAATTGAGTAATTTCCTACTTTTCATATCAGTTTCAACATAATAGAATTAGTAAAATCACAGTTATTAATTTAGATGAGTAGCCACATTCAGACTATTCCGTTCGAAATCTCTTTAGATGGAAGACCATATAACGCCATAAAAACCTTACAATATAAATGAGACTGAAATGTTACACCTTGGTAAAACTTAAGTAATAACGATATTAAATTATGGTACGGAATTCTTTAATCAAATTGCACACATGAAATAAACGCATTACCTATTAAAAATAAAATATCAACGAGTTAAATCTATTTAGTCGTTCAAATGATCGCAATTGCAAATGAATAACAAAAAAAAAACACGCCCATACTTAACTCATACCAAACACTGCGATAATACTATGAGAAACATTTGAAATAATGAAAGCTGAAAAAAACATCAGTTGCGATCAGCCACATAACATCCATATATAGATTACATCCGATGAGTTTCCGATGAGAAATTTTTCAGTTTTGACTCAAATGGTAGCACTCGTGCAAATTGTCCATTGTCTATCTGGACTAACATTGTATTGCTTATCACGAAAATACGACAATTCCAAAACCGTTTCCTTCGAATAATCTCGAAAAAACACCATCCGAAGCAATCGATCCCGAAACTGAAAACCCGACCACCCACAACTCTACTCAAACAACCTCAAAATTATTTTTCTAATCTTCTAAACGAAAGATGCTTTTCAGAAAATGATTTCTCATGCCTCACGATGTCGATTACACTTGATTCCGGTGTATTCTTTCTTCATTGTATATATTTTCTTTTTAGGTAAAGTCATATATTTTATTAAGTTAGTTAGGGGATGGCTTATCCATCCACATAGATTAAGTTTTATTTTCAATGGTTTTTATTTAAAATTTTTTCATTTTCTAAACGACGTAATAAATTGTATATAAGATGATGTATTATAAATAAAACTTAGGCTAGGTGCTTTAGTTTGTAAGTTGACTTTATTAGGATGTTAATAAAGACTTATTAATTTGAAAAATTTGAATTTAGTTGTCAATTATTGGGAAAATATTTGTTATCATGAGACAAAAAAGAAGTTTTTCGTTTAGAAATAATATTTTTGATGTTAAACGAAAACATATAAAGAATATTACCAGCTCAGAAAAGCTTAGGAACTAACCCTTCTCTCATCTTGATCGAATTCACAAGGTTTATAGACGCTCAGATTATTCGAATACTGAAAACTGTTAAAAATGGTAATACACCAAATATAATATTTTTTTATGTATAATTTCAATGAATGCCAGAAAATTTTATAAACGTATCAGAGCTCAAAAATTTAACCGGTGCGTGGTGCATGCAAAAGCGACGTTCTTTCACTAAATTCGCCTGAACGTTAAATTCAGATGAAAAGTGTAATGTTGAATTCAAGAAAGATTTTTACTATTATAATTTTTATATAGAGGTGAAAAGAAATCCATACATCGTTAGTTTTTGTTTTGTTTTTTTTTTTGTGTATTGACTTGGACAGAATTAAAAGGTATATTTAAAAGATATTCCGTATTATACTTTGACACTACAACACTGTGTGTGTATTCCAATTCTGTGATAGTTATTTAGTCTTACTTCTTAAAATGTCCTAAAGCGGTTCTCACAATATCTAAGCAATAAGTTAAGTATTTATTTGAATGTGAACTCAGCAAGATGAATTGCTTACCTACAAATAATAATAATCATCATCAAGATTGTATTCATTCAGTCAGTACAGGATGTTTTAATATCGTTAATGCTGCTACCAAACAATTATTTAGTAGTTAAATGACGATTAAAATATTATTGAATTTATGCTTGATTTGAAAACTGTGTTAGTTTTCAACACGCGACATTTTTTGTATGAGAAAAAAAATTGGTTTCATGATGAGTGAGGAAGTAGATATATATTTTTTTTCGATCGAAACAAATTTCCGGAGTTTTGTCTTTAATTTTCAGAAACGAGGACTACACTTTCACTTAAAAATAGTAAATAACATTAAATTTGGACACAAAAATGAGTGAATTAGAATGATCATAAATAATGGAGTTTTACAAGTTAATTTTTTATTTTCAAAATAGTTTTCATGATTTTCGACTTAAATTTCGTAATTTTTTTTTAAATGAAAGATGCCACAGTCATATTTTTTTAACTTGTCGTTTCTCGATGAAGCGCCTTGTTGTACAATTAAATTTGATAAATTATCTAATTTTTTCAAAATCCAGCAATTACTAATAACATTTATTTATTTTTTGAAAAAAATGCAAAATATCTAGAAATTTTCGGAGCAATGCCAAATTTAAAAGAATAAGATATACAAAACTTTACGTTTAAAATTTACCCAACAATAGGAGAATCCAATTCTATTGTAATTACCACATACTTGACAAATTTGCATCGTGCGGTAAATTGAAATATATCGAAATAGCAGCATTAAATCGAAAAAACTTAACAATCGCCAAAAAATTATAAGAAGGTTTTGCTAGTATTTTTCGGTTTTAGAGAGTAATTAAGTTACTGCGAAAACAAAAATAACGTTTATTGAAATTTGTCGGCAATATTGCCTTTGGGTCGTATTTTAGGTGATATCTTAAAAACTACGAATCCAATCGTTTAATGGATGGTATTTTTAAAATTTTTAAGTCAAACTCTTAGAGACATAATTTTATTGGAATCAGATATTTTCAATTTCTTCAAAGGGATTAGTAAACCTTCAAGAAAGTTTTGCGTCCTATTTCTACAATATTTATACGTGTAGTTTGACCTGAAGATTTATAAAAAATACCACCCATTTAACGATTGGAAGCGTAGTTTTTGAGTTATCACTTAAAATGCGATCAGAAAGACAATATTGCGTATCAAAAACTAACCATTTAATCATAAAGTTAATGTTATTATGGGTTTTTCTGTGTTATTATTATCAAGAAAACTATACAAAATTATAAAAATTTTTTGGAAATTTTTAAGTGTTTTTGATCGAAAAACAAATACTAGAATGTTACGAATGCATTTTATTTTAACCCATAAATCTACGCAACTACTCACAATAAAACACAATTTGTCTTATAAGCTAGATATTTGATAATAGCATTAATTCAAAATTCTCAAAAATTCCAAGTCAGAATTTTTCAGTCCTTTTTAACGAAATAAAAATGCATTAAAATCAATGAAAAGTATATCTCAAAATATCCATATACTACTATCCTTAAAACATTGCCAACTATATAACCAAATAGTAGTGGTTTTATCCTTTAAAACACCTCGCGTATGAGGCAATACGCACAATGTTCAGTATCAAGTTCCAAATAAACCCATAGAATATAAAATATATATACATTAAAAAAATCACACTAAAATATTCATAATAATAAAATATATATTTTACAACAACTAATTATTCGTCACATGTATTGATTATTCAAATGAGACTGGTTGTACTTTCATATAGCTAACATAAACCAAGAGACCACCATCATCACAGGAGGAGACCAACAGTATAACCTATGTGTTTAGTGATAGAGTAGTACTATTCCACAAAAACACACCTATTTAATCGGCAAACATATAAATTCACTTTACCAAACAATATTTTAAATAAAAACATACACCGTCGTATAAAATAAATACTATATCTATCTGCGTATATCTTAAACAAGTCATCTTTACTATATTTTGAAATGAATATTTTTCTACGCGTTAAAAACGATTATAAAATTGTGACATACATTTTGATAAAATATCTATCTATCCCAAACATGGTTAAAACAGCATGAACAATTTAAAAAAAAAAAAATAGTCGTGACTTTATCTTAGCTATGATATCTCTCATAATTATATTAACGATTTGAAATTAAAAAGTAACTACTTGGTTAATTGCAATCGAAAATATTACTGGGCAAAGTATACAAATTTAAAAAAAAAAAAAAAAGAACCGCGGTCAAAATATTAACTAAAAAATCAAAAAAAAATTTTCATTTTTACTTATGACCTTTCTCAGTCGACGACAAGGTTAAGATGGCCACCGACTTCACATAGTAATTGGTGACAAGGAAAAAATAATTTTTTACTTTTGAGTGCTGTAGACAACCATGCAAAGTTTTTTATTTGGAAGAAATTTCATCAGTAAAACTTAAATCAGATTTTCCATTCTTTTTCAAATTCAGGATAATAAGGTGACTCACCCAAAGTTGTAGTCGTTATATTTGGAAGCAAACCAAAGGAAACGTGAAACAAAACAATCGGAGTTTTTAAAAAATAAATTTTTTCTGTTCATACGGTTACAATTATTTCAAAAAATATTAATTCGCTAAAAGTTTCGGAATCAAAGAAAATATTTTTTAACAAATTTTAATACAAAAGTAAAGTAAATAGAAAAATTCGATGATATATTTCTAATTGATTTTATATATTTGCTAAAGATATTTCAACTTATATTTTGCCCAGCTCTGATTTATAATTATGACAATTAAGTGCTACTGGTTTTAATAATTTACTATTGATGGTTGTAAATAATTTTTATAATTATTAGTAATCGAGTTTAATTGAACAATAGAAATTAATAGAAATAAGAAAATTAAATAAGAGAATAGATATTATTTATTTCTAATTATGGACCCGCCTTAATGACTGACTTAGTCTAATGGCAATAAATTCTTTTGTTTCACACTGCTACTACTTAACAGAAACCACAAAAGAAATAATTGTGTTATTTTATTCAGCAAGAAAAATATATCATATTTATTGTCTTCATAAACTTCAAATATCGCCGCCAAATATTTGCCAAACGAATAGTGTAATTTTATATATGGATTTCATTTTTATAACAAAGAAATTTTATTAAGCAGTTTTTATCTGTTAAAAATTTCAAAAACCGACTTGAGACTTTTAAGGATATATATATCTGCCTAAAAATAAGAATTCGCATAAATCGTTTAAGTTTCCACTAGGACATTCACTTGTACTTCTATGGAAATTTGTACGAGTCATTTTCTTCTGCGTCGAGGCGTTCTACATCCAAAGTAAAACGTTTGGTATCAAATAAACACAATTATGTGTTAGAAATGGTCCACACAACATTAATGTTGATTGTCTACATACAAAAATATGTTGAATTTTTAACACAAAATCAGTGTTAACTCAATTATTATAATTTCAATAAACAGGTAAGATAATTAATGGCTCTTAGGAAAATTATTTTACTTCATTTATTTAAATTTCAGGCCCAGCAGTCTTAAACTTCAATAAAAGCAGGGATTTTTTATATGTTGGAAAAATATAATGTGAAAAAGTGAGGTTAGTTAACCATTTTATATAATTAGAACAGTTTTTTCATGTTCAAAATCAAGTACCAAAAAGAAAAACAAGAAATTAAAACACACATTTATATAGCACATAATAATTTATTGAGAATCACAACTCCGTAGCTGAGTCTTATTAGGACTATTAAATCTCAAAAAAAAGTAAAAAAATCTGATTAATTTGACCATTGATTTGGTCTTTGGAATGTCGTAATATCATCTTCATTGGCATATGTTTAAATCACATGCCGTTTACAAAAGTCCAGTTATAGTATTTCTTAATGACCCAAGAACACAACAATAAAATTACTATAATCAAAACACAGAATGACATAAACAATAAAATAACAATTAGGTTAATGTTCTCCAGTGTCCATAAAAACATATAATTTGTAGCAACAGATCCACACAAATGTCGATAAATCAATGACACTACTTAAAATAAAAGCTATTTTTAATAAGAAAAAGAAACCAAAAATAAATATCTTTAAAATAATACTTATTATTTAAATGTAAATGACTTGCGAGAAAAATTTTTTGTTAAGTGGCCCACAAAAAAAATTACATATATGAAGTTAAACCTGTGGCGAGAATCACTGTTTTATTTGAGGGGAATCTGAAGGTACTTGAGTGTGTAAAAATCGAGCATCGCATTCTGTAAATGAATTTGAGTTAAGAAGAGCTCAAATGATAACAATGTGAATGTTGTCCGGCACAACCACATACAATGAAACCAGTGGCAGGAACCACTATTTTACATGAAGAGGATCTGTAGGTATTTGACTGTGGAAAAATGGATGGCCACATTCAATCAATTTTTATCCTTTTCTTAATTTTTATCCTTGAAAATAATTGTAAAAGGTTGTATTTTCATACTTTAAATACTTAAATCCAAAAAACAATGCACCGACTTGGGTCTCATATTAATTTAAAATTATAAAATACACGATTTTTTTGGTGTATATCATAATTTATTCAGTTTAACATGAATGATTTGAACAAAATAAAACCTGATAAAAGACCTAACATGATAAAAATCGTGTATTTTGTAATTTTTATTAAAACCTGAAGATTCGGGAATAATTTTTTTTTCTCCTTCATCGAATTATGCTTTTCGGTAACGTCACACTTATAGTTTATCGAAAAAGGAAACACCAAAAATTAATCTGGCAACATTCAGATCGTTAACACCAGATCCATTTATAGAATGCGGGGTTCGATTTTTTGCATACTCAAGTACCTCCAAAATACACTCCATATATGGTATTATAATGTATTGTGTTATTGAATATACAAATTAGAAATGAAATCTATTACACACAATTATTTTTATCTTGATAGAAAATATAATTCGATTATGATTGATTTAGTTTTTTTGTTTACCTGTAGGTGGTCTTTCTCACACAGACTTATTTAGTCAATGTTTCATCAAATTTTTATGATTAATTTTATCAAATTATTTTGCTACTTTCAAATTTTTATTCATGTCTCAGTTCACTAATAATAGAGCTTCATGACAGCGATACTTTGTTAAGACTCTAAAAAGGATCTGAATGATGGTGGTTTAATTCTTTTATGACCCTCCTTCTTCCATTTCAATACATATGCTATGAAAAAAAGTTATGTAAATTGGAAAAAAATAAACAGGGTTGAACTTTTGTTGTTTTATCGAAAAATGACTCGTTTTCCTGTTATAAGCGATCTACGATTGAAAATTGAAGAGGGAATAATACAAAAAAAATTGAGTACAAAATGATTCGAATTCTAGAAGATCAAAACCATTGGTAGAATTTGATTCTCGATTTTTACATACTCTATACCACTCATACTCTATACTACATACTCTATACTACTCATCGCTTTTTCTATAAGCTCGAGGTCCCATAAAAAGTAAATAAAATTATAGTTTATTGATGGGGTCTCAATTGTTTTTAAAAGTTTTTTAATTTATTTTTGGAACAACTTCGTTAAAAATAATCCAAAAAAAAATACAAAAATATAAAATATATATGAGCCTGAACGAGACAAAATCAATTTTGATGTGTATATTGATTTTGGGGCCACCAATCATTGGTAATTTTGATATACAGCTACATGAAAATAGAAAGCTCCGATGAGAACTTCATCGAATTCTCACATGGACTCAAATAAATACGAATTTACTAATTAAAAAACATTGGCTGATGATATCTGAAATATATATTTTATCTTAGTTGTTTAATTTAAAATAATTCTGACGCCGATTTATTAATAATAATAAAAGTCTGACTTGATATTCAACATTTTTAATAAAATGTTAGAAGTGTGAAATCGGCCTTGTTCTTAATTCTTTTCTTCGCCTCTACCATAATACCAATAGTTATATCTATTTTTAAAAATAATTAATTCTCTGCCCCATTGAAGGCAAAAATTAAATATTGATCGAAAATTGATATAAATTAAATAAATTTAAAAAAAATAAATTTATTAGAATAAAATATTCCAAAGGAAACATGCAATTAATAACCATTTTTTATTTCTTGCTAAATCCATAAAAATTATTTTAGATATTCATAAATTCATTTCGAAATTGTCTGTTGATATAAATTTTAAATAAATCCATTTATCATATTAAATATATGAGTTTGATTAAATTAAATGAAGTTTTTATTTGTATTTAAATGCATCAAGGAAACCGTAAGTCACATTTAATATAATCAGTAGTATTGTTGGTTGCCGTAAGTAAAACATATAATATTAAAAATCAACCAATGTAATTCTTGCATTTAATCAAAATATTTTGAAATTACTGTCATCGGTTTTAATCTTATTATTATTATACATGCTATAAATAAAAAACAATTGATTTTGTGATAAAATCTCATGTTTGTGTTTCAACATTTATTAAATTTTTGGTACAGTTTTGAATAAGTCTAAAAATATAATAGGGTATCATACATTATCAAAAATTTGTGTTGACAAATTCGTTGTAAAAATGACTAAACTAATTTGTTGTCGACGGTAATATATCAGGGAATTCCTAACAAAAAATAATCAAAAATTTTGACGGCATAAATATAATATAAATATATACATTATGAAAACATACAAATAGACAAAATTGTTGTCAAAATGACAATTAAACTACTTTGTTGTCAACGTTAATATATTAGAGAATCCATAAAAAAATTATGAAATATTTTGGCGAAATTAAATATAATAGTATGCATACATTATCAAACATTCGTGATAAAATGATTTGTAAAAAATAAAAACACATAAGACAAAAAAATATTTTGGCGATAACGACTATTTTGTTAATTATTACAGTATTGATAGAATTTTGATAATAATGTACACATCGGATCAAATTTGACTAATCTATCCAAAAATTATATTTGGTAATAATGTTAATTCGACTAGAATCTGCTTAATTTCTAAGCTTTAAATATATCATTTCATTTTATGTCTTCTTATAATATTTGGAATAAGAAGATAAGATTCTATATTTGGAATTTTTTGAAAAAATCCTTTCTCCAATTTGACCACGAAACAAGTTTTCTCAAAAAGTCTCAGTTTCGAAAAAACTCGGTTGAGAATCGATTAAGTTTTATTTTTTCCGCACATATCAATAAATTTTCTAAACACATTTTTCGAAATTAAACTTGATATATATAATTTCTTTTTTTTTTTTTTTTTTGTTCATTTATCATAATGCAAAGTTCGAAACTTCAATAATGAATTTGATCTATATAAAGTTTAAATCGTTTTCCATAAAAATTATTTCATTTTTAGTTCTAAACATTTCCAACAGCATTTGTGGATTACATACAAATCAGTTATAAGCTTTTCGATAAAATTTATAATTGAAATGGTAAATTTTGAATTAAACAATCATTTTTCAAAATAATAAACAAACATGGAAAGTTTGAATCATAATAATAGGACAATAAATTTAAAAATACTGCCTACAGATACATTTTGGCACCATCAATTACTACACTCAACAAAATAAATAAAAAAATTTCTTTTAACAAATATAATTAAAGAACAAATAACAAATATCAAAAGTCACGACTTTTTTTTCAAGTCCAAACTTTTCACTTTTAATTCTCATATGTGTGATATTGAGTGTTTGCACACCGCTAAAGACAGTAAAATACTGGTTGGTTACTTTCCTTTTATTAAATTTTTGATAACTCTCATAACGAAATTTTTTGAACCAATACTATTAATTCTGAAGAACGCAAAGGAACGCCACGCCGCGCTAATGTAAGTTTCATTAAATATTAAATATTTATAATATTGAACACTAAAAATATAGACAAATGAATTTCATCAAAATCCTTCCAATTAAGTCCAATTGCCTCGCCTAATCTAGATCCTTTTTAGTATTTAATTGTCTAAGAAAAACTAGTTTTGCAAATAGAATCAGACATTTTCTGGAAAAGTAATAAACAATCTCTCTAAAACGGCTCTAGTACTCAGACAAAACAATTGTGGTTATTAAAAAAAACCCTAAAAATTACTATAACGTTTACTAAAATTACTATAACGTTTTAATAACGTCGGATAGATTCTATGTTTGTAATTATCAAATTCCGACATAAAATTTGCTTCCAAAAAGGGTAGAAATTTGTAATAATTTTGAAAAATTTATGCAAATTAATTTAATAAAAATTTTGCAAAATCGGGCAGCCAAAAAATGTGTGCATATTCCCTATTTATTTAATCAAATATGGTGTATTTCATAATCTCAGATCATTTGAACTGAGATAAAATGCCCAAGGAAAGTGCAGGTATCGCTAACTGTGTAGTAATAAAATCAAGATCAATTAAAATAAAAATAAGAAATCAGTTATTTTTTTTATTAAATAAGAAATGAAAAGTTATCAATTATACAAACATATCTGTCTGATATCAGAAAGTTTTTTATTATTCCAATTCATTACATTTATATATACTATTATTATTATATAGAAATCTGTGGAGAAGCCGGTTTCAAATATGAAAATCATAGTAGACGAACGGGTGGGCAAATGATGTCCCATCCATCAAAATAAATAAAAATGTTTTAACCTTATAACCATATTAAGATAGATATAATAAAATGAAAGAAAAGTCCCTTAGGTGATATTTAATATCTATATATTTATTATTATACTTCTTATTATATCTGTTTTGAATGGGTCTGATGACCATGGCAATGAAATTCTGTTCTTTTTTTCTGTTAATGTTGTTGAATTTCACTTCCGTAATTGGTCAATTTAATATGTTGATAGTGTGCGTTGCGTGCAGACGCTATATGTGGCCTCTTGTGATATATTGAAGAAGCATTTATCAAGTAAAATTGTTGATTTTTTGAATAATTATTTGGATATCTTAAAAATAAAGTAATTTTTATTCTCAGAGGTAGATAAAAATATGATTAATAAGAAATAATTAGCTAATTTTTTATTTGAAATTGCGAAATCTATCGAGGTCTTAAGACACTTATTCTTCCCAAAATTCTAAGACTTAAAACTTGGTGTTCTTTGTATGATATAGACATCCGATAAGTAAAGCTAAGGGGATGAAAAATCGGCGGCATAGTTTATATGGAACAACGTGATTCCTTGGTCCAATCTACTTCAAAGTTTGCATAAACTTTCTTTAACAGAATTTATGGAGGACGTGTAGAAAGTATAAACTGCCTTGCGAAGTGGATGGGTAACAGCTAATATAAAATCAATATTTGTTTTTATTTAAAAAATGTATTTTTGGGAAAAAAAAACCTTTCAAAATTTCAAAACATTTGTATACTACATTAGATGTTGTCTTTATAATATATGTATCTTTTTTGGTTCGAATTCCACTTTAATCGGTGGAACAAATTACTAATTTTACCTCTCTTTTGTCATTCTTCCTTGAATTTCTCAACTTCTCGAAAAAATAATTTATCTCAACGAACATGAATCATTTTTTTAGCGTGAATTAACGTCGAATTAAAAAAGCAATTGGACAAGAGGGAATTTTTATAAGACGACAAGTTTTCAAAAGACGAAAATTTTCAAGAAAAAGATTTCCCTTCAAAAAAATGAACTAGAAAGTAAAGTAAAAAATAATTAATATAAATGAATTTACTTATGACCAATTACCCTTCGAAGTCGACCCCAATCACATATCCTAAGTTAAAAATTTGATACGTTGACGACTGAGAAATGTCATTGGTCACAAGGAAATTTTAGAAGTTTGTAATTAAAAATTATTTTTTACTATTTAGTTCATTTTTGAAAATTTTTTTATATAAGTTCGAATTGATAAAACGTCTCAAATTTCACCTACAATATCAAAACAATATTTATTTTTAATATAAACAGTTTTAATTAACGTAATTAACTAATTAATTCTTAAATATATACACCAAAAATTTGCAAATCATTATTTATAACGGTTATATTGAATAAATTGACATAAAATATGTATCAATATTTTGATTGGTAAATCATTATGTGACTAGTTTTATAATTTATGCATAGTTAACTGATTTTGGTAATAACATTTAAAATTGATACCCCACAAATGATGTTCATAAATTTTTATTTTGATATTTATTAGAATATCATTTGATTAAAATAAATTAAGTGATTAATTTTCAATGGATTTAAATACTGTCCATCGTAAATTGATTAGTTTTGTATAATTTTTATTATATGGTGAAAGTGTTTATAATTTAAGGTCTGCTATTTCTAAGACCTATTAAAATTGATTTTTTAACACTTCTACATAATTAATTTTGCTATACCTTTAATTACTATTTATAAAAATTAAATTAAAAAAGAAGACAAATTAATTTTAAGATCATTTTGATAGCAAAGTGGTTTGGAATTTTTTATTTCTATTTAAAACTATTTCAAAATACAATTTGATTTATAGATAAAATAACAGATTAGTAACATTTTGAAATGTATAGCACATATTTATTACAACGGCATGGCATGCTTTTTTCATGATCAGTGTATTTAACTCATGATCCGTATTTTAAATAGCAGATAAAGCTCTTTATGAACAAAAATTTAATCAAATTTTGAATATCAAAATTCTACAAAATTGTTTTACATTCATCAAAGTTTTCTCTCTAAATTTAAGAACCTTTTATTTTTATAGTCGACATATATGAGATATAAGAATATATTAAATTAAGTCTAAAGTTTAAAACGTTAGAAAATATTGCATTATTATTATGTTAAAAAAATTTCTTAATTAATCCATTTTCTGTCTGTCTGTCTGTCAGAACATTCGCCTGTCATCAAAATAACTCAAAACGTACGAAGATAGCAAGCTGAAATTTGAATGCTGTGGACACTTCGTAAGTTCTAGGCATAAAAGTAAGTTCAAATTCGTGAATGAGTAACATCTGTTCATTGGGTCCACTGAATCCACGATCCAACTTTTAAACTACAAGATATGGAAGAAACGTTCAAAGACAAAAAATGTTTATGTCTTCAAAGCCAAGAATTTTTTTCAAATAATTCTTTATTACATAATAAGACATTGATATTTTCGGGAAAACTAAACTATAAACAAAAAAAAATCAATGTTAAAGTTTCAATTTTCAAAACATCGCGAAAAACGAGGTTAGCAGTTCACATAAATATAACAAAACAGCATATGTCATAGAATCCTTGTTTCATATATGTATGTAATATATTCTATAGTTTACTAGCTAGTGACATCACCAGAGCTGTCATCAATCACATGTCGTTTCCGTGCCATATAAACTTTCAAAAGTAATAACATTTTTTTTCGTGTAATGTGAAAATAAACACAACTTAGTTTAAACAAAGTGAAATAGGTTTTTTATACGGCTATTTTCTTATAGGATTGCCACATTTTGTAGTATATTTTAAAAAGTGTCAAATTTATTATACACAGTATAATAATAAAAATGTCTAATTTACTATAATGTAATACATACATTATATCAATTTTCGCGTAAAAATAACTCAAAAAATAATTTTTCATATGTAATTCGACATGCACATTCTTGACATGATAACGGAAGCTTACTTAAAAGTTTTTCCTCGAATAATATTTCTAAATATAAAATAAATTTTTGTACAGTCAAACCTGGTTAAAAGAGAGTTCAAGGGACCATGATTTTATTCTCGCTTGTCAAGGTTTCTCACTAATGCAAGTTTCTAGCTTATAGAGGTATAGAAGAGGTTTGTCTCACTTACAGAGGTTTATTCAAAATATTTAGTTGTAAACATGATAAAGAATAATTTATTAGAGTGATTACGAAGTTATTATTGAAATACATAAATACAAAGAAGCAAGTAACAGGTTAATTTTATTTAAAAAAATTAGTCAACTTTTTTTGTTAAATATTATTTCTTTGAATTACAAGAAAACAACATAGTTCCTAATTCCTGAAAAAAAAGAATGAGCCATACATAGGAAAATTGTCGCTTATAGAGGTAAATACGAAGGAGGCTCTCAGTTATAGAGGTCAGAATGGGAAAAACGACTGTCACTTAAAGAGGTTTTTGTTTCTCACATATAGAGGTTTTTGAGGGGTCAAAGCTCGGGACCTGAGAATTATTTTCACTTATAGAGTTTTCTCGCTTACCCAGTTCTCTCTTACTCAGGTTTGACTGTATTTTATTTTAGAAAAGTTATTTTAGGGAAAAACTTTTTGACAAGCAAGCCCTCTTTTCATATTAAGATTAACCACGCTAAAATTGTTTATTTATATGCGTGAAAATCAAAAGAAATACATTGTATATTGAACTTAAGTGCACGAAAGATTGTCTTTAATATAGATGTCTCTTTATTGGTAATTTTTTTTTACTGAAAATTAACTGCTTGGAATACATTTTTAGGGGAGGTGATTTAATTTCTTTCGATTTTCTCGAAACTCTGAAAACAAAGTAGGTAAGTCTCTTTCTCTTTTTTTTTTTTTTTAAATCTAGTTTTCCAGATAAAGTCTAAAAATAAGCCGAAAATTGTGAGTACTTACAAAGCTTACGTATAAGAGCTTGGTATATGATAATATTGTAATACATATTATTATATATGTGCATGTCGAATTACGTATGGAAAATAGTTTTTTGACTCATTTTTACGCGAAAATTGATATAATGTATATATTACATTATAGTAAATTAGACATTTTCTTTATTCTACTTTGTCTCTATTTTGGTTCGTAATTCAATTAAAATACTTAAAATTTTTGAAGAAAATAATTTTACTTTTACATAAAATAAAACTAATTAAGCACCTTTAAATTTTTCAAGTATCTTTTCTACTTTATCATATAAATCATGTCACAAACTCAATAAACAAAGCGCCACTAGATGATGATTAATCTTAAAAAAAATAATAATAATAATAGCAACTCTTTGAAGTATATAACACCTTTGTTCGTTGCAGTGTGTTGTATATAATAATAGTTTAAAACTTGTAAATATTTCAGTAAAATCATTAATATCCGTTAGTTTGTCGTTTAGTTAGTTATAATAATCAACGTTTACAATCAAAAAATGTTTCTTTCTAATAAACACGTGCTTAAATAAATATTAGTTTTTTTATATAATATTATTATTTATTTTATTATTCCTATTTTAAGATAGATAACTACATACATAGTAATTTATTTGTCGGTACCATGTACACAACACTAACATCACATCGCTAACTAATAATTATATATTTTTAAAATACGCGTTCTTTTTATTATTACTTGATTTTGAAAAGTTGAAAGATTATTAGGTATTTAGTTAAGAGTTTATTTACAATGTTTGTTTACTCTTTTTTTTTTATATTTTAAGTTTCTTGCCATATCTATTATGGAATTTTAAACCCACGTCTATACAGGGTGTAACAAATAGAGAGATTTCCAAATAAAGGTTAAGAATTCTTGAATTAAATGTTTTAGGAGATCGTGTACATTTTCTTTGCTCTAGCCTTTTTTTTCCTTACGTTATATATACATTTGTAAAGCTTCTATGAATAAAATGTTAAAATAACGTTATAGACGGAAAATCTAGCTTCTAAAATTGAGTAATTTAAGATAACAGGATGTTCAATCAAAACTCAAATAAATAATACCTTATTAAATTTTAATTTATTGATTTTATAGTTTATCGGCAAAATTTGAGCTTTTTTGACAAGATTCCCAAAATTCCCAGAGCATTTAGATTTCCTAACATTTCCAGATTTTGCAAACTTTCCAGAACTTTTCCTAACTCAATTATATAATTTTGATCTAAAAATATCGGTTCATTTGTCTTCAAAGCCAGAACGATTAAAGATAATATTTGATGCGAAATTGGTAATTTTTTTAAATTTCTCATCATCAAATAACCGAAATTTTTATATTTTTGAGCTTAACTTACTCTAAATATATCAAAAAAAGACAAAAGAATAATTTTATCGTATTTTAAGTATTTGGATAAAATTTAACCTAATTCCCAGGGTAGAAAAAGATGTAAAATATAATTTCTTCATAAAAAATTAATCGTCGCTAGTGCCGTTTTACACAGTCAATATAACACGACAGGCCATAATAAACACAAAATATAGTATCGGATAAATTTTACGAGGCATTATAAAACTTTTTTATATACTTACAATATAAAGTTATTTCATTCAAGTAAACTGGGTAACGCTCGCTACAAAATGATTGGTTTTAATATTTGTTTTTTTATTTTAAAACAGAAACATAAAAGAAAACAATGTTGCAAATCACTTATTACACAAGAGTTTATTACTTCAAATATATTTACTGCGAAGATTCTTGTTGTTCGAAAAATGCTTTAAGACTATTCTTCTTTTTACTAGATTGAATGGAGAAAAAATTTAAAATACCTAAAGAGGTCTGAGCAGATAGGAGATGCTTATAAAAATGTCAGGTGCTTAAATTACACGAATTTTGGTTGATAAATAATTATGAATTATTGCTTAAAATAGGCTTTTGGATCCCATTTCAAACAATAACTCAAAAACTAAGCATCGTTAAATGGATATTTTTTTTTTTTTTAATTTACCTGCCGAACAGAACAACCTTTAAAATCGTTAATTTATCGAAATGAGATTCATTTCAATAATTGTATATATTTTCATTTTAGAAGTCATGTATTTTCTTAATTCAGTTATAAGGATGGCTTATCCATCCTCAAAGTTTCAGTTTTATTTCAATGAGGTTTATAAAAAAAAATATCCATTTTCTAAAAGATGTAATAAAAATTGTTATCTTGATGTAACTAGTATATTTAATGATGTATTATAGATAAGCTTAGACTAGGTGCTATAGTTTTTAAGTTGTTTTATATTAATATGATGTTAATAAAGGCTTATTAATTTTAATTAGATTGATACAGCAAAATGTTCTCGATCTAAAAGAAAAATACGAAAAGTCGAGAAAAAAATGTTTGCCTTCAATTTCGATAAAATTTTGTTTATAAGAGTTATTTGAACCGTTTATTACAAAACAACATCTATTTAACGATTTTGGATGCTTAGTTTTTAAGATATGATCTAAAATTCATTCCGAAGGTAAATATTTCGTAAATATTTTATGCGATATCTCGAAAACTAGCCATCCATTCGTAAAATTAGTATTTTTGGTTTTCTTAGACGTTAATTTTCCTTTTCGAATTTTAAAGCGTTTTTTAAGGTTTTTATGTATAATAGTAGATAAATAATTTATTACAACGGTTTATTATTGGTTGTTACATGGTAAAACAAAATAAGCAAGTGAACTATGGCGGAGTGAAAACTGGCCTAAAGTCAATATTATTATATTGCATTGCAAGAGCAAGCAAGCTGTTTTTATAATCATATAGAATTGATCTTATAGCAAAGAACATACAATAATATGCTATTATATACATAGCACATGTCTTATTCAAACAGAAAATTATTTGATTCGCTTATAATATAAAATAAAATAATATAAAATTTTTAATTGGCTAATAAAAAATAGTTTTTGTTTTTATTCAAGCTTCAATAAAAATAAATTGAGTAATATTTTTTTTTTAAACTAAAATAAAATTAAATATATTATAAATTCATTAAAATCAATATATTTGTAATGCAAATATTGATTACTTTAATAGTTTTTGTTGTTGTTGTAATTTAAATAAAGTCAATTACTTTATTGACTTGTCATATTTTCTTTAAATAAGTTTATTAATAACTTTATCATTGAGTTGATGAATGATTAACATTCAAAAGACATTAGGTATAATTAAGGACGATCCAAAAAAAAATCAGTTTCCTTACTCGATTGAAGACTTATATACAGCGACTTACAATAAGTACCCGTAAATTCATAAGCACCAAGCCTCTTAAGCCCCAAAATCCTGACACCAAACTTATAAACCCCAATGTATATTTTTTTTAAAACAAAGTTGATTTTGAAATAACCTTGAAAGTCATTTCCACGGTAAAAATGAATACATTATTGATCCCGCATTTAAAATTCTACAGCTTATTTATTAAAATTAAAAGGTGATATTTTTAATGTTTATATCACATGACCTAAAACAGGATCTGTCATGGTGTGACGTCATGTGGGTGTACACTATAAGTTGCCATCTGTCAGTTCACCTTAATTATAAACAAAATAATTGACAGTGTTAGGTTATGTTTTGGTCTTAATGTGTTATACCAGAATTCTCAACATAATGTACCAATATTACGTCACTAAAAAATGGCAGACAGCGTTTTTATGGTAAAAGGTTTAAATTTTAATGTTATTTTATGGCAAGAAATCGCTTTTATTTTGCTAAAAATATATATAATTTTTTTTTTTTTTTTGTGATTTCGCATTTAAGTATTGTTGATCTATCCTAATTATTTATCCGGATAAAACGATTTTAACAGTTAAAATCGCAATTAAATTTATGGTTTTCGATAGTTACTCCACTATAGTTCTTGAATTCAAACTCATAAAATTGGCAAGATTATCTTGTATTACAGATTTTTTTGTCAAATTAATTTTGTTCGCCATTTTCCAAAAAATTAAATTATTGCCAAGTTAAGTTTTATTTAACACGTATTGATTTACTAACTTTAATTGTAGGCTACATTTATCGCACGTGTTCAATTAAACTTTCGTTTATTCCAAGTAATCGGTGGTATAACTGAAAGTATAATAATTTTCAAAATGATTTATAATTATCGATATTAAAAATTTATAAGATGGATTTCAATTTCTTATTGACTGACTGACACACATATTGATATATTCATTTATCATTCCATGCATTAATTAAAAATTTTCAACATGGTACAAACGTACATCTTTCTTTCTACCATATTCACAAACACACCTAATAAAATCACATGATGAAGTTTAACGAGTTACCATCACAACAGAAAAAATAAAAAATATCGTGTTTTCACATCAAGAACATAAAAAAAATTGTATATAAACGATTATTTTATGAATTATGTTAATTAGATACTCGATTTAATTTTAGCTTTCATTTCTCACTTGTTCAAATAAAATATACATAAAAGGATAGATATTGTAATCAAATCTATTGTAATAATTTCCGTTCAAATTTAAAAATACGAAACAATTTTATTTGGTGTGGAAAGTACGAAATTGATAAAAAGTCTACAAAATCATAAAAAGTTAAAGGTTGATAGACTATAAAACCCTTATCCAATCTGATTTGATACTATTAGGAAGGTAAATAACAGAGCTATTTTTGGGTGTATCTAAATAGTGATATTTTTTGATAAAAATTAACATTTCAAAACATGTTTATAGTACACTCATTTGGTTCAAAAAATTGAAGTTGCCTGGAAAGTTTTCCGGGAGTTTTGAAAATTGGCTATTTTATAGATTGATATCTTTGCCGCTCGCGTCACCATATTGGAAAAATTGCGCGTAAAAGCAGTTTTTTGATAAAAACTCTTTTCCGACGCATTTTACAGAAAAAACATATCTATACAAATTAATTGTAGAGAAAATTTCCTACAGTTTATCTAAAAACCTATTGTTCCTACAATCAATAGTTTCAGTGTACGAGCGCCGGAAAATGTAGTTAAACACACGCTTAGGCAGAAATACTTATTTCCACACCACCATGAGTAGAGAAATTCTAATTGCAGGACAATTTTAGCAATTGAAAGATGAGTCAGCATATGCGACCTTACACGTGAATACACATATCCTGCCATAATTTTTTCAATTGAATTCAGTGCGTAAATAGTGTTATAGAGCTCTTTTAATTCACTCCTTATTACAGTGTTATTTAATTTTGAATTATCATCATACGAAGAAATGATTTCCCGCGTTTTAATATATAATGGCTGATCAAAAGTGCCGAAACAAGCATGCTGATGTGATGGCTCACATTTAAGCAAATAAGAGCGCAGTCAATAAAAGATTTTTCGAAAGGCAGTTCAGCTGCCGCTTCTTCCATTTATTTATTTAATGTTAAAAAAATTAATATTAAAAAAATTTACTTTTTTAATGATAATGAATTTTCTGCAGTAAATTTTATGTCAATTTCATTTCTAAATTATTAATTAATGATAATTTAAGCTGTTAATTATGACTAAAACACATAAGAAAGTTTTTTTTTTCGTTTTTATTTCTAAAACTAAACGTAAATAAATTATTTTCTATTCGTTTAATATATATATACTTGTATTATCCACAACTTCATTAAAATACATTTCACTAAACAGATAGCTGGAATATATTTTTTGTTATCAAGTAATACGACGTATAAAATTATAAATTATAAAACATTAATCATATTTTATTTTTGATATAAAAACACATATGTAGGTACTCAAGTTATAATCAACACTAGATAAGTATTGTATAAATTGAATGCAATGTGAGTAATTATGTGCAACATCAGTCCACTAAATTGTAATTGGAATTGAATACACAAAAGTGGATGAGATACCTTTTTCGGAAAATACAAATATGCTACAATTTTCAATATTTCACAGCTGGTATAAGTAATGCCGGGCAAAAATGTTTTGCGTAAATATTATAAGGTTTTAAATTTCGTTAAAAAAATTAATTCAATTTTCTTTACTTAAAATTTTCAATTTTTCCGATGTTTATACGCTATTTTAAGTGTCTCAGATTTATTGCTCGTCAATGTTCATTTATGTTCCATATAATTTTTTTTTACATTTACAATAAAGAGTCGTTTTTTTATGAATTGGAAGGAGATTCTGCCAGAAAAGATTTCAAATTATCCTCAAAGTTCTAAAAGGATGTCTACTATATTCCAAGAACGCTTTCTACGTCACACAATGATTTTTTCTAGACCATTTTTTGTAAATATGAACTATTATTCGTCATTTTTAAAATGATTTCCTGTTCTAGGCCAGAGCAGTGATTTGTTCATGAGTTAGCATCATTATCGGATAATTATGAGATCAAGAAATAATTAATAATTATTACGAATATTTCAAAAATTCATTTTTTGGAAATCCAGAAAAACATTCCCTAATTATTTGCATAATTATCCATTTTCTTGGACTTTTAAAATCAAAATTCCCTGACTTTTCTAAGTTTTCAAGGTTTTCCCAGACCAGTTGATACCCTATTTTAATAACAAAGAGAACATTGACGAGTCAATAATCGTATTTTCGAATTGAACATTAATGCGTTAGTTCGAGGTATTATACACACAAAAAATCGATCAACCAAAAATGTGATGGATTCTGGAAAATTTCGTAGTTAAGGAGTAGCTAGCTATAGACTAAAAATGTTAGTTTTCAATTTGAATGTAGAAAAACTCCTGATAGATTTCAAAAAAAAAAGGGTAGTGCCCGTTTGACCGTTGTATAAGCATATTCAAAGACAGCTATTCATGATTTTATTATTTGTAAACAAATGTAAAAGTTTATATTTTAATCAATTTATATATTATTTTCATTCGTGATTAGTCTTTTACACAGCAAATTAGTGACTAATTAGTATAATAAAAAACATTTGTTTTTATTCAGCACGCCTGGATATACATACCACCAAAACGCCTCAAGCTTTTATTTCAAATAATTGCAAAAAAGCTAATTTTTCACATATTTTTATCGTCCTACATTCGGATGATTCTAGTACATTTATTAGCCGAAGAAAAATTAAACTTCGGGACATTATTTTGTAGAATTTCACGTTTATTAAACATTTAAAAAATATTTAAAATATAATGTCTTGGCATGTCTTACTCTATACGACCATTTTCAAACTTCTGTTAAATGTTTAATAAAAGAGAATATAAAATTAAGGTTGAAGTATTTCTTCGTCTAAAAATAAAATTCGACAAAATAAAGCTCTCTTTAAAAAATAATAAGACGATAGTTCTTATACTTATTACAATGATAATATGTCAGAGTATATTAATTTTAGCCTAAAGCGTGTAACGCTATCAAATATTGACCACACAAATAAAATTTTAGTATAGGTGTTCATAGAAACTTTTAATTAGTCCATTTCCGACTGTCTTCCTGTCCGTCCGTCTGTCCGTCATTACGATAACTCAAAAACAAAAATAGATAGCGATCTGAAATGTCGGTGACGTATTCCAAATATAAAAAGTGAGTTTAAGTTCGTGAATGAGAATAATAGGTCCATTGGGTCCAATAAAGTCTTAACCCAACTTTCCATATAAAAAAAATTTTTAAAACAGCTTTTGTTTGAAACATTTTTTTGTAAAACGGTTTAGTTTTCCACAATTTTAGCTCAAATTTGGCTAATAAACTTTTAATAAATTATGATATATGTATACATATATCACTGTACAGATCGGATATTTACAGTAATTTATGAATGCTAATAAAAAATAGTCAATTAAATTCAATCACATATCGAGTATCTAAAAATTAAAACTAAATTTGCAAACAACTTCTAATTATTTAAATAATACGTTTAAATTGAATATTTAAATACCCATTGCAATTATTTTGAGTTTGAAGTTAGAATATATACTATCTTATCCCTTATCTCCTTGATATAAAATGTTAATGTTGTCAAAGAATTAGAACAACCTAGAAATAAAAATAATTACCCACATGTCTCAATAAATTACAATTAGGTTATAACAGTTATTCAAATCATTCATTAACATAAACATACTTTTAAAGGTCGTAATATCTTGGTACAGTATTATATCTAGTGCACATTAAAAAGTTTCCAATTCTTTAATAAATGTTTGATAAATTATTAGAATATAATATACCGGAAGTATCACGTAAATGTAAAAAAAAAATATTATTTACTGATTGAATGGAGAAGATGATGAATAAAAAAAATTTGCTACTTTACCCATCAAAAAGTGAAACTAGGATCAATACCAAACAAAATTCAAAACTTAAAATTGCATCAAAAACGAATAAGTTAAAAGCTCTTAAACATTGTTTTCCATCTCTTTATTGCAAACAAAGTTTTATGGGTGATTCTACAATAAGCGGTCATTTTCTATAGAAAAATGGCATAACGAAATTTTTTAATATTAATGTAATTTATATAAAATTTTTATTCACAATCAACAACTTATTTGTAATGTACATACTAACATTATTTTTGTTATATTTTGAAGGAAAGTGTATATAAGTGCCATAGACATCGATAGGACCTGTTATTGTAGAATGACCCTTATGTATATTTACTATGGAGATGAACATGTATGGCGTAATTTTTGCAAATCTCTGTTTAATTAAGAATTTTGAACGTTCATATTGGGTTAATTTTTAAGATTTAAAAAAAAAAAATAACTTAAAATTCATGTTCCTGAAATAAAGACGCTTTAACTGGAGTGATAAAAAAAATTTGTACATCTTCTCTATTATAATATTAGGTAAAAATAATAGACAATGATTTTAATGTATTCTAGAAAATTTTTTATTGACCTCAGATTAACTTATTAGACGGATATTTAGTTATATTTGATATTTTATTAGTTAAAATTTCATTTCGCCAACTTTTTACCGATTTTGAGTTTTCGAGCCAGACAGATTGATAAAAACATGAAAGAAATTAATCAAATAATTTGTTCAACATCTTTTAACACCATGTATCTAAACGTTTTCTTTCGTTGCTTTGATTACGAAATACTACTTCATCGATAAAATGATATATGTTTGTGAATGGGATATGATTTAACATTGAAAATTTGTCAAAATTTATTAACAAATATAAATAAATTATTGTTTAAATATTCTATTTTTTTTTTAATGACATGAATTCTTTTCAATGATTCCTACAATTTTCAATCCAATAAATCTCATATTTACTTATTATTTCCTAATTTTTTTTTATTTGCTATACAATTTACATGCAAACAATTGAATATATAATTATATTTTCTAGAATACTAATGTTTAAATTTAGCTGAGTATAGGAGTTTGATCGTTTAAACAGTCCCTTCCACGTTTTCCATTGTATTCCATTGAAATATGTGGAACATATAATAATTGATGGAACACCCGGTATAAAATCAAATAAAAAATGTCCATAATTAACCAGAACCAAAAAAAAAAATCTAATTTAATAAATAAATAAATCATCAAATGAAACGCAATCCAAAAAAAAGAACGCTTTATTAAACCACAATTCCATTAATTTTATTTACTAGAGAAAAATTGTGTGGTTTCAATAATTTTTTTTTCTTTATTGTTAATATTTTGACCGGAAATATGTATCAAATATATATTTATTTGTTTTCATAAAACTCATAAGCGAGTGTATATACATTTATTAACCTAATTACATACATTTCGTGGCTGATACCATTAAGATGGTTTTTTTTAATGTATGGTTTAGGAATTATTGAATTCGGACCTGAGTAACTGCAGATAATAATTATTGTTGTTACATATATATTTAAGAAGAAATAACTGCTATTTTTTATGAGAAACGATCGTAATTACATGTTTGTATGATTACGTTTTCAAAACGTTCAATAACAGTAAAATTATTGCTGTTTATGAATAGTTCAAAAGTTCAGTGTTTTTGAAAATGTCGACATGTTTATTTTGTCCTCGTAGGGACTCGTAAGAAGATATATCTGATACTTTGACCAATTTTTTACACGATTACAACACTTCGTTTGTACAAGAAAGTTAACTGTGATTTCTTTTCCAAAACGTTATACAAACGCATAACGAATGCTTCTTTAAAACTGGAAAGCTTTTATAAAATTGATTTTTAAATTTATTGATTTTAGTGAGATAATTAAGCTCAAAGTTTGCGATTCCAAAAGTCACCATTTCCATTCAAAGCATGAAAACCGTTCTGTCCTCCTAACTATTTTCTATCGTATCATAAAAAAACTCGAACATAACAGGGAAGATGCACAAATTTTTTATCACTTCAGTGATAGAGCCTTTACTTCAAGAACTTGAATTTGAAGTTATTTTTTTTTAAATCTTATAAAATAGCCAAAATCTGCACGTTCAAAATTCTTAATAAAACAAAGATTTGCAAAAATGACGTCATACATGTTCATCTCCATAATGATTATATTTGTAAGGGTTATTCTACGATATAGATGTCCATGGTACTATATACATTTTCCTTCAAAATTTAAAATATTTTTAGTAAGCACAAATGAGTCGATTGTCAATAAAAATATTATATAAATTACATTAATATTCAAAAATTGTATTATGCAATTTTTTATAGGAAATAACAGCTTATAGAATCACTCATAAAAATTTTTTTGTAAGAAAGATATTGTAAACAATCTTTAACAGCTTTTAACTAATTCGTTTTTGAATCAATTTTAATTTAATTTTCGAAAAAACTAGGAGAATGAAGACAAGTTTTAAGAATAAGTAAACAAAAATAACACTTCCTTTTGTTCTTCGAAACATTAAAATTAAAAATATTAATTTTTATCTTCGTCTACACTTTTCCTTCCCAAACTAGAGTCACACAATAGCAATTTTCGCATCTTACCCATAATTTCGAATACAGATAGAGAAGATTTTCTATTTCTTTATTTTCCAAAGCTTAAAACATGTCTACATTTGTAACATTAGTAAAAACTAATAATATTTATAACATGATAAATGATTTGACTATACCATTTTTAATATAGTAAATCCTCTGACTATACTATACCAAGATGAATCTAAGTTAAATCCATAATTAAGTCAATTTATGTTACACTTTTCTAAAGTTAATTTCCATAATTAATTATTATAAATTCTAATCACGTATTTTTATTTAAGGATGTTTGGTAGGTATATAAAAATGCTGCATGAAAATTTCAAAGAACGTTCATCATTCCATTCTAAATCACCTGTATAAATTACAGACCTATTCACTAAATTTTTAAATAGTTATAGCAATTTTATAAAACTGTAATTTTACATGTAATCTAATGGAGATTCGTTAGCCGAAAAGATTAAATTCGTATTTATTAACTGAAAAAAAGGTACCGCGAATTTCAAACTTTTATAATAAGTATCTTATACTCTAGAGAACTAATTGATCATAAATATTTTAAAATTCACTAAACCCTTTTCGAGGAAAAAAATTGAAAACTGGCGGATAATGTAGGTTTTAATGGAAAAATTAATTAGTGCATAAGAAAGTCCAACGTCACTTATATCAGCTGAGACGTATAGTCACTAGCAATTGTTCGTTTTAACTAATTTTGAAATCGTTTTAATTCGTTTAAATAAACTTTGTGGAATATTATTTTATTCTGACATCAATACAGGCAGGCATGATTTAGGAAGTTTAAAAATTTAAATAATTTATATACAAATCTTAACTCATAATATTAAATGTTATGGTTTTAATTTGATAGCTTAATACACAATGTATTAAAGACAGCGCAATATATCATCTTTAAAGATACTAACAACATTAAAATTATATCACTATATTAAGGTGTTGATTAGATTTCATACAATAAAATAAAAAAAGATTTTATACAAATAATTTATGGAAAAAAAATTTATAAAAAAAATTATTAAATCATTATTCTAACTATTCGTAATGTATTCTAAAATAATTAGACCATAAGTTACAGCTTATATATAACTTTCGATTTGAAGTTGAATTCAAGTCTACATGCTGGGACAAAAATTTTTTATAAAAGTTTAAAACTATTAATAATTTCACTTAAAAGGTCGTTCGTTGAAAACAAAAAAAATGTGTTGAATTTAGTTATTTACAAATCTAATATTTAATGAAACTTAATTAGAACATTTTTTTATTTTTATATAAACTATAATCGTCAAGTGAAATAATGTGAGTTCATTCCATTCCATACACTTTTTCGGCCACTTGTATCTCCCAAACATCCTTAAAACATTGCAGTCTGATTGATCATCTGAGATACAGTGTCATATCAACAGATGTTCTATCACACATAAAATTGATCTCAATGTCGTCAACCTCACACCTATAAAACATACATCTACTACTCTTGTTGTGTGTTGATCTGAGAAATCAATAATATTATAATATTTATATCAACAAACAACATACTTGCGATAATAATAATAATAATTGATTATTTACATTTTGGTCCTCATTTAAGTATTGATTGCTCAATCAAGTTATGATAATTATTCATTAATTAATTGTTTGTATAAAGTTAATTAAATAACAAATATTATTTATTCATTCCTGTTTGCACTTACTCCGTTAGTTCAAGAACAAAATAAGGTTTTGAATTGTAAAGTAAATATAATTTTTTTTATATATTTGCAAACATTTATATTAAGAATAAATAGGAAATCGAAGAGGATGCAAGAATTGAAAATTTTTTAAAGTTTTTTAATAAAAATTTTGTAAACGATTTCCACAGGTGACCTGAGTTCTTCAAAAAAAAAAATTGGCAACAATATTCTGTCCCGTTCAAAAGTTATATGTCGTATTTTATGCAAATTGTGAAATTTTCCAACAAATACTGCTACGATTAAAAATACTCTTTAACATCATCTCAAAATTTTTTTAATCATTCCAGTTCCTTGTGGAAATGTGAAAAATTTTCATTCAATTCTTAATTCTCAAAAAGTGAGTGCTCAAAAAAAATTTGAGATGGGGTAACGGATAATTTTCAAAAGTTCCAGCAAGTTCAAGCAAATATCCCTATTAATTTTGAACGGGGCAGACAATTTTTTGTTTTGGTGTCGTCCATAAAATTTTAATAAATTAATCTTTTAAAAAATTTTCAATTCAATTTCACCCTGTTGTATGGCTAAATCATCTTTAAAGAGGCAAATTTATTCAAAATCTGAAAATAAATTTTTTTTATAAATAAAACGTTTTTCAAGGCGAAGATTAAATATTATAAGCAAAAATTTAATTCACCTTACTTACAATTCGCGGCTGTACCAGTTTTTTTTTTATCAGACCATTCATTATGTTTCGAAATATGTTTAATCAGTACCAGGAATTGGATGACAAAATGTTCGGTTACCTTTTTATATATTCGTCATAATGAGCGAAATTACTGAAAATTTTAAGTTTTTCTACAATTTTACGAATTTTCTACAAAACAAGTTTTTCATTTTTCCTATCGGATGAAAAATAATAGTTCATTATAGAGCTTAATAATTCTTGTAAAATTTATGAAACGAAAGCAAAAAGCGTTTTTGACGGGTTAGATTACTAGTCCGTTATTTCAATTTCTTCCAGTGTTTACCATTTTTGATTCGTTTCATTTAGCTTATAGGTAACTAGCAAACTATCATTTTTGGAAAAGACATTGAGCTCGGCTTACTGAACCTCAAGTATTGCCATTGCAATCAAGTTGACAGAAAAATACATGCGTCTGAGTCAACAGGAAAATTTCGGAACAAAATAATATTTCGCCTTTCTCTTCCGAACGTGAGGTTAGGAACATTTTGAGTCAAAAGTGGCTGGCTTAAACTAAGAGTTATAAGTTTTTCCTTTAGTCAAATTACTCTTTTATTATTCAAATTCCGACCGTTTCTTTTTAAGACTCTAATATCTAAGTAACCTATTTTCCTCGGCGCTCTGATATAAAGACAACAAAAGCCACAAGGCACAATATAATTATTTTAAAATAATAGTGTCCATTTGAAAAAATAAATACCAATAATATATCTTTCCATGGGGCAATCTGCCTATGCTCCCATAAAAAAACCAAACAAATTATTCCTAAATAACAAACATTAGGTAAATATAACTTTGTAAGTGTTAATAACAGTTCTCGGTATTATTGAATCATGATGCTTCAACTTCAGGCTGTTTAGCTGTACAATGTGAAGAACTTTTGGTCTATAATTTTAATAATAAATCAGGCCATTAACATCATCTTACCAAACATGTAATAATATAATTTACACATTCATTAGGTTTCCTTTTTTTATTTTGTTTTCTAAGTACCGTTAGTAATTAATAAATTTATGTGATTGCCAGACGATTCGTCGCTCTGTCACGATATTCACACCAAAAAGAACAGTGTCGCAACAGGTCTTTTTTTTATCTCTATGTACTTCAGCGATGCATCGTTATGAAACCAGCGCACAAAGAAGGAAAGTGTGGCCATTATTTTGCCCACCCATTGAATTTTTTTCAACTGGTTTATACTATGTCTTCAAAATGATCTTCAAAATAGTGAGGCTAAAACCAAATTCCGTCTCACCACAGAACTTGGGAATCATTAGCATGGGAGCTAGGCCACTTTATATACGCCATCCCGCATGTTTACGCCACAAGTTAAAATCAAAAAGAAAACATATATTCGACGCCAATACCAATATCTTGATCACTTATTCCTTTGTATTAATTACCTACTTTGGCCTCTCAAACAAATGGATTGGGAGGTGAGAACATGTGTGTCTACTATATCTCAAGAACAAAATTCCCCGACGTTTTCAAGTCTCAAATTGAATTTTTCTAGACAATTTTTCGTAAATATGAATTATTATTCGTCATTTTTAAAATGATTTCCAGTACTAGGCTAGAACAGTGACTTATTTATGAGTGAACATCATTATCGGGTAATTATGAGATCAAGAACTTATTAATAATTATTACGAATATTTAAAAAATTTAATTCATGTTTTCAAAATCCAGAAAAAAATTCAAAATTCGCTGAGAACTTGCATTATTTACCATTATCCCTGACTATTTCAGTAAATTTGAAATTCTCTGACTATTCCAGGTTTTCTAGATTTTTCCTGAACAGCAGATACTGACAAATTACAAAACACTAGGGATAGTGGAAATCTATGCAGAAATCGAAAAGAGCTTTACTTGTGAGCGTGATACTTGGGAGCATCGATGTGCCAAGGTTTTTTTTAATTATGACAACTTTCGATTCTTATTCCAACCTATTACCAACAGTCATCTACCACGCTTACTTAATATTATAAAATACACTAATTTTATGGTGTATTTTATTATTTTTTCAGTTTAAAATGAATCTTTTGGGTAGGTAAATAAAATTAATTCTAATAAACAACTCAACACAGTATAAAAACTTTTTAATGTTTTTAAATAGGTATAATAATGAAAATAGGTAAAAATTTTTCATTTTTAAAGTCCACAACAACATTTCTCCATTAGGACACAAATTTTGTAGAATCAATCGAAAAATTTTTATTTTTTTCAATTGTAACAAACGGATAAATGATATCTATACAATAATTATTATTACCAACATATAAACAGAAAAAAGAATTGTTTTTAAATGACACAAAGAGGTCACTATAATACGGAAGTCAATGTCCGATAAAAAAAAAATTAACAATTGTACACGTGCTATTACGTATCTCTTGCAATGTGTGTATATAAAAGAATACTAAACGAACCTTCTTCTAATCATCAATCACTAGCTACCACTGACGATGATGCTTGTTGAATGTCTGTCTGCACATTCACTGAAGAGTTTGTCGGTCTGTCGGTCTATTATCATATGCATTGTATTTGTTTATAATAATAAAAAGTAAACTAATACCTTTTAAAATTATACAAGTAATGTGAATCTTCCTTCGTCTGTTTGCTTTGATTGGTTGAGTTGACTTGGTTGGTAAGCTTGTCAAGTTTATCATAGTAAATAATCTCTAACTGTGAAGGACAACATAATCAAAGGTTACTGACCAGGATATCATGTTTGATTTTTCTACTAAGGTTAAACTTTACTTGCATATCTTATGTCCATGAAAAATAAAGCCATTTACATTTTTTATTTAAATGAATTAAGTTGAGATTTGAGCAGAATAAAATTTATAAGTAAACATAATCTTTTGAAGAAAGGTAATTATATGGGCAAAACCAACATTACAACTGGTTTGAGAATTTGAAATTTGAGAATTGAATGGACCAAACACTTACGTGATTATCACAAAAATTGTTACTGTGTGCGGTCACCGCAAATCGGAGCTCCCAAAACGAGGTACAACAAACTTCATGGCGACTCAACTTTTTTATCAATTTATGTTTTCAAATTTTAATAGAAATTAGATGTAACAGATATAATAAAAATTTTTTCAAGTATATCACTACATCGAGCCCCTTAAAGAGATATTAGAGGAGTAAAATAACGGAAACTGGTAATCAACTATAGCTTCCACCAAGCTTTTGATCACCCAGGTTTGACTGTATTTTATATATACGCCTCGATTTCTGGCTTCAGTATCCTATTATTGTAAACTTGTTTGAAAAATCCAGTCAGAGGTTAAAATGTGAAACGTTTCAAGGCACTACCTACAAAGTCATGTATTATCCATATTTAATTTCAAAAGGCAGAATAATATTTTAAAATATTATTTTTTTTTTTTACTAAGGTATATAAAATTCTACGAAATTGCATCAAATAAATTGCATCGCGTGTGTTACGGATAATGATATGAACATAATACTCAAACAGTAAAATAATAATAATAATAATACATATAATTGTGAAGGACGTTCCGAGGTTATTGACTTGGTTTGTTTAGTGCAATACAATGCAGTCAGAGCACTTAATTCAATTGTCTGAAATAATTATAACAAATGTAATGATCCAAGATCCCAGTGCCGCCAGACTGGATTCTAATAATCTTAAGCCAACGGCCAATTTACATACTGACAGACACAATCAGCCGGCGATAATCTTATCAGCGTGTCCACTAAATCTCAAGAACGAAATTCTCCGAATATTCTAGATCTTAAATTGACTTTTTCTAGACCATTTTTTATAAATAAGAACTATTATCATTCGACATTTTAAAATGATTTCCAGCTCTAGGTCTGAACAGTGACATTTGTTCATGAGTAAGCATCATTATCGGATAATTATGAGAACAAGAACTCATTAATAATTATTAGAAATAATCAAAAAATTAAATTCATGTTTTAAAAATCCAGAAAAAAATTTCTTGACTATACGTGCTATATTTGCCAATTTCCCTTACTATTCCATGACTTTTTCAGCTAATTCAAACTTCCCTGACTATTTCAGGTTTTCCAGATTTTCGGTGACCAGTAGCAGTTAATATCATAAATATTTATTCTTTTTTAATAATAGGCAAAATCTATTTTTTACAAACTTCAGAGCGTCCATGAAACCTACTTTTCAAGAAAATCTAATGTTACAACAATTAACTCTTATACTCTTAACGACACTTGATATGTGCCCGCGGAATATTTGACTCCTGCGATTTGTCTGACTGTCCATAGGCGGTCAAGACTGAAGAATAGGTTGGATATATTACACAAATAATTGGGGTTCAGAGGAAAGTTTTTTTATAGTTTTAATTTTCTTACCCTCTATATTTTTAGATCCCTAAACACGAGTTTGAAGTTTGCACACAAAAGTTATGCCCGGAACTTTGTTTTCTGGGCATTTTAATCTATTTTTTGCCTATATCTCAGAAAGGAAGCGTTTTATCAACAAGCCCATGTTATGCAAAATTCCTTACATTTCATAAATTTGATGTTTTTTTGGTGTCTTATTTTGTTGCAACAATTTAACACATAACAATTTAATGAAGGGCGCACTAGCGTCCAAACGGTTAGTCTAAAGTAAGATTATTTTTTAAGAGCTTTAAAGGGTTTGGCAAAGGTTACCACAGACAAGAATTGTCTGGCAGTATGAATTAGGAATTTTTAAACTATTCTTTGGCTCATACATAACAACCAGTGAAAACTCGTCGGCAGAAGATCGTGTGCACAATATTACAAGTATGCATACAGTGAAAATACATACAAGCACTACATTGTTCCACACTTTTTTGTGAAAAAATAAGTAAGCTCTAGCGGCGCTGGGATCTTGCCTCGTATAAGAGGGATACAATACAATAATAAATGCACTTTATCTATATCAAATAAAAAATTATTTTATTTTTCTAAATATCCGTAAATGGAAAAATGATTCATAAACTTGTAATCAACAATATGGTTACTAAATTATCAACTTGTTTTTCGTACAAACCACAATTAAAATTTAAAAAAAAGTTTTCCTTATGTTAGCTGGGTTTTTAGAGTTGATATGGGTGAAATGTCGTTTATCGAGTTTCCTAAACAGAGTAGTAGTCACTCAGATTTAAAATATTGAAAAATCTTGTTCTGTCAGTTACCAATCAAAAAACAAAAAATAGTTTCTTTGTCATTTTAAATAGAAGATCAGTAAATTGTATATCTCATTCAAAAGTAATAGACTGGGCGCCCATAAGCATATTATATTGTTTATTAATATACCCATTCAAAAATATGTTTTATAACTTGATTACCGCTAGTGTAACAACTTTAGTCTCAATCAAATTCTGATGCGTTTTCTTTTTGTGTTTGTAAAATTTTCGATTACGCTTAGAAGCTTCAAATTGTTCAATTGTCACGCAATTAAAATATTTCAAAAGCAATAAAAACTGTTTCATACAGAAACACGAGAGTTTTAAAGGACGTTTTTATGGCTTAATTTAGTATTTGAAATGTAAAAAATTGAAATGTCGAATAAGCTTCATAATAATGAAAACAAAAAATTAAAAACTGTTGTTGACTTTTTGATATTTTTCGAAATTTTGTACAAAGGATTAAATTACCTGAATGTAAAGCCACGTTCACATGTACAGCAACCTTTGTGTGAACGTGATCGTTTAACACCGTCGTGTAACAAAAATTGATGTTACAACCGCGCCCCATAAATCATCGGTAAATTTGAATCGCATCAAAAAATGTGGCTAGTTGGAGTTACGAATAGTGTGGACTTAACGCAACATTTAATTCATATTTAATTTTATTGTATTTAAATACTTCAATATGGAATGGAACGAACAAAATACAATTTAATTTAATGAAATTTATCATCATAAACAAATAATATTACACGTAACAGTACAGATTTACGATACGATGTTACGTTACGAACAAATATTGCACATGTATACGCAGCTTAATAAACACATCTACCAAATTTAATGAAAATCGGACACAGCGTTCGAAGGTTACATCTGAACAAACAAAACACTTCATACATAGATACGGACATTTGTGTCTACACCAGAACAAGACTTAGCGGGACGAATTCAATCAAGAAAAACATAATTCATTTAGAAAGTTCATCGACTGACGAACATGGATGACACCACCAACCAGTTAAAACACGTCAGTAGCCTACCTATGGGTATGCTAAAAAAAATTGCACAATATTATGGAGTTGTAAATAAAAAAATAACCAACTGACATTGAAAAATGAAATAAAAAAACAGAATTTGATTTGATTAGTCATCATCGTCAGTCAGTCCACACCATAAGCAAGCAAACATTTCGTGGTTGAACTTCTTATGTTAGGAACCTTTTGACACCCACCTGATTTGGACAAATTTGGCAATACAACATTTGTTATAAATTATAATGTACGAATCACAAAGATTTAAATTACTTTTTGTTGATCGATTATTAAGAATGTGGTTGATATTATTCATAGCTAAAATATTCCTGTTAGTTCAGAACGGTAATAATTATAATATTTAAATGGATTTTTTTTATTGTCTGAGAAAATTATATTTTGAGAGGCCCCTGCGTATTTTTACTGTTACAGACTGTGGTGATTCTTTATATAAACAAATTTTTGATTGATTGATTTTATTGTTTGAGAAAATTATATTTGTTTATTGGAGTTCCTCAAATTTTTACTGTTATTTAAAAGAGACAATTTTCAAAAAAAGAATCATAAAAACGCATCGTAAAATCAGCATATAATATGAAGCAATCCATATAACAACTAATGTGATTATAGGAAGTAATTTGAAAAATTTTTGGTAATAATTATGCAAAAATATTGGATTATAAATTTTATCGAAATAGGAAAAGAAAATTTTCTACCAATTTTTTCAATTTTCTTAAAGCTTATTGAAAAGCACAAAGTTTTCCGTTTTGATTCGGTAGATATAATTAAGTTACGTTGAATAGTCACATGGAGACCTTAACAATTCCTTTTTGTGCTCTGTACGGCGCATTCGAGCTTGCTGCATTATATATGATATAACGCAGAAGCATTATATATGATAATTTGACCAAAAGAATACAAAAACGGATTTATTTGTTGATTGTAAGGTAATTTTACTAAATTTCTCTTACTTGAAAAGTAGTAATTTGAAAAGATTATTGTCAATATCTGTATGGCCAAGAATTTTATAAATTACAGAACGTAAAATACTTTACAAAAAATATTTTGATATTTTTAAAGTGTCAAATTTGGATTAAAGTTTTTATCAACTGCTGTAGCTTTGATATTTTGAACTTTTTTGTAAATCTCTTCTAGAAAAATAGTCTATTGGTTTTGTACCAATATTTTGCCAAAATTTCTATGAAATTAAATTGTCTGATCATTTTGTCAATTTGGTGTGTCTTTAATGAATACGTTTTTATTAAATAGAATATAAATATTATTTTCGAAATAAGTGATAATTTTATTTTACTATCAATTAAACTATCCCAGTGGGAAGAAGTTTTTATATTGGGCTCGATTTTATGAATACCGAATTTTGACATACGTTTACGTTTCAAGCTCACCTGGCTATATGCTATTGGAATTTATCTCGAGAAAAAATAATGCTTTTGGCATGGAACAACTTAAAACTGAATTGAACAAAATTTATCCAAAAATACTTTGTTGAGAATTTAAAAAAATGTAATAAAAGACAAAAAAATACCCATATTCGTAATAATAAATAATAAATTATTGTTTTTTGTTTTTTCCTCATTGTGGAGTTCGTCGTTGGGAACTTGTGGGTCGCACCCTGACCACTTGTTTTTAAGATAAAACGCACATTTTGTATATTAATGTTATACAAATTACATTAATGCTCAATAATTTCATTGTGCGATTTGTCTATAGAAAATGAGTGCTTATCATAAAATCACCCATAAAACTTTTTTCAAAGAAAGAGATGGAAAACAATCTTTAAGAGCTTCTAACTTATTCGTTTTTGTATCAATTTTCGGATTTTGTTTGGTATTGTGCCTAGTTCCACAATTTGATGGATAAAATAGCAAATTTTTTTATTGTACTTCTTCCCTATTCTAAAAAATACACCATAAAAATAGTATATTTTCTAATTTTAAATAAACTTGAAAAATTCCCGTCGGTTCCACCTTTTTGGATTTGAGTTTAGATATCTGGATCAAATGTTGAATCATATTATTACTATTACTGTAATGAAGGTCTGTAGTAAAAATTCGGATTTTTCGAAATTCTTAGTTAAACCGAATAAAATAACAAATGAAAAAATATACAGCTTCATAATTTTTTTAGTAAGAAGTATAAACGATCATAAAGTTTTCCAAAAAAACTGGTATAATAAAAACGGATGTTTTGTGTAATGAATGAATTATTCACACCAATGTGGAAAAGTGTTTTTTTACTGATTTTCTTTTATGTAGAATCTTTTAATCAGATTTTTCCATCTCATTTTACCAATCAGAAATTTTTATAATGATAGGTATAATAATTCAATTTTTACAATTGTATTTTATAATACAATTGAAGAATTCCTTCGTTTTAAATATAAGGACATTGTACTCAGATTAGATTTACCAATTGAACTCATGTCAATTATTTATTTGATCTTCATATATATAATAATAATTATTTTAATGGTCTTAATAATAATTATTTCATTTGTAAAATTTGTTATTGTTTCTTATAATTTTTTTGACTAAGTATACTAATTTCAAAGAAAGTAAAAATTGTTAATAATTGTTGTTTTTGTTTTAAAAGAATAATAAATAAATTTTAATGATTGTGGCCAATTACTGTAATTATTGTTGATTATTGTATTTTTTTTTTTTGTTATTATTCTTAAATGTGTAATTAAACTATATTACTCCAGGAGGTAGTGTTGCAAATAACATAATCATTTCAAATCGGTTAATTCATGTTGGAATTGAATATTTATTAGCATTCATACACGGTTATGAAAGATAGAAAATGTCTGCTGAGTAGCCATGCAATCTCAACCTAAGGTAATCAAATGTCATATTCAACTGACAATTATTCCACCCGTTAATCTTCTGCTGACTATTTTTTTATTTACTACATTATTTCAAGCGATCTGAAATATATTTTATTATTCCTCCACCTTGTTATTAGTCCACCTTGGGTGCGCCTGCTGAACCGCCATTCGATTATCAACTCCATATCAATAAAATCGAAAATTGATCGGCCTGAAATCGCCATGAAAAATGCAACGCTACCTTCCGGACTATATCATTTATTTATAATGTGAAATTTTATATTATGTTTTCCTGTAACTGGTTCATGAAAAAATAATATTATCAATACAATGTGATACAGGATAAATATCAATTATTCGATATCTTGTAATTAATTTTGTAAGCCTAGAAAGCCGATTTTTACCTACTTTAAACTGGATTTGATTCGTATCGAATATACAAGCTGTATATTTAAACTTGATATATGCAAATAACGCGAAAAACAGTTTTTCAAGACTTGTTTACCTGAGGACAGTATTAAATAAAATGTATAATGGGGGAGGGGGTTGTATACCGGTTCTTAATATTGACATTGTTATAGAATTTAAGACTCTATGAAAATTATTACTTAATATAAATTCTTTATATCCTATATAAAAAACAATACGAGTGTGTTTTAGACCACACAACTGAAGTAAAATTTCTCTAGCTCCATCTATATGTATCTATACATATATATGTTTGAACTCTCTCTCTCTCTCTTTCTATCTTTACTAACTTATATCCCCCTCTCAATTCATAACTTATATCTATGCTCTATCTCTTTCTATCTTCACTAACTTATATCTCCATCTCAATTCATAACTTATACCTATGTCCTCTCTCTTTCTATCATCACTAACTTATATCTCCCTCTCAACGTCCATTCGACTCGCCCGATCACACTTTTCGTAACACTCTCATCACGTATTCGCCAGCTTACTCCCCAAATCAAGCATGCCTACACAACTTTTACTTCAAAAATTTTGCAATACAATAGAAAAAAAGCAATTATATTATATTCCTACATCCAAAAATATCGTGTTGCGTTATTTGTTACGTTACAGTAGGAGGGAGGGAATCCCATAAAATGTTACAATGCGTTATGATAACACAGAGGGAACAAAAAAAAAACTGCAAACCAAATTGTATGTGATAAGTGTATGTTCTCTGATGTATTTTTACAAAAATCAAATTATTTTCTCTCATTGCCAATTAAAAATCAATAAAATTGAAAAGTATGTAATTTTGGAACATTCTGTAATCGAATGAATATATTTGATGTAAGCGATGAAGATGGTAAATAAATATTAATAATGTGTAGCTAATGTTTAAGTAAACTACTTTGGAAAATTATTCTCTATTTGATATATATATAAATACAAAGTCATCACTTGAATACTTAAAAAACTTATGCTGGCTAATAAATAATAACATTATTTTTATGGATATACATATTTTTATACAGCTTCAAAAAAAAAAACATCCGTTTTTATTATACCAGTTTTTCTATTTTGGAAAAATTGATTATCGTTTATACTTTGTACTTAAAAAAAAATCCAAGCATTATCTATTTTCATTTGTTATTTTATCCGGTTTGACAAAGAATTTTGAAAAATCCTTTCTTACTATAGACCTACATCACAACCAGTGAATTCCAAATATATATAAATCCTCAAAGAATTGGAACCGACCTGAATCTTTCATATTTATATAAAATTACAATTTTTATGGTGTATTTTATAATAGGGAAGATGCAATAAAAAAATTTTACTATTTTACCCACCAAAATGTGAAACTAGGCTCAATATCAAACAAAATTCGCAATTTTAATTGAAATTGATTCAAAAGCGATAAAGTTATAAACTCTTAAAGATTGTTTTCCATCTCTTTCTTCCAAAAAAAAAAAAAGTTTTATGAGTGACTATTAACAATTTTATTTACAATCAACTCATTCTTGCATACTTACATTATTTATCTTAAATTTAAAAGGAATCTGTACATAAATGTATATAAGTGCCATGGACATCGATAGGACCTCTTACCGTAGAATGACCCTTTTATATAATCACTACGGAGATCAGCTTAAATGACGTCATTTATGCAAATCTACTATGTTTAATTAAAAATTTTGAATATCCATATTTTGGATAGTTTTAAGATTTAAAAAAATTCCTTCAAATTCATGTTTGTGAATTAGACGCTTCAATTGAAGTGATAAAAAAAATTTGTGTATCTTTCCTACCCTGTAATAAACACTGTATAATGCTGTCTATCTCATTCTCTCGAACGTTAAATTCTATAGATACATTCTCTCAACCATATACGTTATATATGTATAATGGTTTTCTTTTTTTTTAGTATAGTTTTTTCATTTCATCGAGTTTTAAATAACAACTATACCAAAGAATTTTGACTTCAAAAATCGTAACATAGAATTGATAAGAATAAATCATTAAAAACAAGAATATCGCAGTAGGATCCATTGGATCCGGATCTATTATATTATAAAATTGAACTAACTCGATTATATTATATGTTATTTATACAAAATAGAATATAGAATTAGCACGCTTTTATTATTATGATATAAATTCCTCGATACATATTTCTTAAAAATAAAAATATTATGACCACGAAATAGTAAAATAGCGCCGTTACTTACTTACTATTATTATACCTGTACTATTGGTAATCATTTTTAAATAATATACTGCATATTTTCATCAAGAGTCATAAATTTTATCGTATTTAATTTTTTTAAATTAAATAAATTTAATGAAACCTGTTGAAAATAACTCTGTTTTCACTAAATAATGAATGTTATCAAAGAATACAAGCGACTGTAGAAGCTTGTAAGTCCACATTTTATGTGTTAAAATGTTAGTGCTTACCTTGACCACTAGTTGACTATAGTTGTTATTTAAGGTTATGGTCTGTATATAATGTGATTACCAGCAACGGTCAACAGATGGCCATTAGCGTTTCAATGTCGGTAAGGAATGGACGTCCGAAATCGTTGATAAAACGAATATAACAATGAATTAGACCCCGGACTGACGTAACGTAATGACAGGCTTTGATCAATCATTAAAGTTAAGCAACAGCAGTCACAATCTGTATTTGGATGGGTGACCACCTAGCACTACTGTGTACTGTTGTTGTATAAAAATAATAATCCCCTTTGGTTAATGGCTATATAGCTGAAAGTACCTGAAGCCAGAAATTAAAAAAAAAACAATGAATTATACAATTGAATATCTGTGAATTGTTTTGTATATATATAAATTGTACATGTGTTCTCCATTATTTACCGAAAAACAATAGCCATCTGTTGATCATTGCTGGTAAGCACATTAAATACCACTAAACCCTTACATAACAACTATAGGCAACTAGCGGTCAGTGTAAGTACTAAATTTTTTTGAATACATAAAATGTAGTCTTGAGTTTTTATTGGTGTTAGTATTATGTTTTGGTATTATAAATAAAAGTTATACCCAAGTACTTTATAATATCTAATGATTTGTCACAACAATAGATACCTGTCAGAGGATATAAGACATGCTGTATTCAAGAAAATTTTATATATTATGATAATTGTAAATAATCTAGATATGTATTCAAACAACAGATCTTCAATCACGTTTTTGTTTTAAGTACACCATAAATTAAATAATTTCTTACTGGTTTTGAGACAAGTTTTTTTTTTCCTATTAGATTTTACACATTTGTAGCAATTCTTGTACAATAAAAAAAAAAGAATTAAATGAATTTACTCACACCTGATAGACGGGTTTATCATCAAAACCATTCACATTTCTATGAATAAACGTTTAAAATGGAACATTACAAATTTGAGAATACTATAGACCGGAGTCGGTAATTTTTGAAACCAAAAAAAAATTATAATAGGATAAAACCCATTGGATGAGGTCATGTGAAAAAAGTGTAAATACAAAGGTTGTAGATATTTTTATTACCCACAACATTGCCGTTAACTTTTAACTTTTTCGTATAGGACTTGTAGTTTTGCCGGAAATTGTGATAAACCGTGTTGTTTTACCCTTAAAAAAATCACCTTCTTCCACTTTCCGGCCACAGATTACCCGTAAATTATTTTTACTTTCATTTTTGTTATATTCTCTTCCGTTTTCAATGGGTTTCATCCTACTATAATTTTTTTTATACTTTTTACGAAGCCTTGTATAACAAAAAATGAAAATCCAATTTTCCTTAAAGGAGAAAAAGTCAAAAAACCAAAATTATACCTAAAAATTAGCCCTCAAAATAACCCTGTAATGAAATGTGTGAAAAAACAAATTATATTTAATTTTTAGATTTTTTTTTTCCATTTTACCTTAAATCTCAGAAAAATTCAAAAAATTAATTTGTATATTTTTGGCCTTTTTAGTATAAGATCAAAAAAATGCAAAAATTATTTTACGATTTGGTGACGGGTTTATACGGAATTTTATATTATTCTAAAACAAATAATTTTTTCCAATTTTGTGAAGTCTACCGCAAAAATAAATTGTGTAAAATCAAGAAAAATTTTTTGTTTCCAATTTTTATAAAACAATGGCTATAAGTTAATTAGCACCGAAGAATTTCTAACATAGCGTTTGTTTTACGATTGGTTGATTAATTTTTGATATATTACATGAAATCGTATACAGAACCCGATATCTCATAGACATTTCATGCGATATTCAAATATTAATTTTACTAGTTGATCAGTTGTAAAATAAATGTTATTTTTGTATTTTGCATACCTTAATTATCCTAAAAAACCCAAGGATCATTTTAATCAAAGACAAGCCTAATTAGCTACTAATAAAAAGTTGTACTGAATACATTTTCGTAATTATTACATAAATAACAATGATGTAACACATGCACATGGCATGTCAATTATTCGTTTTCAATTTTCTTAACAGAATAATTTTCCCACAAAAATGTAAACAATTTACAATAACAATTTTCTCCAATAACCTAGGAAAATCTCTGCATTTAACTTATTAAATTTAAATTGATAATCAATCAATTTTTATCTTTTACTTATTACATCACAAGTACACAACCACATTTCTAGAAATCAACAACTCTAAAAAAAATTTCTACAACCATAAAATAAAATAATTTCTTTGGGAAATATGACTGCATACTTTTTACACGATTGAATAATAATATCAATTGATTTTTAAAATACAATAGATTTTTTTTGTTTGATTATAATATTTTCCAAAACATGTATGGAATGTTCTAGTAAACAAAGACCTCCATACCTGGGTACCAAGTTTTAACCAAATGTCTACCCTCCCAAAGCAGGTAAAAACGATGATTATGACACTTAACGATTTATTACAAAATAATTTAACTCAAAATTTGAAAATTATGCACGTAATATACATATTTAAAAGGAATTTTGATAAAAATTGATTATTTTCCATCTTTGTTTTAAAAGACTTTCTCGTATTTATTATGCAAGTGGAAATAATTTAGTATCGATTATTTTATGACACCATGAATCAAATATACAAATCGAATGAATGACTGATGCAAATTCCACCTACCTTATTAAAATCAATCGAAATTTTTGAAATAACTATAAATTTTACTTGATTTATTTCACAAAACACAAACCAAACCAAGTCGGTTACACTACACTGAAGTTACAAGTATTACTCACAGTTCAGCCAACTGACGAGATTATAAAAAAACAATTCAAGATAATAAAAGTTACTAGTTATAGTGGAAAAAATATGGACGTACCAAATCCAAATCAAATAATTCGATTATATAGGCAATTACTTAAGTATGGTAAAAATTTACAATTTACTGATAAAAAATATTTTCAAAAACGCATTCGTCAAGAATTTAAACAAAATAAATCTTTAACAAATGTAGATGATGTTATATTTAATTTTAAGGTATGATTTATGGGTTTATGATATAACCTTACTATTTCGATCTCCCTCATTTCATTATTTACTCATCAAAATTTTCATTTCAATTCTTCATATCATTTTATAAAAATTTTGGCTCACCAAAATTTTTTAACAATGAATTAACCTTTATTATCCAAAAACCGTCTGATATTAAAATTGATTTTGAAAGTCTTAAATGAAATCAAAAGTTTATTTTTTGTAAGCCATTTTTGTTTTTCCAGAAAGGTGAAAGTTTATTAAAACGAAAAACCGTTGTATAATATCCATAATGTTGAATATAACATGTGTCTTACGGAATTTACGACTGTCAACTGTTCCAATTCGATATAAACATCCAAGTATCGATTATTCAAGAGTTCCAATTTTGAATGAGAAAGATATAGAGGAACAACACGTTCGAGGAAGTGGTCCAGGTGGTCAAGCCACAAATAAAACATCGAATTGTGTGATTCTTAAACATATACCCACCGGTCTAGTTGTCAAATGTCATCAGACTCGATCGTTAATTCAAAATCAAAATATTGCTAGAACTCTATTGATTAATAAGCTAGATGTACTTTTAAACAAGGAGAATAGTATTGAAGCTCAAACTAAAAGGCTGCTAGAAATTAATTCAAGGCAAAGGGAAAATAAAAAGGAAAAGTTAAGACGAATTAAAAGCGAATGGAAAAAACGTGAAGGATTAGAGTAGTATATATTTTATATTGGTAAAAATTTAATTTATTGTTTTTAGTTAATAAATCAGTTTGTTATTAAAATTTCATTTGATATCCCTTCCTATTTTCTGACGTAACATGATTATTTTTACTGTCTACCTGTAAATAAAATAAAAACTATTAATTCTTTGACATATCGATGTTCTCTATATGTATACCAGGGTAGATAATTTTTGAAAATAAAAAAAATTTTAGTTGAATGAAATCAATTGGAAACGGAAAATAATATGATAAAAATGAAAGGAAAAATAAATCGCCCCTAGCTGAGTTCGTGAAGTAGGGTTTGGGGGGGGGGAGTAAGTGTTTAAGGGTAAAACTCGGTTTATTTGAATTTCCGGCAAAACTACAAGTCCTATGGAAATAAGTTAAATGGCAAAGATGTAGGTAATAGAAAGATCTACAGCTTTTGTATTTACACTTTTTTCACAAAACTTCAAAACTAATGTGAAAATTCAAATAACGCAAATTTTATCTTTTACAAAAAAAAAATAATAATTTTTTTTATTTAAAATATTTATTTTTCCACCTTATTTTGAATAAATATCGAAAAAGCACCATAATTTTCAATCGAAAAATTTTAATGTTATGTGAAAAAAGTGAAAATACAAAAGTTATAGATCTTTTTATTACCTACAAGTTTGCCATTTACCTTTTTTCCATAGGACTTATAGTTTTGCCGGAAATCGAAATAAACCGTGTTTTACCCTTAAAAACTCGCCCCCTCTTACTTGCCGAACTCAAATCGCCCGTAATTTATTTTTTCTTTCATTTTTATCATATTTTGCATTTACAATTTGTTTCATCCTACTATAATTTTCTTCCACTTCTTATCATTTTTTAAGGCTTCTACTCTGGACTAATACACCAAAATCGGCCCAAAAAAATCACAAATCACATTATATTAGTGGCCAGTGCATAATAATTGTAATCGAGTAATAAATAATACTTTCATTAATAATTTCTTTAAGTGATTTCTAGTTATAAATGATGATAAAAAACATTTAAAAGTCAAACGAATGTGACCTCGTGTACTACGACTAAAAAGTCTAGTGTTTAAAAGAGACCTTTCTAAAAAATTTTAGATTTAACGTAAATACAGTCGTTACAAGAATTTGATTAAAATATTAATTCGTATACTTAGTAAATCTAAATTCAGAATTTTTGTGCTCCTCATTTCCTATACAGCATTCAGTCATGCTTTTATTGATATTCTTTTCTTGAGCCATTCAAAGTAAGAAACTTTTCTATCTTTCGATAGATATTAAATCATTGAGTTAATGCGATAATTGCATATAGTATACATTACCTATAATTGTTAGACATATACAAGAATTCGCAAGTTCATATCTTTAGTAGGAAACAGATGTCATCACACAGGCATGTAATAGTCTTAGATTTTCATAAATATAACAAATTTGGTTATAAAATTTTTGAGTATTTGAATGTTGAAGAATAAAATAATCTTGTTTATTCCCGCTTTGTAACCTTCACTTCTGTATTTGGTTTTTTCTTTCAAAAGTGATTAGAAATTTAGAAAGAGACACAAGAAAATCAAATCATGGTAGGTTTATTCAACAACAAATGGTTAAATACCTACCTTAATTAGATTGAACTACTCAGAAGGACCACTAGAAATTTCGAACAATGATATGAAAATTAAAATGTCGATCACGAATAAATCTAAATTAATCAACAATTAAAAAGGTTAATTTGATTAACAAGTTTTCATTTTTCATACATGAATATTAATTTTTATTATAAATTATAAATTCTCCACTAATATCTTACATAAATTTTTCTTTTGTTGTATATACATTTTTCCATGTATGTAGTTAGTTAAATTTTGTTGATTTTCCTTTTTTTTTAATAATTAAGAAAAAAAAAAGGTTTCTACGTAAAGTAAAAAATAAAAAAATTTATTTTAAAATTTATATATATATATATATACATTTTATGTAGAACGACTTCATAGTTACATTTTAGGCTAAGGCCAAGCTTCAAAATGGGTTAATTTTCTTTTTGACTGAACAGGTCGTTTAGTCAAAAACACTTTGAGACAGTTCTGATCGGAATTTATTTCATAGTTTCTAGGCAGGTATATCACATTAGGACCGCCTCCAAATATTTCTGAATCAAGAAGTTGTTAGCGAAAATTAACCCATTTTGAATTTGACTCTTAGCCCTTGTATTTGATAGATGTAGTTTGTGAATACAAAATGAAAAATCAATATAAATTGTCAAATAAAGGGTTTTCTTCGTATAAATAAAAAAAAAAAAAGTTATTGAATAATTAATAAGAGTCTGATATTAGTTTGAGGACAAAGATTTACGTAATCGCGAATACGTATCAAAAGTAATGAGACGATTGCGAACACCACATTCAAATGAAATGAATAAAATTATTATTTGGTGATTGGCTAATCATAGATTTCTTAGATATTATTAAAATCACCCATTGCCTTGAAATGAAGTCATCAAAAGGATAAAAACATTTAATTTTTTCATTTAAAATACCTTGAAAATGATTTGCAGTATAAGATATCCTGCAGATAGTGGCCAAATTCCAATACTGTGTATACCTAGTACTATGTCTTGTTTTGTGTCTACTAAAAACCAGTCACTTTGCAAGCAAATTTTTTAGGTATCAATAACATAGTCGACGATTGGTAGTGAGGAATTAGTATCCTGGCTCTGAATAACACGGTCATTTCATGATGTCCCGAATCTCGATTATGAAAGCTCAGTGACCAAAGAGTCGGTATGGAATGTCCTTGCAAACTTTTTTTTTTTTTTTTAATGTTGCGTCTGTTTTTTTGATTTTACTACTAAGGTTAATTATGATCTAAAAAACAAAAATTAACATTCATTGTACGATTGGACGTCATTTTTTTAAATTGACCCATCGATTTAAAAAATTGGGTCTATTTGACGATTCTATGCGCAGTTTTTAAGATATAAGATATCAATCTTATCTGGAGAGGAATAAGGAATATCTCCGAAACTGCTATACTATAAAAATGTATTTGAAATGATAAAATTAAAATATTTAACTTTCAATGCAACTTATTACGAATTACACGTTCGTTAACTCTTATTAATTGATAGTATTTAAATAAATCGATTATTTAAGTCGCTTATTTTTTATTTATATACAACAATAATAGTTAAAAATGAAGATACATTTTTATCATAATTTACGGATAAATGAATTCAGCCCCCTCCTATTCCACGAATTACTCTACTCATCGTTTTAAAATACAAAACAACAAAGATTTAACAGCCAATTTCCAAAATTTCTATGCTATTATGTCTGAAATTAAAAAACAGATTTTTTTGTAACTCCATCGTTTAATCTCACTTGAAGCTTAGACATAAATTTTTAAAGCTTAGCATGTGATAAATAAATATTGGCACCTTGAACTTTCAAAAAAATATGTGTGAATACGCCACCAAAATTGTCCAATTTGATATAATTTGATTTTCCATTATTTAGTTTTATCGAATAAAAAAATAATTTTCTATTTTTTCTATATTATTTTAATACTAGACACAGTTTTTCCATTCGTATTACAATAGCAATTTAGACATTAAAAACAAATGGTATTTTAAAAATAGAATTGATTCGGAAAAATAAACTTTTTGGAAGTTTCTTTTAAGGCAGTTTTGAGTTTGTCCTTTTTAATAAATACGATTTCATAGATAGAAATCAATAATTTTTTATACAATAAATATATACTTACTATATATATTTTTTATACATTTTATCCCGGGTCACTGTCTACTCGCATTCTTTCTTTTTCGACTGAATTCGATTATAATGACGGTGTCTCAAGCAAGGTTTTCACAGTGCGAGTTGGCGTAGACAATGGCTGCCATTGTATAAACATATCATGAAAGTTACTGCCTATACAAGCAGGCCCCATCTGGCTTGCGAGTTATTACAAAATATTATGTTTTCACTGTGCAATAAATTGGCGTCTTGGGGGAAGGCAAGTGATGAGTAAAAACAAAACGGACATTGCAATTACTCGTTTGATTCGGTTACACGGTATGTGTGAGTAGACTAGCTGCATTGTGTAACTGACTAGGCCAGCCCGTATTTAAACTCGCACTGTGTAACCAGGCCTTATATTAAATTACTAACACTGTGTAAATTTAGCGTAAGGCTCCAAAAAAAACGTAACAAAATTCCCTCGCAAGTGGTCTGCTTAAAATGATTCCTGAACTTTGGAATGTTTTATTAACTGGGATATTATGTAGAATCAGTAAATTGTATTTGTCATAATAAACAATATTATTCTTATATTTGCTTTGCTATGGTAGTTTAAAATGACTTTAAATATTCATTCGGTATCATTAAAAACGTTTTTAGGGCTATTTTCAGATTCGTTTTTTCTTTCCTTCACGTTGGTAACAAAGCATTTTTTTGCCTTTAAACAAGCCGAGAATTTAAAGCTGATATGCCATAATTCTAAATTTTCTTTCTTTAAATTGACTAAAATATTACGGTATTAGAAAGAATTTCGAATTTCCCCCACGTGTAATTATTTGGAAACACCCAAATTTAACCTAATAGGGGAATTATTTTTAAATTAATAAAAATGTTGATATTTAAAAAGCTTTTATCAATAAATTTAGCATCGTATTTGTATAAAAAGAACATACTACAAAATAAAAATATATCTGAACGGCATAGAAAATGGAATACATAAAAAATAATTGTTGAACTAAATACCAGCTCCCTGTTAAAATTAATTTTAACATCATTTTATGATTTTTATAATGCTCTGGAACTTTTTTTAAATAATTTAAATTTTCAACGAGAGTTGTTAAAATTTTTAATAAAACGTCAACATTAACCTGCTTCCAGGACACATAACCGTATA